>OY720444.1:5951305-6550842 GCA_963082915.1 Dolichopus griseipennis
GAATAACAGGGCTTTATTGCACCAACTACTTCAGTTATCAAATAATAATTATTTTGATAAGTGAGTATTTTTACTAATCAACATTTATTCATTAACTACAAAAAATCATTTTGGTGCAATAAAAATTTATCAAAAACATGATTTGTTGATTATTTGATTAGTGCAAAGTGGTTCGAGCATTTGGGCCCAGTTATTGAAAAATAATTAAATATACAGAGATTTATATTTAAGATGGAGTAGATAGAAATAACGAGTCTCAGATTTTATGATTTTTACAAGACCATTAGGGATGGGGAAACACACATTAAAAATGGTTTTAGAAGGTAATATGTTTTAAATTAAGACAAAAAGCTCAAACGCTGTTTCGATGGCTTAAGTCCGCAGAACTGTAGACTACAATAATAGTTCAGGGTACTAAAACAATTAAATAATTAAATATTAATTAAATATAATTGAAAAACCCACCTTTTAAGTTTTTACTAATTATAACAATAGCTATATTTTATCGATTAGTTTTTACACAGGAACATTTTTGATTGATTCTTATTACGTCCTTATTACATCCAACTGGAAATTTTTGTAAAATTTACTCTGAGTTATAAGAATCAATCAATCGGGAGTTTGCATAAACAATATAATACTACAAACTTATACTAATAAGTCTAGTAGTATTATAGGAGATGAAATAATCCTAAAAATATGCAATATGGATTTTGCATAATACGTTCTTCACTTTTTACTTACTTAAAAATTGTACTTAAGTTTCTTCAATGTAACCTAGAGTAACCATTTTTCAATTCATATGGAATATCTAATGTTTAACATATGTATACCTGAAGGCTTTATTATTTTTTAGCATTTAGACCCATCATTCCTTCTTTTCCAATTTTTAATTAGATCATTTGATATTGAAAAATGTATTGAAAATTAATTGAATTGCCTTAACTAAAATGAGATTTAGATAAAAAAATTCAAAACTTCAATTATTAAATAATATATTTAATAAAATTTAAACTTCTATTTATAAAATTTTACATAAAACTTAAATTTATTACATTTTCACACCAAATTCAATTACATTTTCATTTTTAAAACTTTCAACATTTAGTAGCCATAACTTACATACAGAAATTGTTGTAAAAAATTCTTTAATTCTTGGTTTTAAACTAGAAACAAGTTAATTAATAACTTTTTAACTCAAATAATAGCCATTTTAAAAATTATTCAATTAAAATATTATTTCAAAAAAGTGGGAAAAAAACTTTTCAGATATGTAAAATATATAATATATTTGTTAATTAAATAATTTAATAAAACTTATTTAAAAATATTATCCTATTAAATTATGGTATGAAAAACTTTTACTTTTAAAAATTAAATCCATTACCACAGAAAAAAAAAATAAATACAAAATAAGCTTTAAAAAAACAAAATTTTTTTTTTAATGTCCAAAACTTTAGGAATTTAAAAAAAACGAAAATTACAATCCTTCACTAATACATGTTAACATATGGAAACCATAAATTAATTTACTACCAGAAAACTTTTATACTTTATTTTTTCTGCTTTCAATTGAACATCTCTAATTATGAATCAAAAAAATTTTACTTCTATATACATTTTGTTATACCTACACAACTAAAGTATATTGTGATGTAAATGTGTGATATAAATAATTTGTATTACAGTTTTGATGATCCGTTGTGAATTGGAAGAATTGGCGGTCCCTAATATTTACATACTACCTTCCTACAATTTCGGAATTTACTCAAAATCTAGGTCTCTATTCAAAGACCAGTGCCTCTGAATAAAGTACCCAGAATTGATTATACTGCCCGAAGAACAGTACGGCCATTTGACAGAAGAACTGCATCTACTTATCAGTCACCAAGTCCTGATCAAAACACAACTAAGTAAAAAAATTTAAAGCTAATTGTCTAATCCCGAAACGTATCAAAAAATTAAAAATCTGATTTCTTAGAAACCTCAACACTAAACTGAGCCACTAGAAAGTTTTCTAATCACTTATGGTTTATAATTACTACTTACTTTTTAGGCACTACAAACCATGAACATTCTGGGCCTGATGGAATATCTTCTTACACACCGCTCGGTTTTGTGCAGATCTCATTGTTTTCAGAGATGTCTCATCTTCCCAAAGGAAGTTCGGTCTCTCTTGACAACGCTTTCCTTAAGGTTTAGCTTCAAATATGCTATTGACAGGAGCATCTTTTAGGCGTCTGATTTTTTCTTTTATGAATGCATCAAAGTCATTATGCAGTTCATAGAATTCGCCAATATATTCTCTATGACAGACTGCGCCATCATTTACAGGACACCATATATTTTACGCAGAATTTTTTTTTCAAAAATACTTAATGCCAGCACACTTACTTTTGCCAGTGTTCATAGTCCAGCAGAACTGGAGGTATGAGCATTTGGTACTGCTGGGAGTTGTGAATCCAGCTATTTTGACAAACTGAATTGCAATGGTTATTCTACAATTTTATTCTACATAAATATTAGTTTCGATGTAACTATTGGTTTCTATATGTTTTATAATTAATTCTTAAATAAAACATTGCTGGAGGCAACAATTCATCGCACAACTTTCATCCGTTCTAATACTGCTATTTATAAATCCAATCTAATCATGCACTAATTACTGAAGTTATTAAGGATGCTGGAAGCAACGATTGATCCTATCAATTAAGGATCTGTTCAGCAAAGAATATACCAAGAACTTCTGCCTTACAAAATCTTGATTCCAGCTTCAAAAATTTATTGCGGCATTCTAATTTGCCTACCCATAAAATTACAGTACCTACAATTTCCATATAACGGTAAATCCTATACTATACCATCTCAAAAAATTATCATAACAATTTTTCCTTCTAAAAATATCCCTTTCAAATATATATATACACTTAAATATACACATATATTTGTTGATACGTTTAACATAATAAAATGACAAGTATGTTATTTAGAAACATAACCTAATATCGTAAATTTAAAAATATAATATATAATATATCTATATATATATTTTACATATAAATTTTTTTTTTAATTTTCTTTCTGTTTCTAATTAAGAGAAATTTTCTTCCCGAGGAAAAAAAAAATTCATAATTTTCATTTTTTTTACTGGAATATGGTACACACATATCACATATGGTGGGTTTAATAAAAAAATTTTTACAAAAACATATATATATATATATATACGTATAAATTTTTTTTTTTAGTTTGTTTTGTGGTTTTATACGATAATTTCATTAGTATTTCAATTAAGAAGTATCTATGTATGTATATATATACACATATCTATATACATATTTAAGTGTTACAAAGCACATATTGTAACACTAATTTAAAGAAGAAGAAAAATATGTGAAAAAAATCTTGGTTTTAATAATTAGAATCGACGTCTATAAGTGTTTGCGAAATCAAAACAAAAAGATCCTTGAGAGTGTTCAGGAGTACTTATATTTGGTGGAGCACTATTTTGAATTAATAATTATGCAGGTCTTTGATCTTTTGTAGTTTTAATTCACAGTTTTATATATAGAACGCGAGTAATTTACAAGTGTAAATTTATTCAAAAATGTGCGATAAAAAAATTGCGGAAAATGTTATGTTCTGTCAAGCACAAATTTATGAATTGGTAGGGTTTTTATTCACGAAATAATTTTTTAAAAAAGTCCAGGCTTCATTCAAACTCAAAATATAAATTCCTAGGATGTAGTAAATCCAAAATTTTCAAGTTCGTAGATATGTATACAGAAAATAACAATGGTAATAATAAAGACTTTTTGAAAAGGATTATTCAATATAATCCGTTATCCTTCTGATATTAAATGGACTGAAACTTGTTGCTACCATGTCCTGGCATTACTAAGAAAGATTGGTTCAATGAGTAGATCTGTAACAAAAGAAATAGGCATTCGAATCCATTTTATTTCAATTTTATCGAATCCGATGTACATGTCATCAACAGAATCACAATATTCTAAGCACCAGTTTCGGGAATAATTTTTTCCATTAAACTATTTCAACCTGTGGTACAGCTATCATACAACATCATGAAACACAAATATTTTATTTGAAGCCAATCTATCATCTAAAATAAGAATTATTTAATTAATTGTATTATTACGATCCTTGTTATCACAATGGAAATTGCAGCTTTCTTTTTTTTTACTGGAGAGTTGCTAGAAAGAATTGAAAGCTGCACAGATTCGCAGTACAGGGTTCTCCTGGGTGATTTTTGATTTAAAACAACTAAAATCAGCTTTTTTATAATCACGCCAAGCTTTGAATGAACTTTAAATGTGGCGTTTGATTTTTAGGATCGAGATTGGGAAAGAAAATTCAGGATCGGGTTTCGGTATTTATGGGTTATGCAGTGATTTGTACTAAAGCTCAGCTTCTTATTCGCGACCACATGTTTAAGATATTCGGATCTTAAGTATTTTTAAATACTAGCATATTAGTGAGGCAATCCCCAAAATTGTATCTCATAACTGTAAGGTAACTTAATTAAATTTGAAAAAATTTTTTTTTTAATTAAAAATTTGGTGTAGGTGGACTAAAAAAAAAAAACATGTTTGCCTAATTTTGTTTTGTTTAAACGCAAAAAAAAACGCTCTCTTCGTAAACAACTGATTTTTCTTTTTGTATTTTTCACTTATTTTGTATTTTTAATTTGATTTAACAATTTTCATAATTTTCTTTCATATTTTTTTTTTTATATCTAATAAATTGTTTCATTTTTTTTTATTTTTTGTTTTTTTTTTTGTGGTTAATATTGGCATTATAAAAAAAAAAAAAAATTCTTTTATGTGCAAATAAAGTTTTTTTTTGTTTTTTTGCTAAAAAAAAAAATGAAAAACTCTGAAATTACCACGTATTTTAATTAATAAAATGTTAACTTTGATGAGAAAATGTTTTAAAACATAAAAATTAAAAGAAAACAAAGAAAAAATTTTTTTTAAATTATACCCAAGGCTCTAAACCGAATTTACCTTAAAACAATATAATATAATTTATTTAAGGTAAATAATTTAATATTTAACATTCGATGTGTTAATGCCTTAATCTTAAATACATACTAAAAATTTAAAAAATAGCAATTAAAATTAAGTTTTTCTAAAATAAATCTGAATACAGCAGAAGCTTAAAATAACTTTAATTGTTAGTTTATTAGATATAGTTTGGGAAAGTCGGCTTCGGAATTTACAGTCTTCGGTTTGTAATCAAAATAGCTGAAATTTGCTACATATAATATATTTCATATAATGTGATTATATGTTCATATATACATACCCTTTATCGAATCAAAAACTTCTTACATATGTTAAGAACAAGTTTATGAAATTTTTTTTCAACGAAATACGTCTCCGGATGTCTATTACTTAATCAAAGCAGAGTCTTCTAATATTCTATCTTAAAAAAAAATGTATTTCATAAAAAAGACGTCTCAAGATTACTTTCTTAAGTACAAAAACCAATTTTTTATATATCTTTATATGAATATTCTTCATTAAAACTAAAGCTTCTGACTTAGATTCCGAGCAAAATTTTTCTTTAAATATATTTCTACAAAATACTTCTCCGAACGTCTATTCTTAGTCTTAGTGCAGGTTCATAAGATTACTTTTTAAATAAAAACGTAATGTAGCCCATGGACGTCTCAAGACGTTATTAGAAAAATACCCTTTACGTAAGTTCAAAAACCCGTTTCAATTGTTTTAGCGACGTCTAATGACGTCTAATAAAGCAAATGCTATATTCGGGTTTTGAACTATTTTCTAAGATTTTTAAAGATTTTCAAACTTCTCACAGACTGATCAATAACGTAAATATATATATTTCAAATATATTATCACTTTTATTTAATATCTTATAAATCCCTAAGGATTGGCTTGTTAAATGCAGGAATCAAAAATAACCATAAATTCAACCTTTAGTTTAAAAATATTTTACATTTAAAAATTAAAAAAATATGCCTTTAAAACTTAAAACTATTCAACTGTTAAAAAATCCCGAAAAAAAAATAACAAAAAGATAAAAAAATATTTCCAAAATACAATATTAAAGTTAAAATTTAACTGACTCTAAAAGTATCATACACTAATTTATTCCATGTCCTTGAAATTTATAATATTATATGTATTATCCTTTTTTTTTTATTGCACAATAAAAAAAATTCCCTTGTTTTTTATTTTTCTTATTTTCCCATAAAAACCATAAAATTATGCAAAAAAACAAACAACAAAAACAAAACAAAAAAAACAATATCATCGTCTTCTTAATCCTTAAAAAACAGGAGACCCAGTGAATTTTATATTGCAGTCACAATTATATCGATTTCCTTATTTTCTGTATTAAAAAAATTTTATTTAGCATTTTTTTTAAGGAAGAAGGGCGTGGGATTGTGTTTTTACTGGAATATCTTATAGTTTTTTATATAATTCAGTATTCAGGATACTGGGTTATATATAGTATACGGGGTTATATTATATATATATATATATATATATATATATATATATATATATATATATATATATATATATATATATATATAAGTATATAATTTTTAATATTTCATTACATTATACTTTAAGTTCGGTATTTATTTTTTTTTTTAAGTTTTCTTGTAAGTTTATTGACTTCCCCTTTTTTGAATTCCCCCTTATTTTCCATCCCTCTTAATCTCATCCCTCAAATATTTTCATCCCTGTATTTTTCACCCCAAATTTTTTTTTTCAAAAAAACAAAAACATTTAAAATTGGAATGATTTAGTTGTGTAGTGAAGGTTTTGATGATATTTTGTATGCTATTGTTACCTTTAATAATTTGTTTTTAAAAAACAATTTGTTAAAAATACTTAAAAAAAAAAAAAAATTAAATTTTTTTGAAACAGGAAGAGAATCCTTAAAAAAAAAGTAAAACAAAAAGGAATAATAAAAATACGACCACGAGATATAAAGCTGTCAAAGTAATAAATTGTATTCAAGATCAAAAAAGTAAAAAAAGAAGGAGATAACTAGCGGCAATAAGTCAAAAAAAAATGTCAGTAATACTTGTATATTATTTATTATGACTTAGTTTTCATTTTAAGTTTTGTTTTTTTTTTTTTTTTGGTTTATTACAATATAATACAGGGTTACTTCAACAAATTAGATATCCTCATACTGTAATTGTGATTTGTATTGCATCATCCATTTGAGACGTTCGCTAACATTAGAGGAAAATTAACCTTGCCAACTATAGAGTATAACCTGGCCATTACATATTTGTTCTGAACGTTCTAGGATATAAAATCTATTTGTTGCGTTTAACCCACTTTTAAGGATTTTTTCAACAGGATTGTAAGACTAATTTCAAGAAAACTTAACTCTATCGTTCAATTCAAATTATTCAATAATGCAGTGTGAGTGCGATCACAAGTTGACTTTGCTCATATATTGAGTAAACTAATCTCTATGACTTGAGTCAAACTTTGAGTTCTTCTATGACTTGAGTCTAAGTTTGAGTTCATCTAGTTTTTTTTTTTTGGTATAACTTGCGTCAAAACTTGAATTAATCCATAACTTGAGTCTAAGTTTGAGTTAATCTATAACTTGAGTCTAAATTTGAGTTAATTTGAGTGAAAATTTAGTAAATTAACGGAATGAGTCAAATTTTAAAATTTTACTACTCAGATTTTCAGAATACAATCCTTTTAAGGAGAAGCACAATTCACGCTTTTTGATTTTAAACGATACTATTGTAAGGAGCAAAAAATTTCAGAAGTGCTCTGAATACATTATACTATGTTATTTTGATTGTAAATTTAAGATTTCAAATGCCCCTACTTCTTCAACAAAATTCTTTTGAGTAATCCACTAAATACTTTATTCAACGGATATCCTAAATATATTCATAATTTATGTTTGGAAGTCCATCATGTTCACAGGAGTTTTTATAGTTCCAAAAAAGGTTGACAATTATCTTTCAATACACCCTGTATTTCATAAATGAAATTCAAATTTTAAAAAACAAAATATGTTCTAATTTATCTGAAAGAATAGTATCTATCAAAATATAAGATTTTTTTTGAAAGATAAATTTCAAAATTTTTTATTTTAAAAATTAATTGGAAAAACAAAAAGAAAAACGCTTTCAGTTTTGAAAAAAAAAAACCTTAATACCGGAAATTATGACCGATGATTTTTAACATTGTAATAATCTTTGGTTGTTGTGAAAATTGTACTTAGTTTTTTATTACTTATGAAAAAAATATGAAAACTGTTTAATGAAAAACCTTATGAAAAACTTTGTGAAAAACTTTATATTTTAATAAATCCATGAAAAATATCCCATCAAATAATCCTGCTATTTTTTAAGATTTGTGTTTTTTATTTTTTTATTTAACAGGACTTTAAATATTTAATCTTAAGGAATCATTGATCAAAAACTTAGTAGCTCTTTCCTTTTTGAATAGCTTTTTCCGTTATTACAAAGTTTAAAAATGATTTCCTCTTACTTTGAGTTTCCTTTGAGAATTTGGTAATTTAAAAATATATAGGCTGGAAAATTATTTAGATAGTTTTTTTAGTATTTATTAAGTAGTTTTTAATTTTAATTAGAGTTACCAGATCAACAAAATTATTTTCTAAATTCTAGAATTTTAAAAGAAAATTGAGAGTTTTTAAAATTTAATAACTTTTAAGGTATTATAAATCAAGAGTTTGAAATGAAATATTTCGATTCCATAAAAGCTTCCTGTATCATGGTTTTAAATATGCCTCTTGAATCATGATCATGATTTTTAATGGGTCTCTTGAATCATGTTTAAGAATAATTTAAGCACCTAAGCTAATAATATTTAAAAAAATAGTTTAGTTTGAAGCTAAATAATAAAGTTTGTAAGTTTAAGTATGCTTTTCAGCACATTATTGGTTGTCCCTAAATATTTAAAGGGACAAAGTAGGATGATTCTTTAATCGATGTCTTCATATAAATTATCATATGGAAATCAGTGTTTTGAATTAGTGATTCATTTGTGTCACAAGAGTGGCCAATTGTGGTTCAATAGTGTTTTGAGCATGGTGTGATTGTTTCAGAGAAATTACCAGGTACAAAAATAAATAAGATATATGAAAAGGTAAATTTTAATTACGGAATACGGACATTGCGACCCAATAATCTTACAGATCTACTGGGGTCATTAAACAATTTTAATTAAATCAATTTTTTCAGTACCATATCTAGAAAATCATTGATTCATAATCCCAGATGCCCTCTTAGAAAAGTGTGACTATATATTATTATCTGATCTAATGGTATATGTGAAGACACTGATTTTTGACTTACCCTGTATATTTTTAATTTTAAAAATTTAAATTACAAAAAACCATATTAATTAATTTTAAAAATTTTTTAAAAGCTTCCATAGAAAAAATATATAATTTAATTAAATAACTTAATTAATAAACATCTGATCACTTTCTTTAAAACTTATTATAATACAAAAATTTCTTAGGAAAAATTATTATAATTAGATGCCATATTGAATATTCCAGCTTTTAAACTAATAATTTTTAATTTAAATTTTTATTTTAAAAATAAATAAATTTATAATTTCTTAGAATTTAATTAAATTGTTTTATATTTTAATTACAAATTAAAAATTACATATTCTTTTATTCAATTGCTTTAATTTAGTATTCAAATCACACGTTGTATTAAAATTGCACAATATAGAATTTAAAGTTGAACTAAAGTTTTAATTTAAATCGTGATTTATTATAAATCGTGAAAAATTGCATTTAGTAAAATTTTATTGTATTCATATAATACAAAATTTTTAAAAAAAAATATTTAACACTTATCATTGGTTCTGGATCTAAGATCTCTTCAGATTTAAACAGCATATATTTTACATTGAAAATCTTATTAATAGCTTAGAGCTGTTAAACTGTGATCTTGAATATGGTAGAGACGGATTGGTATATTAATTGGTCTAGTGGTCAAGTAAGCAGATTTTTTAAAAAAAGTTTAAATTTATTTACTGCTAGTCAACGAATGTACGAAAAAAATCCCCAAGAGAGAAAGTCTCCAAAAACAAAAATGAAAAAAGTTCATAGTTTTGGGCACATATGGAAATTTGGAGACTTAATTTGTAACTACTTCTCGCAAAAATTTTATTAAAATTTATTAAGAAGTCTATCGAAGTTTATGCATTTTTTAGTAAATAAAAGGTTTCCCCTTTTTCGGGATATGTATTTATATGTATGGGTAAGATCTTGTATTCGGAGAGATTGTGGAGACATTTTCCAATTTGGAGACTTTATAATTACTTTTGACTAAAAGTTTACAGAAGTCTATCAAGGTTTAGCATTTTTGATAAAATAAAGGTATTCCCCTTTTCCCGAAAATGAGATCCTGAGTGCGGAGATTTTATAGACACATATGCAAATTTAAAGACTTACTTCATAATTTCTATTGGCAAAAAAAGTATTAAAATTTAAATAAGAAGTCTATCGAAATTTTAGCATTTTAGAGTAAAAAAACGTTTTCCCCTTTTCTTTGAATATATAGGTGAGTTCTCCTGTATTCGGAGAGATTTTAGAGTACAACTCAAAATTAGAGGTGCTCCTTCTCCCAAAATATTAAATGTAGAGCATTTTATTAAAAGCTTTGTTGACATATTATTTTTTTAAATGTTAGGTAGGATTTAAGATTTGGAAACAAAATCAGAATTCCAATAAATTGGTTAACGGGAGTTTAGGGCGGCAGCCTCCAAAATAGTTGATATGAAAAAAGTCCCCAAATACATTTTTTATAAATGTCCCCAAAATTAGACAATATTTGAGAAAATTTAGTGACTTTTTCCATATGAAAAAGGTCTCCAAAGTTTAATCCAAATTTTGGGGACTTTCTTCACACTGCCCTAATCAACACTTTTCAAATTAGCTATCAAAATTCACCCAATATTATAAAATTTATGCAAAAATAACAATTGAAAGAATCCACTCATCTTCTGACCATGAATTTCTAATTTTATTTTTTAGAAATGCAACTAATTGATTTTAAAATAAAAATTTTAACTACTAAAACTAATGAATATTTTTTACAGTATTATTTGAAATATTTTAATTAATTCATTTATACATTATTATTGATGTTTGAATTGAGTCACAAATATTGAGTCTGAACTTAAATTGATATTGAGTTTTTTTTTTTTATTTTTAACCAATAAAATAAAATAAATTGACAGTTAAATGATTTATAACTCTTATACAGTGTATATAAGTATCACTTGATAAAATTCAAATTTAACTGTATGAATAAGTAATTCTGTATATTTTTTTTTGCTGAGATTATACTTTAAATAAAAAATAACATTCATCACGAATTCACCTTCAAGTTTAAAAATAATCAATTTTCAGATACCACCATTTTTTTTTTAATTTTAATACTACTGTCCATATTGTAATCTAAATACGAGTAGTATTAATATTTAAATTTAATTTATTGTGAATTGATAGAGTGAAGTTCTAAAATGTATTATGAATTTATATTTCCATTTATAATACTACTAGTATGTAGGTGTGTCATATGACGGGCGAACCTTTTTTAGGTTATGTATATAAATATTAGGATAGAAGTACGTTTAGATTAGTACCTCCAGTCTACATAACATTTAACATAACATTAGCAGCAGCACCACCAGTTTGTCTTTTATTATATTTAGATTATAAAAATATTGGAAATTATAATTTGGATCATGAGTCTAACAATAATTGTACGTGTTTTTTTTTTACGAGGAAATGTAACGCTCGCAAGCCACCCATTGAAACAGTGCGATGTTTCTTTGGATCTAGTGTGCGACTTCAACACATCAAAACCACACCCTTTTTGAACCACACTTTAGGATTGAACCTGTGATACAAATGTACGGTATGGTGACAGGGATGGTGATATGGAAGGATTTCGGGATTATTGGACATATTTTATTGGTATGACTCTTACGGTCAAGAACGTCTAAGAGGTCAGAACGTCTAACTTTAAGTGTTTCCAAAAAAGACTTGTAAAATAATATGCGAAATAGAGCCCAAAGTCATTAGTAACGGATTCCTTTAGCATTTAAAAGGTGAAGAGCCAATAATGAGACAGTTTGTGCAAACAGACGTATAGAATCCGGAAGATAGAACCCACACTGAGAAAATATTTAAGTAGTACAATATGGAAACCCGCATAACCCCCAAGACAGCCAAAGATTTGGCCACCTGATGTCGAGGCATAGTTACAGGCTAAATTAAGAACCAACTTCCGAAAATATAGTCTTCTAGCCCTGAAATAATTATCATTTCCCAAGTTCAAAACTATTACAAGAATCATTTGATTTACTATGCCTCCTGGAGCAGTAGCCCCTGGGGTCATCCAAATGACTTAAAATACCCTATTATTACCCGATTATATACTTAATTTTCTCCAATTGATTTATTCAACATAGCAATCAATTTAAAAAAAAAAAAATATTAAAATAAATTGGAAAAAAAACCAATATTCAAATGAAGTTAAATTCGCATTTCATTAAAGATAATCAGAATTGCATCTGAACATTGCAGCTTATTGATTTTTTTTTTATATTGAATATTAAAAAAATTTAATAACGAATTTTAAAGGTTGATTAACAGGAATCAGTAGTTTTAATTTATTTTAATTAATATTTATTATAATATTTAAAAGATGCTGATTAATTCTGAATTTTATGCTAATAATTTATATATATATTATTTTTTAATTGAATTGTACACAGAATATCTTAATTTAACAAATTTTATTCGATGAACTTTACTGCAAAAATATTTTATTTTTTTTTTTTGCAATTATATTTTACACTTTTCAATTTATGACAGTTTGTTTTTAATTAAAATTATTGATTAAATATGTTATTTAATTTTTGAATTAATGAACCAATCAATTCTTCAAAATTGTCCATAAGATACGTTGACCTCAAATAATTATAAACTTTATTAATTGTTTTTAAAATTAAAGTAGTCATTTAGAAAATTTTTAAATATCAGTTCGTATAACAGTTAGTTATAGTATTAGTCTGTATAACAGTTTAATTTTAGTCTATAATAAGTCTATTATTTTGTACAGCACTGTACAGACAGCTGGATCGTACAACAAATTCGCTTGAAACTCTACAGAAATGTTAAATTAGTTCTGATAAAGTTAAACTTCTATTTGTCATTTTGATAAATTAACCCTTTTAGGCCCAAAATGGTTTTTGAATCTGTTTAGATAACGATTCGTTAATACATTTGTATGTTGAATTAATTGCAAATTTTTCTAGGATTGCTTTGACGGAAAAGATAATTTCGAAAAAAAATTTTCAAATCCTTTCAAGTTTTTTTAACCCATTATGGCACAAGGGATTTTTAAGAATTTTTCGTTTTTCATAAGTTTTTCAATTAAAAACGTTTTTACCGATTGTTTTATTAATCAGTTGCAGTGGAAAAACTTTATAAAAACTCTTTAAATTTCCTTACACTCAATTAAAAATATGTAGTGTGAAAAAAGAAAAACCTTAGGAGGTGATGTAGTTTTGCTAATACTTTATAAGGCCTTACAAATTTATCGAGCGTTGACCAATCTTAGATTGGAATAACTAATAAAATTTAAGTTATCATAATTCATATAAAAAGTAAAGCTTCATTGAAAAAGCCAAACTACAATCACCTAATTTTTTTATATCAAAACTATCTCTTCGGATCTGATACTTTGGTCAACGGGACCTATGTTCTCTTAAGTATATCCATAAAACTTCAATTAATATTTGTAATATTTGAAATATTTGATCTGAAATCTTTTAGAAGTTGTATTAGCAAATGAACAAAAGGATGTACAGAAAAAAGCTCTAAAGCTAGAATTAAGAAAAAAATTCAAAAAAATGTTTTTAAAAGACTTCATCCTAAAAGTAGGCAAAAATTTTAAAATTAAGAAAAATGTTATAAAAGATCAGAAACGGTATAAAAAAATCAAAAATTTAAATCTGATCTGAAATCTGATTCTAAGTTATGTTTATAATTTCAACTGTAAAGCACATCGAAAAGTTAGAATCAAGTGGCTTACACAACTTTTTAACGAACAGACAAAATGGGTTAACAAAACTAAACCTAATTTTTAATATTTACCCAAAAAATGTAGATAAGTTAAATAATTTTTAAAATTCAATTTTTATTGAATAGTAGGTATCTTAATAGGAAAACTGTTACTAATATTTCTTTTACATGCATTTCCATTATTCAGTATATACTTCCTAAAACATTTTCTGGTATGTACGTCTATATTTTGCTGGACGCAATCAACTGAAAAATACAAAATGGCAAATACTTTATAAAAATAAAATCTATCTAAATATTTAATGATGATTACAATCGATCTATTTGGTTTGAATTCTATCAATTGGATAATTAATTTTATAAAATTTGTTATATACAAAAAAAAAAAACAGAAGCTTTGGGTAAAAAATTAACGTACCAGAAACCAAAGTTAGAAAAAAACACATACAAAGAACTTCCATATTACATGACTTCAATGTATATACATTCACATAAACATATGTGTATAAGTTCAAAATTATAAAACCTATTTGTTGATTGCTTTAATTAGTTTTTGAAAAGGAGGTTTGTGTAAATATTTCCAAACCTATATACCTATATATGTACATACAAGCATGCATAAATATATATAAATTATGTATACTAGTTGACTATACAAAAAATGTACTTAAAAAAAAATTGTACTAAAAATAGTTTTTTTTTCCAGTATTTTGAGGCTGAATTGATTTCTACATTAAACATAAAAAATTACAATTTTGTTTTTCCTAAGTTTTTCTTCACTATTTTTGTGTTTTTTTTTTTTGTTATTGTTTTTTTTTTTGTTTTTTTTTTCCATTTTGGTGAAGTAATTGAGTGAAAAATTATTGTTTTATTTTTGTTTCACTTTGAATGTAATCATTTTGTTTAACACTATTTTTAGGAATCGTTTGTACATTAATTGTCTACTAAAAAAAGTTGTGCATATACAAAATTACTAATGTAAAGTTTTAATTATAGCATGTACTACTAGTTAATTAATGTGTTTAATTAATTTAACACTGACTGAAAATTATACATTGAAGTATTTTAAAGGCGGAAAGGTTGTAAAGTGTCGTTCTATACTTAAGTACTTTTGTACTCAGTAACCGATCCAGTTAAGTGCTTGTACTAATTTTGAAAATTTTCCAGTTAGCTTTTTTAGTAAAACTACTGGTACTAACAATACTGTACTAGTGGTCCTGGTTTAACTGTAGTACTAGTGAAGTAATCGTGACCAGTAGTTTTACCAGAATACTGGTGCAATCGTAGTATCAGTAATTTTACTGAAAATTTTTACCAGTAAAAGTACTGCAAATTGTACTGTACTGGCATTCGAAAACATACAACTCTGGGCATGTTTAATAATATAATTTTATTATTAAATAACTATAAGATTCAAGATGTTTTTAAAAGTAGTTCGTTCGAAGGTCTTTGGGAGCCTAAAGACAATGATAATCTAATATTATTCAGTACTATTTATATAAAAAATCTCCAAGGTCCTTTAAAAAAGTATTAACTTCATTGGAGAAAATGTTTGCAAATTTGATTTATCATATTGATACCATTGATCTGAGATGAATCTGAAATTTATAAGACCCTGGAAACCAAGACCACCACTACTATAGTCACTTTTATTTTTTATTAAACAATAAGAGTTAGTAATTTTTAATTCCCAGCTTAATTACAATGCTCTTAGAATATATTAAAAATCTTTGATTCAAATTAATACAAAATTTTATAATATTATTATTAATATAAAATTGGAAAATTAAGTTTTTAAAGTTTTGAATTAATTATAAATGATCTAAACTGTTGTTTTAAACAATTAAATACAATTTAATTAATAAATACTAAATAATAAAGTAGGTAGTTGTTAAATTAGTAAATAGTTACATATTTTGTAATATTGATTAAATTGAATAAATGCCTCAAATTCTTCGAAACTAATATTGGGAAGCCTCAAAATTCGAACCATTTGCGCACTCAAGTTTATATTTATATTTATGAACAAATAATTAAGCCGCAACCTGCAGTTTAGTGACCAATTAAGCCGAATAATATGATTTAAATCAAAATTTAATAAACTTTAATAATACAAAAGGGCACTTACAGTTTGTATGAAATAGTTTAATACTGCGGTTTCTAAAAATACATTTTTTCTATACTCTCTTAATTCTATTACTCCACATATTTACTGGCTTAAATTTCGGGCTTTATATTTTAAAAACTGGAATGGAAAGTTTCTAATAAGAGAATAAAGTGCTTCAATTTAGAAAATTTTGATTCCAAAACCTCCATCAGAATACAATTTGAATGAAGATGGAATATTAATTGAATCTGCATATAGAGAGAACTAATGACTAAATGGCTAAAAATGCAAATGTTAATCACCAAATCCAAGGTAATCTAAAATCTAAGGAACTTTTAATTTAAAATTAACTCGTTTTATCCCATATACAAACTTATCATAGTTGTATCATCAAAATATAAAACATTTTATCTCACCTTACTACTTAAACTACTTTCAACTTACCTTGTATACAAAAATAACTTTTATAATAGTTAAATAACTTAATAAATCACTTAAATTTTCCATGAATTTATTATCAAACTACAAAATTAGAATTTTTATAGAACTTTTTCTTTTATTTGCTATTTACTATTATAATTTTTTAATTTTTGGAATTACTTTATTACTTTATACACATTTCATACCTTAATAACTTTTTAAGAATTATATTATACTATTTTTAATTTAAATAAGCACTTAAATATGGTTTTGTCACATTTTTCTACTCGTTCCTAATGAAAAACTAAAGAATTCAATTAAAATTTTCATTATATAGAAAATTTCTAGGAAAATTAAGACAATTTTTAAAATGATTAGAAAATTACTTTAAAATATCATACAAAGTCTATTTATTATATATATATAACCATATATGAATTTATATCTTATACATTTAAATATTTTTAAAACAAATTTATACCATAAAAAGTTAAAAGTAATAAGTTAAATACAATAGCTCGATAATGCATGTTTAAATCCATTTTAAAAATTACTCTCACAGCTCTTAAGTTCTTCTTTAATCCCCAAAAAAAAAAAAAAAAATGGTACATGCATCACAATTTTTCAAATACAAAAAAAATTTACATTTTCCCAAACTCTGAAGCCTGAATAGAACATCTAATAATAGCAATTCCTTTAAATAAAACCCCATATAAATACAGTACTAATACAATATAACACTCACTAGAACACTAAAAAACATTAAAATTCAACTGAAAGAACTTTCTTCAAATGAATAAACTCTACAAAATAAAAAGTTAATTTAGAACATTTCTTTTCTGAAGCTGGGAATATGCGGGGGGGAGGAGGGAATCGAAACAACCCTCTTCTTTCTGTTAGTATTCCAAAAATACCTCAAGAACACTTTAAATTTTTAATAAAAAAAAAAACTAAATGCAACACGTTTTATTATTATACTATCACACAAAAACAAAATTGGAAGTGAAGGGAAGTTAAAAATGAAGAGAATGGAAAAAAAAAAAACATGAACTAAATCCATAAATTATGGTCAGACAACGGTTTGTTTTTTTTTAGAAAAGTTTTTCATTCAAATTTTCTTCCCCTTTTGTGCTAGTGAAGTTTTCTTTCTCTATAATCAGCTCCACTTTTTTCTGATTTTTGTAGTTTTTCACATAAACTGATTTAATGTTGAAGTTAAAGTTGATTTAATTTAAAAAAAAATTAAAAACGCAAAAATTTTTTTTCAGTGCTAAAAACATTGAAAAGTGTATAGGTACTAGCACCTGTACAGTATCGGACAAAAATATAATAAATATATTTATTGGACATACTTCTTAAAGCTTTAAAGAATGTTTGAAAGAAAGTTTGTACAAAGTTTTTCTTCATGAAAATAAAAATCCTGCTTTGAAGAGTTTTCAATAGCACCCATACAGTATCGGACAAAAATAGAAATTCAATTTATTAGAAAAACTTCGATATGTCGTTGTTAAATAACTAAATAATTGTTAAAAAACTATTTTTTTAAATTGCAAGATATACCAGAATCTGTTTACAGTGTCGAACAAAAATAGGAAATAAATTCTATTATACTGTTATACACATATCAAACTATTTCTGAGAGTTCAAAACCTCCTGAAAATGAAAATGCAATACAATATATTTTTAAACTTGCACAATAAAATTGCCCTAGAATACAAACAATAGCTACAAATCGTACTGTAACTAACTGTTATATACATATCATTGCAGAAAATTCGAAACCTTATCAAAATAAAAATACAGTTCAGTATTGTATAACACTTTTAATATATTTTTTAATAAAATCGCCTTTGGAAACAAACAAGCGCTAACAATAGCTGGTCGTGTGGCTATAAAATTTGTACAGCGTCGAAAAAAAATAGAGAACATATTAATTATAACTGTTATACACTTGTCAAATCATTAAAAAAAATTCAAATTTGAAATTAAAATTCACAATTTCATAAATCATAACATAAAATAAGTAATAAATTAATTAAGAACTTGATCACTTAATTTCCAACAGCACTGTATCAAAAAAAAAAAAAAAAAAACAATTTTAAAAAATACTTGTATAAAAAAAAAATTATTTTAAAATAAAAAATATAGAAAATTTTTAAGTTTTTTGAGTACTTTTAAAGTGTTTAAAACTAAAGAATAAAAGAACTTTTTTTTGTGCTTAATCCAGAATTAAAAAAAAATTTCCCTTTTGTTTTTAAAACAGAGAATAGAGAATTATTCAGACTTCTGTTATGTTACGAAGAAATTTCAAAAATTATACAAAAGATTTTCTTAATTCTTTATTAATTTTTCAAATATGAATTTAAAGAATTTTTTTTTTTTCAAAAAATGGATTAAATTTCCAAATAATTTCAGGTTTGCATTGTATTCAAAAAATATTGAAAAAAAAACTATTGAAAGGTAATTTATATGAAAAAGTTATGGGAGGTAATTACTAATTATAGTTTAAATATGGATATCATCTATAGTACAAAAATATCTAACTTTACTTATACTAATTATATTTATACTAATTATACTTAATCCGGCTATTGAGTAGATTGTATTCTGTACTAGATTTTTTAGGGTCAAGGCAAAGTCATTAAAAATAGGAATCAATAGGCGTTAAGAGCCTGTTAATTAGTAGGAGTCTAAACTATACTTAAAATTAGGCAATGAATTTAAAATTTATACGTTCAAATAAAATGTTTAACAGATTCTAAGAAGAAGATCTAAAATTATTGCATAAGTTATTTTAAATCTTAAGAACATAAAATCATCTTAGTTTAAAATTATATGATTCCATAGTGACAGAATCAAACCATACATTTAATAGGTCGAATCTTAAAGTAAAAAAGTCGAACCTTTGAGTAATTAACCCAAAATCCCATATTCCATAATCAAATTATCCCAAATATCCTCAACCAAAGTTCCAAAATCCTTCCATATTCCCTTACTAAACTCTACATTTGTATCATAGGTTCCATCCTAATGTTTGAATCAAAGAAACATCGAACAGTTGCATTGGGTATCGTTCGAGCTTTCCACTGCCCCTCTTAAAAAATAAAATTATTTATATCATAAGATATTAAGTTCCAATAACATTGGTCATTCTCTCCACTCATATAAGAATTATGAAGCTCCAGTACCATAAGGTAAGAAAATCTTGGGAAGGTTTGGGAAGGTATATTATCATCAAACGGGTTAAATGTGTTGAGTGAAAATATTGAAACGAATTCGTACAGATATCACAAAGTTCAAAAGGGAATCTTTAAACTATTCCCCTATTTCTCTAGAAATTCAATATATTTTTCCTTGGAAATTAAAAAATTATTCCAAATTTCATTTACTTCTTCAAATTAATTTTTCAAATTCTTTAAAACATATTTCTTTGACTTTAAAATATTTCAAAAATTCAATTTCACACTGCAATAAATCTTCACTGACATTTTTCTAACTGAAAATGTATAATTAATTTCAAATTTTCAAAATAGAAAAATTATAGTTTCACTTTATGATCTTTATGACTGCAATTTAATTCAATGTCAGAAAATTAAAAAAAAAAATTTTCTAACAGTAAAATTATCTTACAGTTATATTATCTAAAAAAAAAACAACAAGCTTTAAGATACTCTTCTTGCAAATATTTTTACCTGTTCCATTTTAATTAACACATGAATATATCATTATATTCTTTTAAAAATATTTCCTAAAAATAGAATAGAATTTTCATACACGTCTGGAACTTTTTTAATTTCCATTTTGTTAAATCTAAATTAAAAAATATAAAAAAACTAAAGATGGCGTTACTAGATATTTTCTGTATGCTATACAGTAAGTTATAAACCTATGATTTAGAGTCATAGATGATAAATTATATCGTTTTCACATGAATTTGGCCCTTTTTCACATGAAATTGATCTTTTTTCAAATCAATTTTAGATTTTTTCAAATTAAATGATCTTTTTTCAAATTAAATTAATCTTTTTTTAAATTAAACTCGTCCTGTTCTGAAAAACATCCTCGAATCCTGGAACCCAGAAAACAAACAGACATGATTTGAAAACATTGTCCCCAATTCTGTAGTAGAAGCTTAAAAAGGGAAAAAAATTAAGCCAAGTCCCAGAAAATGGCCCCTAACTTTTTAGTGGGTATTGTTTAGGGCAGGCTTAAGAGTTAAACTTTTTAATTTCTTTTAGTTTATTTTGGTTCTACTTTAAAATTAGAGAGCGTTTTATCTCCAATATGGTGATTCAACTAATAAATTAATTTTAATTTGGAAAAAGATCAATTTTATTTGAAAAAATCCCAAAATTTATTTGAAAAAAGATCAATTTAATGTGAAAAAGGGCCAAATTCACGTGAAAATGGTATATTACATAGAAAGATAGGGGGCCAATTAAAAGAAGACCAAATTAATTTGAAAATTTATTACAATTTGTATTTGACAAAAGAACAATTTAATTTGAAAATAGACAAATTTTTAAAAGGATTAAAGTCACGTGAAAAGAGTATATATACCTCATAATAGAACCAAAATTAAAAAAAAAAAAAAAACAAATCCAAAGTTGAACACTACTTTGAACACATTGAACGTCTCTAGGACATTTTCAAAATAAATTATGCAAAGCATAATCTAGAATTTACAGTTAAAAAAAAAAACACTCAACTCCAAAAAAGACCAAAAATAAACTTTTGAATTAATGTTATATATCCAAAAAAAAAAATTAAAAAGACAGGTAAATAAAAAAACAAGAACAACAAAAAGAACACAGGAAAGGAATGAGTAAAAGGTAAAAATGATCATTTTAATTTTTTTTTGTCTTGCATCAAGCACTGGGAATTAACAAATTTTTACAACAACAACAAAAAACACCGAATCTCAATTCGGTTTCAGTGTTTTTTATACCCGTATGACTATATAGTCACAGGGTATAATAAATTTGCCATTACGTTTGTGACGCAGAGAAGGAGGGGGGGTAGATATAGACTCAAGTGTATGGATCGGATCAAAATCGAAAAATAAATCGATTTAGCTATGTATGTCCGTCCGTCCGTCCGTCCGTCCGTCTGTCCGTCTGTCCGTCCGTCCGCACGATAACTCAAAAACTAAAGGAGCTAGAATCTTGAAATTTTCGCAAATTCATTTTTTTGCAATAGCCGTCATCGCTATTTAAATCCAGCCATTTGGGTCCATGGGTTCGGGTAGCTGCCATACAACTTCTTTTTTTATATGAGTGTTTCTCTGTACCTATTACAGCTGCGTGTCTGAAATTTTGCCAAAAGTAGTTTAGTTTTATGGCCAAGGTTTCCGCAAAATTTGGTTGGTCTCCTGCAGTTGGTTCGTGTAGCTGCCATACAACTTCCTACTTTATATAAGCATTACTCTCCACCTAATGAAGCTGGGTGTCTGAATTTTTTCCAAAAATAGTTTAGTGTATTGGCCAAGGTTACAGCAAAATTTGGTTGGTCTATTGCAGAGGGTTCGAGTAGCTGCCATACAACTCCTTTTTTTATATGAGTATTCCACTAAACTTAATAAAGTATGTTTGAAAAACCGCCAAAAGTAATTAACCGGATGATATAATGTATATGTTACGGTCATACGGGTATCCCAGAGTTGACACAGTCTACTCTACTACACTCTTCCTCGTTTTTATTGCTTTTTTTTATTTAAATTTTTTATTTTTGGGTTTTTTTCTATTTTTCTTGTTTTTGTTTTTCTTGTTTTTTTAAGAATTGAAACACTTTTAGAATATTTAAATAAAAATTTTAAATTGATTTGCATAGAGATGTAACTAAAGAGTAAAGTACACAGAGTACTCGTATAAGAATACGATTCGGCAATCAAATCGGGTTTTTTTTTTTTAAATGAAAATTCAGAGGAAATTAAAAAAACGAAATAGAAATATTTTATCTAAAATTTATACCGTTAATAAGATTGCAGTAGATTATCTCTCAAAAGAAAAGTCTGCTAAGAAAATTAAGGGAGTGCTTAAATTAATGTTGTAGTTAAAGTAAGAAGTTTGATCACGTCTCACTGCTGTGCAACAAAATTGTTTATGAATTAGAACCACAAATGAAGAGATTTTATTCTGTACTAAATGAAATTAAATTAAAAATTTTGAACACTAAATTAAATGAATTCGAAATTAGAATACCAATCAAATGTTTTACAGAGAGGGACAATATATGTGTTTGAGTATAAACGTCAGTTTGACATTTAAAACCTTCTCGGAACAAAGAAATTCGTGAATCTTTTCAAGTTCTGAATCCTGAAATTTAATCAAGTTCTTGGGTTGGAAATTCTTCTTCTAAGAAAATTTTTTATACTTTTATTTGCAAGTCTAAATTTTAAATATAAGGTAAGGTCCACTTTTATACAATTAATGTCAAATTTTAATGCCGCTGCCTAAATTTTAAAAAGCCCGATGGGTGCGAGTTTAATTCCCGTAAAGTTCAAGAATCTTTTTAATTTTAATGATATTTTTTAATTCATTACAAATCTCCATGGTAACCAAATATAATTTAAAATATACAATTACATAATATAAACAATATAAATAATATTTCTTATAAATTGAAATAAAGTATAGAAATTGGGTGCACAATGGGCCGCAAGGCCTATGTGCAAAAATGTCACATGCTATCTCCCATATCAAAACAACAAGTCGCTGTCCCAATAATATGTTACCACGTTTTTTTTTTTTTAAAAACTGTCATATATTTTTGGTCTCTTCTGTCCCTCAGTTTACGAGATCATTTAAATGTAAACTAATTTGGTTAAAATTTTTTTTTCGGAAAATCGCTGTCTACGAGTACGAAATCTTAGGATATTCTGAATCTAAAACAAATCAAATTCGGAGCCTCGCAGACCCTAAAGATAATTAAAATCACCTTAAAGTTTCTTTTTCGAAAAAAAAAAAAAAACACCAGTACTGAATAGTTTAGAGCCTACCAGAGACGGACAATTAATGTCCTTTATTTTCTAATAAAAGAAATATTAAATTTAAAATCCAAAAAGGATTTAAAAAAATAAAATTACAATTAATACATAGATATCCAATATAAATGCAAAAAAAAAAATAAAAAAAAATGCCAAGTATTCTTTATAAAAGTAAATATTTTCTTTAAAAACAAAAAATTCGAAAATTTCGAAATTAAAAAATAAATAAAAACTGAAAAAAAAAAAAAACAAAAATTAAAAATCCCTAAAGGATTTTCAAAATAAAAAAATGGTTTTATTAAGAGTTATTTTTTTGTGTTTGAGTTTAAATATACCGGTGATAATACTGAATATGTATTAAAACACTTTTTTTATTTTTATTTTAATTTTTTTTTTTTTTTAATTAGAAATGAAACAATCTGGATGTCGGATGATAAACATTACATATTAATTAGACTGTTGTAATAAATGAAAAAGTTCAGTACATTTTTATCAAACCTACAGGTATACTCGTAACGTTTAAATAAAGTTGTGGGAGTATAAGACTAACAACATTTTCCATTTATAATAAAAATTTCGATCATAATTGCTTTTAAATTAAAATGATTTTTAAATTAACACAGAAATCAAGGATAATTAATGCAAGGATTTTTTTTAATGATAATTGAAATAAATTTTTAATATTTATGTAATTAAATTTAGGATATTTACAGGACATTTAAATATGAATTAATTTTTTTATTAATTTGATCAATGGCAATTTTTAAATCATAATTATTATTTAAAATATTAAAAATTCAAAAAATATTAGAGAAAAAGTCTGAACCTTATTTAATCCTTACTTGGTTTCTGGCAACTACAATTAAATAATTTTAAAACTACAGAATAGTTTTGAACTTTAATTAACTTAATTTAGTCGAACTTTAGTTACAATCG
This sequence comes from Dolichopus griseipennis, assembly GCA_963082915.1. Classification (NCBI taxonomy): domain Eukaryota; kingdom Metazoa; phylum Arthropoda; class Insecta; order Diptera; family Dolichopodidae; genus Dolichopus; species Dolichopus griseipennis. The sequence goes on from OY720444.1 coordinate 5,975,884, forward strand.
AGTTTTTGAACTGTAATACAATTTTTTAAGGTATACCCCATGATTAAAATATTAACATCTATAAGGATTAAGACATCATATGACTATGAAATTAGCCAACTTATAACTGACATTAGAAGTTTGACCATATTTTTTTTTAATATCTTTTGAACATTGAGGTCAATTATATTTTAAAATCCTTATTTTGAACTGACATTTAGTAAAAAGAAAAGTAAGATATTTATCAAACTAAAACAGTAGTCAAATAAATTGAAAAATCCGCTTCAAAGTTGAAATTTACATTAATTTAAATTTCTATATAGTGCGGGTTTTTAAATAAATAACTAAATGTTTGTTTTTTCGAAAGTGATTTTATAAATGAAAAATATAAAAAAATTTTAGAGAAATTTATTTTATAATTTTAAATACTAAAAATACGTTAATGTGTTGCTTGCTAAATTTCTCAAATACTTCCTCATTATATTTGTATTACAATTAGTTTTAAATTTACTTCTTCGGCTTTACTTTACGGCTTCGAAAGCTACACATTCGAACTGTGCGGTGTTCCTTTGGGTTGTATGCGACTTTAACATACTAAAACCACACTGTTTTTGAACCAAACTTTAGTGTGGGACGTGTGATACAAATGTAAAGCTTAGTTACGAGGATAAGAATTTGGAAGGATTTGTGTTTAGGATATTTGGAATTGTCGGATTATGTGGAATATGGAAAATAAGAAGTGATGTTAAAAAGACAGGTGATATATATTAATTTTGGGCCGAAACAATTTGATGGGATATGGTTTCATAAACGTGACATTCTCTTGACATACGATAGTTCAACTGTGCAGAGATGAGTATATGTTTCCCTTAATGCTTTTAATTGGAAAACTTTGAGTGGAGGCATTAATTGCTTTATTTCTTTAAAAAAGGTGTTAATCCCTACAAGATATCTATAAAACAAGGTTAGTGAGTTGGTACTGCAATTATTAGTATTGGTGAAATTCCTCAAAGGTTCAATTGATTTTGAACTTTCTCTAAATCTTCCTAAATATTTGAAAAGTGTTTTTAAAATACTTAAGAACAATCTATGTCTGGAAACTAATCCAAGATATAAAAATATCTCTAATCTAGTATAGTCATTAAAGCAAATTATTTGTATATAATCTTAAGCTAGTTTCTAGCTTTTATCAAATTATGAATTGAATTTAAATTGTAGAATTGCAAAAAATCAAAGGAATTTCAATTAACATATTTATGACTATACTTTCTCCGAACATATTTATTTAATAGTGATTTAAGGTTATGTTATTAAAGCAGTTAAACATATATTAAATATTAAATTTAGCAATAATTTTCAATTGTATGTAACAAACTGTGTATAAAATACAGAAAGTTGGTTTGGCATACATAATGACAGTTATTCACTAATTCCGTTTCACTTTGCTGATTCTAAAAATAATATTAAGTGTTTTTCTCCAACTATTCTAACCTGTCAAAACATTCACTTTAGAAAATCTCAATTTAATTACAAAAAAACTCAAATAACCTTTTAAAAAAAAAAAAAAATAAATAAAATTAAATAAATTGTCAAAAAAAAATTATTTATTTATTCTATTAAATAAATATTTATCTTAACACTTTAAGTTAAAAAATATTTCTGAAAAATTCATGAATTTCTTGAAATCTAATTAATATGAATGACAAAAAATGAAATCCCAAATTAAAATAATAACTAAAATCAATACAAGTAAATATTAAATATATTATATAATAAACTTAACCTATATTTGAACTTTTTTTGAAAAATAATTATAATAAATTGCTACTTTCAAAATAAAATTCGTTTTGACGTCATTGACAATAGATTAAGCAAAAAATGTAATAAATAAATTCAAATATAAAAATTAAACAAACAAACTAAAAAACAACAAAGTTTTTACCCAAATTTCAATTATAAGCGTTCAAACTTGAAATCACAATTTCATTTATAAATAATTAGTCATTAATATTAATTCTTTGACAAACAAAAAATTAAATAAAAAAGTTTGCGATTATAAAACTTGTTGCGACGAAAGCAATTATTGTCAAATTAATATTGAATTAAAAAAAAAATGATGTCTGGACGAACTGATTCGGATTTATTGATGATTAACTTGTTTCGCTGTATGTATACTAATTGTTTGACTTTCAATATTCAATTCTTAAATAATATCCGTTTGTTCTTCAAAATTTATTATTTGATTTGTTTTAATTGTTTATGTCAATTGATGCATAAAACGGTTAATTACAATTTGATGAATCTATAAACGTCCCATGACGCAACAATACCATTGACCTTTTCGAAAAAATTTTGTTTTCAATTTTCTAACGGTATAGTCGCGGTTATACCGATACAAAACCTAGAGAAATTTAATACATAAATTTAAATTTACAGTGTATACCAAAATTGTCAGTACAAAATTAGATAAAATGAATTCCGAATAAATAGTTCGGAATTTTAATATTTTGAGTTAAAAAATTGAATATCATTTCTATATTTTTTTTTGTTTTGAAAGTATGACGTCATGATTATTTAAAAAAGAACTAATTAAATTATCTGATCAGAAAAAAACAAAATTCGTATACAAATTACGAATATCTATAATATATTTCTTCGCACAGCCGATAACTGTTTTTGTACGGGAAGCTATTGTCAACAGATATCCAATAACAAAAAACTTAAAAAAAAATACAAAATAAATAACAAAATATTAAAATAATTAAAATACCTGAAAAAATATGTTAATTCGATCCAAAATAACTTAACAAAAAACCGTATAGACTTTCACCGATATCCAAAATAACCATTAAAAAAAATATTAATAATAACACAAGTTTAACGCGTATGTCAAAAAACTTTCAAATGACGTCATTTGATGTTTATTGTACCATTAACAAAAACAAATTTTTTTAAAATCAAACGAAAACAAAATTGAAAAACCATCACAACATCAAAAAATTATTATTATATTATTATTTATTCTATTATTAAATTTATTTTCGGGGAATTCCGAACAAAATTCTTATTAATTAATTCCGAATAATTGTTTTTTGTTACTTAATCGAATTTATTATTATAATTTCGTCACAAAATATACTCTAAAAGAATTATTCTAAGAATTTAGAATTGAAATTAAATTTGGCTCTAATTTTTATATAAAAATAATTTGAACTACAAATTTCGTAGAATTAATGTTAATTTTAAAGTAGATATTAATTTTTTTGGGGAAACCATCAATTAAATCGAACGCATGGATGAAATTTATTTTTTAAATCAAAAAAATTATCACAAAATAAAATTTCCATTAAAAATTTCACTCGGGGGGAAATTCCGCTTTTAAAATTTAAATATAACCATCATAAAAAATTTTTAATTAAATGCTATAACTTAATAAAAGCTAATTTTAATTTTTAATTAAGTTTGATATAAAATTTACGAGAATTAAAAATGAACGTTTAACACCATTTTTTGGGATGCATTCGGGCCACTTTAAAACCTTAAAAATTCCAGAAAAATTATTAATATAGATGGAAATTGAAACTTTTAGAAATCTTCCATATACAGGTGGTGTGGAATTAATGAAAATAATTTTAAATTCTGATTTCAATCTGTTGGATTGTATACAATATATCTTCAGATAAAAATTCCTTTGAATCTTTATTAACTTGATATTTGGTTCTGTCTAAATAAAGATTATTTCAAAATTTAGGTAAATATTTAGGTAATTGTTTTGGGACTAATGTTATTTCTATATAATTACCATACTCCAATACTTAAAATGGTTTAATAACCCAAATTCAGTTTAAAAACAAAAATCTATGGCCAATTTACCAAATTTAGTTTATTGAATTCTAACATTCTAATAAATTACTTACTTCTGAATTACATTACTAAATTCTTATAATTCTTAATATTTTTGTTTATTTAAAAACCAGTACAAATACAAAATCTCAATTTTTTAACACATTTTCGAAAAATTTTGTAAAAATGTACCTATATAGCTTCATTCTGTCCGTCCGTTCATCTTTCTGTCCGTAAAACTTTTACTCTGTTTGAAATAGAATACAGAAATTTTAACCACGGGTTTGTATTGCAAAAAAAATAATTTCATAGAAGAATTTTTTTCTATACCCTCATACGTTAAGTAGCTACAAACCTCCAAAGTTGAAAAAATTCCTATATTTAAATTGTTATAACAAGAGTTCTGTGTATTTTGAAGTGTATTTTCAATCTGAAAACGACAAAAGGCACTTGGTTTTATAAACTTTATAAATTTTTAAAAGTCAAATGTTTAGGGTTACCATACGGTACTAAATTTTACCATTATGTTAAAATCAATTATAAATGATAAAATACTCAAAAGAAACCCTATATAATTTTGAAAATGTGCTTTTTAAAAACCCTTGGTTTTTTCATCACTTGTTTTTGACAATGTTACATAATTTGTAAATATTACCATAATTAAATAGTAAATAATAAAAACTAATATATAACCTCTTCATATTCCTATATTATATAAACCTTTTACAACATACCATAAGTAATTCAAAATTCAATGATGAATATAATAATATTAATTGCTACAGTAAGCCGGCTTAAAACTCACAACTACTATTAAAAAAACTTTAAGTCACCACTCTGCAAAACTCTATACATATTAAACTAAACAAAAGTCTTTAACAAAATACAAGTTCTTTATAATATTATTATTATTTAAACTTATTATTATATTCTAAACTTATGCTATTAATAATAATTTTCTAATAAACAAATTAGATCTAGCTTTATCTAAAATAAAAACAAAATTAGAAAACCTGAAAAAAACCAAATTTATAAACAACGAGGAAGAGTGTAGTAGAGTAGACTGTGTCAACTCTGGGATACCCGTATGACCGTAACATATACATTATATCATCCGGTTAATTACTTTTGGCAAAACTTCAAACATTCAGCTTTATTAGGTGTAGAGTAATGCTCATATAAAAGAGGGAGTTGTATGGCAGCTACTCGAACCCTTTGCAGTAGACCAACCAAATTTTGCAGTAACTTTGGCCATTACACTAAACTATTTTTGGCAAAATTTCAGACACCCAGCTTCATTTGGTGTAGTGTAATCCTCATATAAAAGACGGAGTTGTATGGCAGCTACTCGAACCCTCAGCAGTAGACCAACTAAATTTTGCAGTAACTTTGGCCATTACACTAAACTATTTTTTGAAAAATTTCAGACACCCAGCTTCATCAGGTGTAGTGTAAAGCTCATATAAAAGAAGGAGTTGTATGGCAGCTACTCGAACCCTCTGCAGTAGACCAACCAAATTTTGCAGTAACTTTGGCCATTATACTAAACTACTTTTAGCAAAATTTCAGACACGAAGCATCCATAGGTATAGAGTAATGCTCATATAAAATTAGAAGTTGTATGGCAGGTACTCGAACCCGTGGACCAAAATGGCTGAATTGAAAACTCGATTCCGTTTTTTGCATAAAAACGAATTTGTGAAAATTTCATAATCCTAGCTCCTTTACTTTTTGAGTTATCGTGATGACGGACGGACGGACGGACATACATAGCTAAATCGATTTATTTTTCGATTCTGATCCGATCCATACACTTGAGTCTATATCTACCCCCCCCCTCCTTCTCTGCGTCACAAACGTAATGGCAAATTTATTATACCCTTGGACTATATAGTCATACGGGTATAAACATACATACATAAATAAAATAAAAGCCGCTTTAACACTTCCATCACTTCCACTGAAATTAAACCACACCAGTCCACCATCACTATTGAAAATTGAATACAAATTATAAATTACCTTTAAAAAAACAAAAACAACAACAAACAAAAGCAAGCCACCAAAACAAAAAACTGGATTTGTTTTTTTTCTTTTTCTGCTTAAAGCTAAGTTTGAAAAAGCAACAAAAAAAAAACAGCAATAAAAGCTTTTATTTCAGGCTTTAAAACTATTTATAATAATTTTGTAGTCAGTTAATCAGTTTAGTTGAATTCGGTACTTTGTAATAAGCGTTTCGTAAATTAAATCTTTTTTTATTTGATTTAATTTTTTTTAGTTTTTATATAACGGTTTATTATTATTAAAATAAATATATATATATATATATATAAATAGTTTTATTAAATATGAAAATAATAATTGTTTTAACAGCATTATTTGCTATTTGTATAGCAAGAAAATTAGAGGAAAAATTCGCCTGGAAAACGGTCGAATATGATTGGCCAAATAAAGAAACATTAGATAATTATATTAAAAATGGAAAATATGTTAAAGAAAATAATTTACCGTTAGGTTTAGAAGTATGGAATGATAAAATGTTTATTACAGTACCAAGGTAAGTTCTAAATATAATTTTTGTTTTTTTTTAATTGGTTATTAATTATTAAATTTGATTGTTTAAATTTAAAATAAGTGTTTATGTGAAGGTGTTAAAATGTTTTCAATGGGAATAACTGTTATATAATTAACTACTATATATCTTTCTAAAGAAACTAAGTTTTCAAACGTTTAAAACTATATATATATATTTATATATATATATATTATCGTAACATTGTACAAGTAAATATTTCAAATGGAATATAATTAAAAAATATCAACTTATAAAACTGAGATATATATTTTATTAAAATTTAACTAGGAATTGATTCATATATATATTTATTAAAAACTAATTCTAGCACAGGTTCAATATAATTTATTAAATATTCATAAGTTCTAAGAAATTCTGACTACTTTCTATTCATAGAGAGTAAAATATGAGTTTAAAACTTAACTATTCAGAATATTATAAAAGTGTTGAGCAAAACTTGTTTAAATACAATATAAAAGTATGTTATTAAATTTAAATTTAGAATTTTTATTAATTTTATGTAATTTAAAATTTAAATTAATCTGTTGTTAAGATATATTAAAAAAGCGCCATTTTAAAGACAAAATATGTAAACGGTATTATATATTATTCAATTTTATGAGATACATCAGTGTACTATAATATTTTAAATATAATTTTTAAATTATGAACTAATGATAGTAGAATATTTTATACTAATTCTAATTAGCTGAACAAGTTCAATAGGTTTTTTATCCTACAATTACATTAATTTTTACACTTCTGAGCAATTCTGAACTCTTTCATTTTAATTAGCAAACAATAAAACTTATTTCAAAGCTATCTGAAATAAAAGTTACCATAGCAATTACCAAATTGTTTATAATTTATACATTAAAAACCAAAAGACAACATAATGCAATCGAAAAATTATGGAGAATTTATATTTTCAGATACATTTTAAAAAATCCATTAAAATATTCTTGAAAACTATTTTTTTCCTTTTATTTGTCTTTAGTAAAATTTTTTTTAATAAAAATAAATTAATTAATTAAATAACAACATATCATATTATTTTAATAAAAAAATAATAAAATTTAATTTAATTAATTTATTTTATCTGAATACACATTGTATTTTTTTTAAATATTTCGTATTTAATTTAAATATTTATATAAATTAAATAAATAATTCAATTTTTTTTAATCTTTTGGTTTTTTTTTATATTTTTACTTATTGAAATTTAATGTATATTTTATTTTATCTTTATTCTCATAAATTAAAAATTTTTTTATTTTTTTTAATATAAATTTTAATATAAATCAAAAACAAATAAAAGTCAAAAGCCACAAATTAAAAATTAAAACCAAAATAAAAGTGTAAAATTCTGATCTTTATATAAACGCAGATAAGCGGTCTACAATTAAACATTTAAAGGTTAGAGTTAAATTAATTATCTATAATTATGCATATTTAATATGAGTATTAATAAACTTTTTTTTTTTTGTGCTCTTTTACTATTTACTTATCAACAGTAGAAGGTTTTCATAAAAAAGGTCCAGTTTTTTAATCAAATTTAATGGTAACATTAAAATACTTGAGGAATGTGAGGAAATTCCCCTTATAAGAATTATATTCATTTAGTGAATTATATACAAAAGGATTTCTAGAATTTTAAACAAGTACACGCACTGAAAAATATTTAAAACAAAATTACTTAACTTCAACTTTGAAAAAAAGTTAGAAGGCCCCTCATGAACTAGAACATCGGAACTTAATTCAGAAGTTAATGTCGAAAATTAAAATAATAAAGAGGTATCTAGGGTACATCTAGCGGAATATTAAGATGTTCTAAGACATTATTTTAACATTCAGCAAAAGAATTTAGCTGACTTCTCTCACTTTTTAAAATGTTCACCCCCAATCTAAAGACTCGTGATAATGATGCAGTACCTCAGAAGCATTAGCTCAGTTCACAGAAAAATTTAAACAAATTTTAAAATGCTAGACAATCTGACAATAAAGTCACATTAGTTTCATTTTAAAAAAAAAAATACAAAATATTTGCAATCATATTTTATATTTTAAATACCTCTTAACAGAAGTAAAACATTATTAATTATGTATATATGCTTTAATATGAATTTAAAATTAAAGTTTATTGATTCCGCAACATTTAAACAAGAAGTGCATAAAAAAAAATAAAACTTGTGAATAATTTTTAAATAATACAAAAGAATAAAAGAAAATAAAAATTAATAATTAAAAATTACAATTAAAATACTCGATGCAGCAGCATCAATGCAGTAATTTCAATACTTATATAATATTATAATGAGCAAATTTTCAATAAAGAAACAGGGGAATAAGATGATTAAAAAAATAAAACTGAAATTAAAATAAAAGTAAAAGTTAACAAAAACAGAAAAAAAAAATTAATAAGCTCAACAAAGAAATCACTTGATATCATTTAATTTCAGGCTCAATTTATTATAAATAATAATAAAACAAGAGAGAAATGCATTAAATAATGAAGATATATATTAAAATTTAAAAATAAAAATATTTTAATATTTTGATACGAATACAATTGGTAATTATTAATAGTAATTGGTAACCACAATTGGTAATTACTAATAGCAATTAGTAATCAGATATTAAGTATTATACAATGGTACCTTAAGATTACATTAATTTTAAATTAAACTAGTTCTGTTTCTTCGTTAACATGTATATTAACATTATATCGACTACAAGAAAAACCATTGATTACATTTAATTGATTACAATTTTCACAAGGTGTTATTCTGTAATCATTTATTCCGAACGATTATTCATAAGTGGTATGTACCTTACTTAGAATAAACATATATACTTTACATTTACACCATTTTTACTTTTTGCTAGAGGGCTTAGAATATAATTTAATTTACATTAATTCCTAATTAAATTTAAATAAGTACTTTTATAAATACTTTTAGAACAACAAATATAATTTAATTACCACTTGCATTCTTTTAAACATATATAACTATTAATTAAGTCAAGAAATTTTAAAAAATGACTTTTCAAAGCTTTAAGCTTGCATTAGAACTTTTCACTTTTACGGTACTTATGTACAAGTAATTACAAGTAATTACCAAGTAATGAAAATGTAATACATTCAAATTTGATTTTCAGATTAATTCAATTGTTTTTGTATTTTTTAAAATTTATGAATTTTTTAAGAATGTTTAATAAGGATTTGATCTATTTTGCGCCACAACTTAAGGGCTTGTAACAAAAAAGCGGTAATGACTTATAAAAATTTTATGAAAGAGTATAGAAAGAAACTTGTTCTGTACTTTTTAATATATTCTATTTAAAATTTAGAATTGTTTAGCTAAAAATTACTACAGCCTAATAAGGAATTGAGTACTGTTGAGACGACTCTTGAGTGCATTCCTTTAATATCAATACTTTTAGTTATTCAATATAATCAAAATTTGCAATACAAATCACTACAAATTTTTTTTTATTTAAAATATTCTAATCATTAACTATTTTGTCCTACATATGTTTGAATAACTACTATCCATAAATTTATCTGTTATTTATAACATCTATCTATCTCATTTTTATACTATACTACAAAATTATATGTAATTACATTGGATGTGTGTTTGGGTGCATAAGAGTATATTAAATGATTTTAAAGTACTTATTGTACTTATATGTTAATTCTGAAATAATTGCTTACACATTTTTAGCAAATGTTTAATTAAATTTATTTTTTAATTAAATCCACCTATTTATAGTAACACTTATAATATACTCGAACACACATATAATTATAATTATGATATATTTATAACTTTAAATTTAAATACATGTTAATATTTTTAACAGAATAGTAATTATCGGATTTATATTTAAATGAATTAAAAAATTTAATAGTAAATTGATTGGGTATTTATAGTTATTTGTAATACACACTAGTAATGTGTGCTTGTATTGTATGCGTTCAAACAATTTATTGCCAAGTATGACACTTTAAAAAGCATTTTAAGGCTATTTATTAAAACGACTTCAAAACTCCCTCAGGTCCCAAGCAAGCTTAAGATGTGCTGGCAACTAACTTTAAAAGGCGTTAAAAGAATTTTGATGTCTTATCATCACCATGGTAACAACTCACAATTAAGACATTTATATTAAATCCTTATTAACGCTTTCAGTGTCCAGTTTAAGTGGGGCTGACCTTAAACCATGGTGGGAATTAGACACCAATATCTTTCTAATTCCTTTTAACTTAAGTCTCCAGAACATCTAGAAATAATGTTCAGTTTTTTTGAAGACGAAGTGGTTTCACCCATTTGTTAGAACTGGTTTAATCCATTATCCAATATAAAATACATACTCACTTACAAGTAATTTGTAATCGATGATTTTTTATTATCTGCAGATATTTTAAATTGTTTTTTTTTTTATATGTAATACATATTTATGTACATTTAGATACAATGTTTATACATACATACACTTTCATTGCCAATATTGAATTTTTTGTATGATCAAACAGATATGGTAGAACAGCGATCTCAATAAGTTTTGACATATGTATGCAATGTTCAATTTAAATAATAAAGTTGTCTTGTTTTTTTTTTATATATTTTGTAAATTGGAACTTAAATCTAAATGAAAATAACGAGCACTTTAAGCGCTATTTTTTATTTTAGTTTTTTTGTTTTTTTTTTTTTAAATAATGAATTAACACCAATATACAAAATTGAATATTTAAATATAAATATAGATATGCGCCATTTTTTGGTTAAAAAAAAAATTTTTGAATGCATTTAATTGTAAATTGTTTGAGCACAACCAATTTTTTTTGTATACATTATGCAAGTTTTATTAAATTAAAAGTTTTTTATTGGCAGAAATTTTGTAAAATTTTATTAAAAATAAAATAGTTATTTCAAAAGGATTGTGATTGTTTGTCATTTATTATAGCAAATTCTTTTGATGTCAATTTCAATAGATTCTATCATTTTTTATTTAAAGTTTTTTAAAAAACAGAATTTCGAAATACCCACTGTTATACTAAATATAAAATAACTAAACTTTTTAATTTTAACCCATTTCCTACCGTGGGGATAATTTGTAAAAACAATGTCTTGCTGAATAAACAAGTATAATAACTTTGAAACTGCTGAATGCATTGAAAATATTTGGATAATCACAAAAGATCGTTAACCCATTTGTAACCGTTTTTACGTTACTTTTTTAACCCATATGTTACCGTTGATACCACAAACAAAGTCTTCTTGAATGAATGACAAATTTTTAATATTTAATAGATTATCGGCTATAATAAGTTATACACTGTTAAATATATTTTAAGAATTTTAAATGAATTCTTAAGATTTGGATGATCTCAATACTGATGTTTTTTCTTCCAAAAGCTATGGGTAGAGACTCCTTTATATGACCAAATTTGATTAAATGAAAAATTAAGTACAATCTAAGAGTTTACTTTTTGAAAAATGAATAAGGTGTAGTGAAGAATTCAGTTATAATTTTTTAAATGCACAATACATTTGTCCTCTATAGTATATCAGGGTGGAAGCAGACTCTTTTGAAATATGGATTTCCCCAATGAATTCTAAAAATATCTTGGACCAATGGGATCACTAATGTCAAAGAATTAAAAACAAAAAACAATGATCATAAATTGTTAGTAACGAAAAAGAAAATGGGAAACTTGAATAACCCTTAATACCTTGGTCAGAAATCAAGAGATTAGTCCATAACAGTTTCAGATATACAAAGGTTTCGTAAAAGTCCTATGTTCCCAAAAGAACAATTGAACAATAAATCGTTGCCAATTGCCAAAAAAAAAGACCAATACAAAAGATCCCCAGCATCTTTTTCAAAATCCTAAAACTTAAGGAATTACCGTTACATGCATTATATGTTCGTTAATTTAAATTAATCCATTCTCAAGAATTGTATACTTATTTTGCAAATTTCTTAAGTAAAAGAACGCATTTTCAAACGAAGTTTCCAAAACCAGTTCCTTAAAGATTCCCCAATATCAGTGACATTTTTACAAATCTTCCTTCCAAATAAAGAATTACCATTGATTTTTTTTAAATTAATCAAGGAAAACTTCTTGTCTATTAACTTATCAAAAATTAAATCTGACACTTTTCATTACGTAATAATTCTTGTACTAAATATTTTTTTAAAAAAAAATTTTTAAATTACAATTTTTTTTTTTAAAAAAAAAAAAACTTTTTAAATGCTTCAAGCATAATAATTACAAAAACAACAACAACAACAACAAAAACAAAAATTAAGTACAGGTTCTTTGGCTGAATAAACCTGTTAAATGTTAACTATTTTGATATCATCTGTTGTTACAAACGTCAGTTTTTTTTTGTTTTTGTTTAATAAAAAACAACAATAATAACAACAACAACAAATTTGCACTCAAAAAAAAAAAATAAAAAAAACAATAAATAATTTTTTATACGGTCATGTAATTTAGTTATGACCGAATTAAATGTCGGTTTTGTTATTATGATGTTTTAATTTGTTTTTGTGTAGGGGTCAATGAATTGCAACACAATATATAATATATGCACATACATTTATAAATTATATATACATTATATATATATATATATAGTTATTTTTCCTCTTTTGAATATTTATAAATTTTTTTAATTTATTAAATCATAAATTGGAAAAAAATTTATTTATATTTTTAAATTTTTTATATTTTTCGGTCATAGTTGAATGAAATTATGATTAAATGGAACCTAATTGATATTAGTGTTTCATTTAATTATAAAAAAAAAATCGTATCTACCGTTATACATAATATTTAGGAAATTCAAAACAAAAGAAATTATAAAAAACGAGGAAGAGTGTAGTAGAGTAGACTGTGTCAACTCTGGGATACCCGTATGACCGTAACATATACATTATATCATCCGGTTAATTACTTTTGCCTTTATTAAGTGTAGTGGAATACTCATATAAAATAAAGAGTTGTATGGCAGCTACTCGAACCCTCTGTCGTAAACCAACTAAATTTTGCAGAAACTTTGGCCATTACACTAAACAATTTTTGGCAAAAATTCAGACACCAAGCTTCATTAGGTGGAGAGTAATGCTCATATAAAATAAGGAGTTGTATGGCAGCTACTCGAATCCTCTGCAGCAGACCAACTAAATTTTGCAGAAACTTTGGCTATTACACTAAACAATTGTTGGCAAAAATTCAGACACCCAGCTTCATTAGGTGGAGAGTAATGCTCATATAAAAAAAGAAGTTGTATGGCAGCTACCCGAACCCATAGACCAAAATGGCTGGATTTAAATAGCGATGACGGCTATTGCAAAAAAACGAATTTGCGAAAATTTCAAGATCCTAGCTCCTTTAGTTTTTGAGTTATCGTGCGGACGGACAGACGGACAGACGGACGGACGGACGGACGGACGGACGGACATACACAGCTAAATCGATTTATTTTTCGATTCTGATCCGATCCATACACTTGAGTCTATATCTACCCCCTCTCCTTCTCTGCGTCACAAACGTAATGGCAAATTTATTATACCCTTTGACTATATAGTCATACGGGTATAAAAAAAATGGTAGATAACAATAAGGTGAAAGTACTAAATTTAAAAACTTTATTAATTTATTAATTAAATCATTTTCAGAAATTGGATAATTTTAAATTTATTAATTTTTTTTTTAAATTTTAATAAAAGAAAGTTTTTTAATGACTTATCATTATATTTTTCCCATGATTTTAAACTAAAGTTTATGATTAAATTAATGTCTATATTAAATTTATATTTTAAAACACTGATTTAAATTTAATTTAATTTAATCGAGTATTTATTTATTTATTTATTTGTAGTACCAGAAAATAGTAAATATTCCCAAATAAACTACCACAATCCTAAAATCCTTTCATATTCCATCCCTGTAACCAAACTGTACATTTGTATCACTGGTTCCTTCCTAAAGTTTGGTTCAAAAAGGTTGTGGTTTTGGTGCGTTAAAATCGCACACTACCCAACGAAATACCGCACAGTTTCAACGGGTGGCTTTCGAGCGTTCCATTCCCTTGCAAATGTATTGATATTTATCGTTTGCCTATTTGACATTTGGACTTCTTATTAAATTATTTTAATATAAACTATATTTTATTATTTGATATAATCCGACCAGGATTTGGAGCCGAGACTTTTCGATTGAAAAGCCGCAACTTTACCACCAAGCTATTTGTCAAATCGATAGAATTTTTAAATTAAGAAAATCTATCAAACAGTTTGATTGTCAAAGCTAAACTGTCAAAAATGTCATATACTTCCTGATAATATCTTATATCCGATATACAATAAAAACCCTTGCGACGCGCATGCCAAACTATCTGTCAAACTTAAGATAAATGTACGGAATTATTTAAAAATATATGAAGAGTATAAATGTAGTTCAAAATTGATTTAAAATTGATTATAATCAATTATCATACAAGCATATCTTACAAAAAAGGAAAATATTTTGAAATACACCGTTATATGTCATTATAATCTTAATATTTTATTTTAAAATTGACATAATAAATATAGGAAAATAATTCAATAATACAATTTTTATGTAGAGTTTTACAATTTTTAAATTTGAATACAATTGAATGATTTTTCAATGCATTTATAAAAACATTTTGAAATCCAATAGGGAAACCTTGTACATTACTTATATTTTTGTTCGATAAATTGTAATACCAATTAAAATACCAAATATACTTTAAAATCCAATTATTTAAATTCAAAATAATGTTTTTATTACGAAACATCATATCAATATATTTCCGTCATTTTCCTTAAATATACGCTAAGATGACAGATGAAAAATCTTTTGTTGTTTTTTTGTTTTTAATTGACAAAATCTTTTCAATTATTTTTTTTTAATAATGCATATTTTAATCAAATTTCCTTGAAAATTTAATTTATTAAAGAATAATGTAGATATAATTATTTTATTTTATTTTATTATTTAATTATTCAAGAATTTTAAAAACAATTTCTTTATTAATTCCATACAAAATATATTTATTAATGATAATTTCAAAAATTTTTTTATTTAAATTCAACACAAAATATTTTCATTATCAATTTGTGTTGGTAACCTTGAAAAGGTCATTTTAAAAATTATCTCACTTCATAATTAATTCAAAAACATGAATTTCATTTCAAAAACTGGCATTTTTATCTCTCATCCAAAATGTTTCACTTTACTTAAAACTACTGTACTATATGTACTGTATGTATATGAATACCTTTTAAAACCTACAGGGCCCTATTTCATAAAACTATTAGTCTAATACTAATAAACTAATAATTATTAGAACTAATAAATATGGAATAATACTTTTTTGTTTCATAAAACTTTTCTGCAACTAATAAAATTTTACTAATAAATTATTACTGCAAATCATAAATTATTATTATAGACTCGTCACTAATAATTATTATTTGAATGTTCAATTATTTAGTTTATATTAAATGCAAGACTTCTCCTTATTATAAAATAATCTTCAAAATCACTCTCACTATCATAGCTTAACATGATTTTCAAATTTATACTGAATTATGTTTAAGTTGTAACCAAAATAAAATGTTGTTGATTAATGTAAAGTATGTATAACAATGCGTAATTTTTTTCTAGATTTTATTATTTATTTATTTTGTACAAAATATTTAAGATTATTTACTAAAAAAAAATAAATTTATGGCATACAATATAAAGTTTAAGCTCTATCTATCTATCTATATCTATATATATAAAAGGGAAAGTTTGTTTATTTGTTTGTTTGTTTGTTTGTTTGTTTGTTTGTATGTTTGTTTGTTTGTAGCGAATAGGCTCCTAAACTGCCCAGCCGATTTTCATGAAAATTTGTATATGGGGGTTTTTGGGTACGGAAGGAAATCGTGGCCCAAAAATTTTGCTCTAACGGACCGCCAAGTTGGGGCTGTGGTGCAAGTATTTAAACTTCTTTGTTATAAAATGAAAACGGTTTGACCGATTGACTTCAAATTTTGTATACGTGATGCTCTTTGAGAATTGAGTAGACGCTGTTAACAGTTTTGGAATTTGTTAACCCATGTCGGGCCGACGGGTGGTCAAAAAAAATTTTGGGTCCAAATTTTGTCCGATTTTATGAAATTCAGCTTTGGCTTAAAAGCAAAACCCAAAAAAAATTTTGGTGAGTTCCATTAACCCATTGCGGCCCAACAGCTTTTTATAGGTTTTTTCAATACTTTACTCTAAATTCGAAACGGTTTGCCCGATTGACTTCAAATTTTGTATACGTGATGCTCTTTGAGAATTGAGTAGACGCTATTAACAGTTTTGGAATTTGTTAACCCATGTCGGGCCGACGGGTGGTCAAAAAAAATTTTGGGTCCCAATTTCGTCCGATTTTACGGAATTCTGCTTTGGCTTTAAAGAAAGCCCCAAAAAAAATTTTGTTGAGTTCCATTAACCCATTGCGGCCCAACAGCTTTTTATAGGTTTTTTCAATACTTTACTCTAAATTCGAAACGGTTTGACCAATTGATTTCAAATTTTGTATACGTGATGCTCCTTGAGAATTGAGTAGACACTATTAACAGTTTTGGAATTTATTAACCCATGCCGGGCCGACGGGTGGTCAAAAAAAAATTTGGGTTCAAATTTTGTCCGATTTTATGAAATTCTGCTTTGGCTAAAAAGAAAACCCACAAAAAAATTTTATTTGACTTGCATTAACCCATTAGGGCCCAACAGCTTTTTATAGGTTTTTTCAATACCTAACTCTAAATTAAAAACGGTTTGACCGATTTTCTTCAAATTTTGTATACGTGCTCCCCTGTGAGAATTGAGTTGACACTATTAACAGATGTGGAATTTGTTAACCCATGTCGGCCCGACGGTTGGTCAAAATAATTTTGGAAGATAATATTGTCAAAATTTGCGAATACTGCTTTGACTAAAAAGAAAGCTTCAAAAAAATTTGTTGAGTGATTTGGAAGCAAATTACGTCCATTTTTGCTTAATACTGCTTTGCCCAAAGAGAAAGTGTAGTTCCGTTAACCCAGTGGGGCACAGTGGCTTTTAATAGATTTTTGCGTTACTTAACTCTAAATTAGAAACGATTTGACCGGTTTTCCTCAAATTTTATATGTGTGAAACAACTTGAAAATAGAGTTGAATCTGCTAACAGTCGGTCCTACGATTGTTCAAAAAAAATTTTTTGGAAGTAAATTACGTCAAAATTTGGAAAGTAGTTTGTACTGCTTTGAATTACAGAAAGTTTCAAAAATTACTAGAACATTATTCTTTTTAAAACCTAGAAAAATGGTTTTAAAAAGATTGCTTTCATTCATTTTAAAATTTACATGTGTAAACCGAGTGTAATTTTTGTGTTAACTTTTTGCAATAACATCAACTTCAATTAAACCTCCATTGAGAGGCGCAGCAACGCGCACCGGGTATTAGCTAGTATTATATAAAAGGGAAAGTTTGTTTGTTTGTAGCGAATAGACTCCTAAACTGCCCAGCCGATTTTCATGAAAATTTGTATATCGAGGTTTTTGGCTACGGAAAGAAATCGTGGCCCAAAAATTTTGCTCTAACGGACCGCCAAGTTGGGGCTGTGGTGCAAGTGTTTAAACTTCTTTGTTCTATAATGAAAACGGTTTGACCGATTGACTTCAAATTTTGTATACGTGATGCTCTTTGAGAATTGAGTTGACCCTATTAAAATTTTTGGAATTTGTTAACCCATGCCGGGCCGACGGGTGGTCAAAAAAAATTTTGGGTCCAAATTTTGTCCGATTTTTCGAAATTCTGCTTTGGCTAAAAAGAAAGCCCCAAAAAAAATTTTGTTGGGTTCCATTAACCCATTGCGGCCCAAGAGCTTTTTATAGATTTTTTCAATACTTTACTCTAAATTCGAAACGGTTTGACCAATTGACTTCAAATTTGGTATACGTGATGCTCCTTGAGAATTGAGTTGACACTATTAACAGTTTTGGAATTTGTTAACCCATGTCGGGCCGACGGGTGGTCAAAAAAAATTTTTGGAAATAAATTACGTCAAATTTTGGAAAGTAGTTTGTACTGCTTTGAATTACAGAAAGTTTCAAAAATTACTAGAATAATCCTAGCAAAATCGTTTTAAAAAGATTGCTTTTATACATTTTTAAATTTACGTGTGTAATTTTTGTGTTAACTTTTTGCAGTAACATCAACTTCAATTAAATTTCTATTGAGAGGCGCAGCAACGCGCACCGGGAATTAGCTAGTTATATATAAATATCCTAATATTTAAAAGACTAATAATGAATTTATTGGTCTTTCTAAACTAATAAAAATTTACTAATAATTATTAGTGTAGCGACAAATAATTATTAGTCTAATAGTTTTATGAAACAGAAACGCGCTTTGCAGTAATAAAATTCACTAATAATTATTAGTGTAGCACTAATAAAATATTAGCCTTTATGAAACAGAATTTTACTAATAACTAATAAAATATTAGTAAATTCACTAATAATATTAGACTAATAGTTTTATGAAATGGGGCCCAGCTCTACTAATAATTGTAATGCAGGCAGGCAGGCACTTATCTTAAATACAAAAACAAACCTATTGACCGTCAATTAAAATAACAACAACAACAATACGAACAACAACACAATATTAAAAGTATATACAACATAAAACAGAATTAATAAAATGAAACCATGATTTAAAAAGATTACCAATCTTAAGTATTGAATATTTCCGTTGTTTTTGTTTTGTTATTTGCCTTCTCGTTCATTCCATAATTCGCTTTCATTCATTCCATTTCATTTTATACAACTGGTTTGGTTTTTTCTTACTTCACTTCTAGTTATGCACCTTGCATTGCGTTTTAATTGCAAACAATAAACTCGTTTTAAGTAGATATTGTATTTAACCTAAGTAATGAAAAATTAATTAATGGGTGTAATAAAACCTATACTTTATGATCATAATTTGTGGTTGTTATTTTGTCTGAATATCTTTTATTATTTTGTCAAAGAGGTTAAAAGGTGTTCTAGTTATATAAGGAGAAGAAACTCAAGTACTTTTTCTTAAATACCATTTGTAATCATTCGCAGTACTTAATTGATATGTAATTATAAAAAGTAGATACAGAACAGTTTTGTAAACTACTAGTTATACTATTTATTGAATCATTTAAAGTTGTCAGCAAGAATATGTATTATGTATGTTTATGTATCCATTTAAAAAAATTTTTAATTCATTTTTATAACTCACAGGAGATTTTTGTAAAATTTTCTATAAATTAATTATAAAAATAAATCAAAGTTTAATCAGGAGTTTGTCGAAGCAATTTAATACTACAAGGCTACTGAAGAATCCATTGGTTTTACAAAAAATGATTTGGAAGAATGCCAAGAATTTAAAGAATGTTATCATTTTTTAAATCAGATTATATATCAGTTTTGACCCTCAGTCTAGATTATATATCAGTCAATGTGAAATGTAATTTTAGAGAACTCCCATATTAAATAAAACTTAAGCAAATGAATATGTATCAGTTCGATTATTACAGTTTTAAATTATCATTTAAGCGGTTCAGGTATGAATCAGAATATTTCTAAAATTGTAAAAAAAAAATTATTACAATGTAATTACACTCCATCCATTGCAATTCAATAAATCTCACGTGTAAGGATTAGTACTCATTTTCAAAAATAATAATTAAATATGGAATTCATTAGGATCTATTCTTGTAATAATATGAGAATATCGTATTCATATTTCCAGAATATTATTACTTCCTTACATTACCCTCTCTGTTGCCATAGGTGCCTGCATGCAACTAGATATGGAAGATATGGAATAAATATGGAAGAGATACACTGTACAATAATAATCCATCAAAATACTAATTCTAATTACAAATGCAATTGACTGTACGATACTACAATTTTCTTTTACAATTATTTCTTGTAAAATTGACATTGAAATTGAAATTGAAAAAAAAAAAAAAATCCAGTTTTCATTTCAATAATCACTTGAAATATCAATTTATATTTTTTTAGATAGGTGGTAATTATTTGAGTTGCACTGTGTGCAAAAAATTTGCAATTGCAATTGTATATAATTTGAAAGTCAATTACACGATATCAATGTTATTTATTTTTTGTTTTTAATCTTTTTTTTTTCTGCACTTCTTAAACTAACCGGAAACCAACTATTGAGAATTGATTGAATCTAAAAATAAAACAAAATGGATTCAATTATTGCGGTGAAGTACTAAAACTTCCATTGAACTGATTATGCAAAAAAAAACAAAGAAACAGGAAAAAAAAAACCAATTTGTGCCAGAAATTTTAGAATAGTTTTTAGTTTTATTTTGCAAGTTTAATTGTATTCAGCAAGTGTTCTGAATTCGAAATGAAGGTGGTAGGTTTATTGGTTGATTGAGTTTCTGTTTTTTTTTCTAACTCAACTTAACGATTAAGTATAGGAAATTTTTAAAATAAAAAATTGAAAAAGCCTTTAGATATTTCAGAATCAATGATAAAATTTAATTCAATGATGAATATCATTTTCTTTTAAAAAAATTTTGAATTGAATTTTTAATTTTATTTTATTCTGAAATCTTTAGGAAAACGCCATTTTCAATATGAGTTTCTTTTTTTTTGGAATTGAATGGGAAAATGCATTTCAATCACATAACATTTAAAATTCAATTTAATTTGATATAAAATGATTTTAAATCAATTCTATATTCAAGTTTGACTTTTTTGTTCGATTTTTGTAAGTGAAATTTCAATAATGATTTCGGTTTTTTTCTAGAAAAATTTCAGGGAAAATTAAAAAACACACACATTTTTTAATCATTACTCAATTTAATTAAATGGAAAGAAATTTGAAGTTGAGTTGTGCAATTTTTGAATTTACTAATCGGAAATAATATTTTAATGATATGCTAGTTTTTTATTGTTAGAATTAAAAATTTATAGTAAATTTATGACTTAATTTATTATAGTTCTTACACCTGATCCTTAACTTGCACCAAATACTTATCGAAAATTAAATAATCAGTTTTGGATAAGTTTTAATTTCAATAAAATCATATATGATAAAGTTTTGATTAGTAAAAAATCCTCACTTATCATTTAATTACTAGGTTATAGTGATTAGTACTTGTCGTTTCAGGGACCTGGTCCTGCTAGTACCATAAACACTTTCACGTAATTTAATCACGTAATTACAATCATTAATCAATGATTACATTGATTATACTTGAATAAATTAAAATATATGGTGCCTGATCTTTGTAATATGTCATGTCAACCTTATTTATAAACTCGATTCACGTATCTACAGATACATCCTGTCAAATAAATGTCAATTTTTATATTACGTTTTAATCTCGCTAATGAGAAATAAAATTTTCGAATTATTTAATTCTTTGAATATTTAAAAGAAAATTCCCAATAATTTTATTTCATTATTAAAATACAAAACAATTAAATTATTTTAATCGTTCCAATTTGTTAATTACAAATTTTATTATTCACTCAATTTTAATGAATTTTTTATTCGAAAAAACCAAATTGAAAATTATTTTATTAATAATTACAATTCAAAATTTTAAAATAAGTAGAAAAAAAAACGAATAATTTTAATAAATTTTAAAAAAAACAAAAGTCATGTCAGATTATTCCTTTTAATACTAAATTAAAAGTATTTTGTTAAAATTAATTGACTTTAACATAATTTTAAAACAGAATAATATTTAATTTGACATTTAAAATGTTATTAATTATTTATGATTTTGACATAAATATATAGTGTAATTATTATTAAAAACCATTTTTTCTTTGATTTTGAAATTTATTTTTTAATTGAATGGAATTTATTAAATTAAACTAAAAGTAAAATTATCTTCCTGTTATATTTCGTTTTGCTAAAATAGGAAGTCGAATAATTTTTTTTTTAAGTAATTAATTTTTATAAGTATTTTATTTGGAAGTTATACAATTAATAAATTTATTAATAAATTAATACCGTTTTTTTTTTTTTGTTTAATTGTCAAAACATTCCAAATAATTTCCATGTTTATGCTAATACCAATAATAATAAAACAAGAAAAACTTTTATAAACATTTTCCTCAATAAACCAATGTGTACCAGATTATGTCTGTTTGTTTTGTAGAATCTCAAGTGATTCTGGATGTCTGTTATCACTAAATTCTACTATAACAAACGTCTAAGAAAATTTTTTATTTAATATATCAAAAGGATAGGTATTCAAAATTACTTCTGTGGTACATGTGGAATTGAGGTGGAGAAAGTGGAATTGAAGTGGAACCACAGAAAATCTTCTTAATGGTATTATAACATCTATTTTTACATTTTTCTATAGATTTTATACTTGTGGAATTAAAGTGGAGAAAATGGAATTGAAGTGGAAACACTTAAAATCATGTGTGTTGCATTATATTTTGTTATGCATGAAAAATAGCTTAAAAATTATAGAAATGAAAAGTAGAAAGTGGAATTGAAGGGAACTCACTGAAAATTAAAAATAAGAATTATTAAAAAAAAAATAATTATTGTACTGCCATTTGAATTACGGTAAAAACCATTTACTCAATAAATAAACCGCAGATATTTATTTTTAGTATCAATTTAGCATAACAAATCGGTCACCAAATTCATATTTATTTTTATATCCAAAAAAAAAAGAAAAATTTTGAGACTTAAAAATAATCATTAAAAAAAAAAAAGATTTTGAAAATCTTAAAAAAAAATTCACCAGACCATTTAAAGATTTTTTTCTTTTTTTTTTGGAAAATTTGAATCATAAAATTTTGATGCGAATTTTATGACATTTTTAGAATGTGTAATGTTGCATGACTTTAAATTCATTATTTTTGGTTTTTTTTTTCGGTTTAAAATCTATAAAAAATTTACAAACGGTCCGAAGAGTGCTTTAAAAATTAATTTGTTTATATTGAAATCAATACAAAAGTCTGGGGATTTTTTTTAAAGGTTATCTTTGTATGAAAATCAAATTTTGGAAACTTGTTGGAATTAATTTTTAAAAAGAAAAAATTTAGTATTATTAGTTGATATTTAGGTAAAAATCAAGACTTTATATAAAATAAGACTACAATGTCTCCAAACTTTCAATTACACAGAATTTATGTATGGATTCCATTAATATTTAAATGTTTAAGACTTTTAATATTTTTCATTTTCATTTTGTACAACCAATGAACATTGACAAAAAACTCAATTTTAAAATTGCTTGTGAGTTTTCCCAATCATTTTCAAATTATGTGAAAGTTTTTTTTTGATTTAAATGAAAATTTAATAATTATTATGTAAATTCAATTCAGTTATAAGGTAAAACATACGGAAAATTAATTTATAATTAGTTTAAGTTCCTCTTAACTAAATGATCTCAATTTCCTTCCATTAAAAAAAAAATTAAAACAACTGTACAGAGTAATATGGAAGCTAAAAACGGTGATTAATTAATATAAATAGTAATTAAACTGTCTAGTGTCTGTTGTAAATATATATATATATATATAATATAATTAATTGCATTAATTAGTTTATTGGATCAAATAAAAACGTTTTATGGGAGTTTATTGGATCAAGTGAAAGTGTTTTAAATTAGTTTATTGGATCAAATAAAAATGATAATGAAAGTTAATCATTACTTAATTTACAAGGAAACTCAATTTACCTCAAAGACCCATTAAATAGTATAGTATTGAAACTACTCTTTCACAAGGTATATAATTTTACAATTTCAAGAATACAAATTTTAAAATTATTATTAAATTAAATTATTAAATGTTAAATTTTTTTTAATTTAAAAACAATGGAGTACATTTCCAAATTTAAATAGCCTATACCTTAATTTTCCCAATTAAAAATATAAGAACAGAAGTAGGATACCTATTAAATTCAGCAAGTCCTTTTCTTAAAATTTTCATTTAATACTTTCATACCCTAATAGAACCCTTTCCTTGAAATGTATTTAGGGTTTCTGATATTGAAAGCCTAGTGGAGGTTTTACGTCCATTATCTTGAAAAATGAAAAGAATCTTTTTTTTTTAGCATAATTTAACATAAAACCCTCGGTTTTAAAAATTCATTTAATAATTTATTAAAATTAAATAAAAGATAAATTTCATATTAATAAGAAATGCGATAAAAAAAAAATTAATAAGAATTACACAGATTTTGTATTTTCTTTGTTTTAAAACCATTTAGAATAAATTATTAATTCAATATTTGAAATCCCTTCTTTGTGTGTGTGCCTGTATGGGGTAAATAGCAAAGGTTAAAAATTTCAAAAATAAATAACTTTTTAAAAAAAAGGGTTATATTTATTTTGTATTAAAAAAAATTACCTTCGATTAATGAACATTATATCCAATTTTTATCTCAATATCCATTTCTTTTATTTTCATTTTTAACTGCATTTTAATATAACCCGAATCATTTCCAATATAATATTTATCCCTTACTTTATTCATACCTATTTATTATAATATCTTATAGATACAAGAAAATAACTAATAATTTTTCAAATCCCATTAAAATCCAATAAATTATGCAGATTTTAATATAAAAACATTTTAAATTAAAAAAAAAAAAAAAAAACTGAAAGTAAATAAATGTTATAAATCTGATTTTTATTTTAATATTTAAAAACTTAAGTTTTTTCTTTGTATGTGTAATAATAAGGGCAAAAATAAGGAGGGTTTGTAAATATTTTTACAAAAGAAAAATATGGTTTACACCTACACAGATTCTATTATTACAAATACAAAATAATTGTGTAAGGATAAGGTTTTTTTTTTAAGATACATTAATCATTTAGTCATGATTTCCCAGAAAAAAAAACAAAAATTTTACAACCCTTTGAAAATAAAGAAAAGCAAATATTTATTTGTGTTTTTAAAAATCAGTCCTCCAAAAGGTATGCAATGAATAAAAACAAATAACAAGTATAAAGTGTTTATTCAGGGATTATATCGAACTGGTTAATAAAAATCTATTGTACAAATAATGAATCATTAATTTAAATTAAAAATTGATGATCATTAATTATTGAATATTGATACAATTTATATATGTATAAATATTAATGTAATTTTGTTAAAGAATTGTCTTAGACAATAAATATATAATAACTATTGATCTCTTTTAACTTGTTTTTATTTACTTTTTTATCTTATGCCATGACAATTTCTATTTTGGAACTATATTAAAACCATTGTTTAGCGATTAAGGGAAGGAATTATATGAATTGCATTAACATCTTATAGTCTTGATTGCTACAGTTTGAAACTAATGCCCTATTATAATATACTCGTGTAATATAATACTTAAGCGCTTGTTCTTTTATTATAAAACAGGCTAAATTGAAATTTAAAACATTTTCGCATTTATTTTTATCCTTGATATTGCATACTTTTAGGACTAAAATTTTTTTTATAGAGTAATGCATACTTTTAGGATTTTAAAGCGAACTTTTGAACTTTGGCCATCAAATTAAATATTTTTAAAGCTGAATTTAGCAAATACTGTTTAAATTTGAAATTCAAAAAAAAAATGCGCTACTCTTATTCGGTGTTTCGTATACAACTTTCAAATAAAAGATAATGAGTTCAAAAGTTTACAAAATCCGAGCAATAAACTATGAACTATTCGTTTGCAATACTAAAACACAAGATGTTAAAAATTAACCTAATTTAATAAAATGTCAGACCAAGTAATCAATAATTATTACCAAGTAATAAAATAATTTTATTTCAATTGATAAATACCAAATTACTAAAAATTATACTTACACAATCATAGAACCATAAGTTAATAAATCAAATCCTTGTATTATTGCTTCCCATATATTATCTGATCCCCAATTGACTTCTTATACTGTACATGATTTGCAATAAAATACAATGTCTCGATCCTTTCTTATTAAATTCATTTTCATTTATACAATGGTTTCACTTTCATTATTTCTTTCAAAATTTTAACCCTTAAAATCAAATTAATGATAGAGCACATATACTCATATTCTAAGAAAAAGTATGACTATCACTTTTCATAATTTTTTTTTTGCACCTCATTTCAAAAGTTTCAAAATTCATAAATGTTAAAGGGTAAATATTAGATACAATAGAAGTTACTTATATATATATATAAAACATTTTTTATATTACTCCCAAGTCCCATATAGTCCCTAGTTCTGATTTGGAGTGTGAGTTTGATAATAAATATAATAAACTATTACTTAATAAAAGTAAATAAAAAACTAAAACAATAAAAGATTAAAATCAAAAACTAAAAAAAATAAGACAAAAATTATTAATAACTTGATCAGATTTAATATAGAGAATAACAAAAGAATAGAAGGAAGGAACCAAAAGTCAAAAAAAAACAAACAAAGATATAGAGAGAAAGTAAAATATTAAACAAATCAAATGTAATCATAATAAAGTTTTTTATTATTACACATAGATGTGATGTGAGAATGGATTAAATGAATTAAATTCCCTAATTATATAACTCCCAAAAATATGAAGAAAGATTAAAATTAAAAAATTTTAAAAAAAATTCTTACTCTAGTTTATTAAAACTTAACAGTCCGTAATAATATGAGTTTTAACTGTAGGTCTCCTTCAAGGAGACGTCTTAGTACTATGACAACTTATTACACAACTAAAACTAAACAATCTCTAACGAAATTGACTTTAAATGTAGCTCTGGATCATGGGCTTAGATAATGTTTAAGTCCTTATTTATTAACTTAAAACTGTACACTCTCTGAAGGCCCCAAAGTGGTTTTTGGATATAGTTCTCCTTCATTCATTTTAGTCTTAAGAAAATCTCTTCAAATTACCGAAGTTTCCTATGTAGGGAATAGACCTACAATATCTATTGGATAAAATCCACTTCTCCATACATCCATGCATCTTGTACCTCTGCAACTTCGAAACGATTTAAAACCTTCAACTCTTCATGAATCTAAGCTTCCATTATACAGCTACCCTCAATGCATCTAAATCTTGTTTAGTCTTTATCTAACTTGTTAATTGTTATATTTTGTTAAAGGTTTGTTTTTATATTATTACCCTCTACCACTAAAAGTTTATACTTATCATTAGAGGTAATGACTTTCAGCAACTTTGCGATTCCTGAACGCTTCCAGAATGCTTTCAAATAAAATCGCTGTCTGTCGCTTATAAAAAGATCAAAAACTTTTTAGAATTTTATTGAAGATTAACTAAAAGTCCCTTATAAGGACAATAGTATACCAATTCCAATGAGATTATAAAAACCAAAAAAAATATCTATAGCTTAGAATTAAACAGGTTTATGTCTCAGTTTTGTTTCATATTTAAAATCTTATCTAAGACAAGAAACAAAAATATGAAATTAAATTATATCCAAGCTTATTTTAATCCTTGAATATTCTATAAACTTCTATTTAATTAATTTTAATCCAAAATTCACTTTGGACATTTTATCATAGGATACCTTAAAATTAATATATATATATTATATTTAATATATACATATTCATTTAAAAAAAAAAAACTTTAAATCAAATTTGAGTTCATAAATTATAATATTTAAAGTTGTAAAGCAACATGAAAAAAACACCAATACAAAAAAAAAACAATCAAATAAGAAAAAACAAACGACAAAATCCTTTCAAATTAAAGTTTGACCTCAAGGGGTTAAAATCATTTATCAAAAACAGATACAAATATTACTTTCATTTTTTTCTATTTTTTTTTACTATTTTTGCCCCTTTAAGGATTAAAAGATGATGTTAGTTTTTTTTCCCAGATTTTCTATCATTTATATCTACATACATACGTCTAGATATATACATATATATATATATATATGTAAATATATTACTGTCTTTACTATCTCTTTTTCATTTTGTGATTTTTCTTCTCTTTCTAATTTTTTTTTTCCATATAAATATTTCAAGTGACTGACATTTATCCTTAAAATTGGAAAAAGAAAGGAAAAAAAAGGATATTTATTGTAATATATAACTTGGTACTGAATATACAACTATGTAACAAATATCCACAAAAAAAACAAAAAAAAAAAACAATCCCGAACAATTTTAAGGATTCAAACTGAAAATCTACAAAAAAAAAAACAACACAAAAAAAGGATAATGAAGACGTTAAGTAATAAAATTGTTATAAGAAAAAAAATTAAATATTCTGTGTCCACCACAGAACCAACCGCTCTTACAGGAAAATCATAATGTGAAACATATTTATTGCATACATATAATAACTTTTATCAAAGCAACTAAATTATAATTATAATTTTTTTTTATCATACATAGCTTTTTTTTCTAAGGCGCTACAGTCCGTAGTCGAACCTTAGCATCGTTTTCCATGTTGCAAAATCAATATTCATTTTTTGTTTCTTGGGTCGGCGCAGTGTTTCCATTTGTATCTGGGGCTTTGATTTAGGTTTCGTAACAATATTTTTTAATAGATAGGGTTGTTAACCGTATACCAAACCCCCCTCTCCATCTTTGGGGGTATAGCTTTATCTAACTGTATTTATTTATTTAAGATAAAGAAAACTCATTATTGTATTAATAATTTCCAACAAGATTTTTGAAAGGTATTAAAATTTTAATAGGCTGTACATGTGCGCGCAGATAGACCTACACATACGTGCAAACAGACGAACATCGTACAAAAAACATATTTTCATATGCTTTGATGGAAAAACAATACCTAACGCTTATTTTATTTCATATAAGCGGTTTATGATAAGAAAGAAATGGAAATATAGAAACACAAGCAAATTTTTTGAAATAATAATATACAATACAATAATAATAACAAAAACAATATAATATTGTTTATTAAATAGTCATTTAATCAAAATTGATAATAAATAACGGTACTGTCGTTGATATTCATATTATATATATTCTATTGTTTTATATACTATTTTTTTTTTCATTTCTAAAACAATTCCCTGAAAAAGAAGGAAACAATTTAAAAAATTAACTGATGAACTATGAATGGAAAATGTAAAGTTTCTTGAAGGGATTGTTTTACTAACAGTAAATGGGTTGTATTTAAAAAAAAACAAAAAAAACAAAATTTTCATTCTGAGACAATTTGAAGAAAAACTGTAAAAGACGTTTAAAAACTCATAATAATAGAAGTTAATAGTTTTGTTTTGTGATGTATCTGTAATATTTTATAATTTTTGATTGATTGAGTGTTAAACAAAACAGTTTTCTTTAAAAAGGATATGACAAGGATATTATATGCAAAAAACAAATTATATATAATATAAGTTTTTTCAATTTTTGTTGTTGTAAAAGGGAAGTTGGTTTAAAGGAATTGGGAATTTAAACACACTTTTAAATATTATTAAATTTTAAGGACTTCGTATTAATTTACTTAGAAAAAAAAGAAGTTATAGGGAACTATGGAGTACAGTTGTACTGTCTGTGATGTTCTAAATAGTGAGTTCTAAACCCAACCTATTATTTTAGTTAGTGGCTTTACTTTCTTTCCTAATCATTTGGAAAAATCTGATAACAGATATTCGGCCATTATCTATTTCGGTAAGACTCTCTAAAAATATTCTGGGATATTGGTATGAAGTTCAAAACAATTATTTTTTATACATGATCTCAGTCTTAGTTGATTGTTTAATCTACTGAGCTATTACAACAGCTTGGACACTTACTATATGTTATATAAATTCCTAGAAGAGTATTACACTACAAAGCTTCTGTTCGAGGCTCTGTTTCCGTTTCGTTACCCATTTGTTCTCTAAGCTAGATGATTGGTCTGCTATAACTACAGCACATGACTTTCAATCTCACGCCTTGTGGAAAAGACGACGCCAAATTTTTTCGCAAGATATTACTGCATTTTCCTAGATTTCCCGCAAGGCGTTACAACCTTTTTTGTCGTACTAATCTATAATTCCAAATCTAAAACCTGCCATTCCCAGACCCGCTCTATCTACAAAATCAAATTGTGTATTTCTTTGAAATGAATGATTCTAAATTAGAGTTTTAAAACGAAATTGTTGTAAGTCCATTCCTATCCAGGAGAGTTCATCATAAATGTCTATAGTATTCTTAGACCCAGTTATAGGTTGGATGTTTTTCTTAGTTCATAAGTAAATAAAACATGATCCCACATTTAATACAATAAAATACTTTGTAAATTTTTTTTAAAATATATTTCTAATTAATAACTACATTTATAATAATATTACATTTAACATTTATTTAATTTTTTTTTTTATTTAACTTCTAGATGGAAATCTGGTGTTGCAGCATCATTAAATTACATTGATTTAAATTCAAAAGATAAATCACCAGTATTTAAACCATATCCTAGCTGGGAATTAAATGATTTACCAATTGAATCTGTTGCACAAACAGGACCTGTTGAAACTGCTGGTAAGAAATAAATTAAAAAAAAAAAAAAATTAATTCTATTAGAAACTATAAAAGTACATTATATATATATATATATATATATATATTTATTACTATTTTTACCATATTACTCATTTTAAAATTAATATCCTCATGTACATATACCCAAACCTAATATATATATAGTTATATTTTAAAAAACCTATAAATACACAATTACACACACATACATACAAATAATGTACAAAATTATATATTTTATTTTTTTTTTTAAAGGATAATTATCTAAAAAATTATTTTAAACTCATTTTATATTTTGTATCAAATAATAATAATACTAAATTTTAATTCAATCGTCCATTTTATAAAATTTCTTACTCTGATGCATTACCTCTGATTCTCAGATCTCTCTACCGCTCTCTGTCTTTCTCAATTTCTACTTAAGTATTCAATCCTTGTACAACAAACTGATTTTTGCCAATAGAATATTTTTGTAAAATAAAAACAATAATAAAATCAAAATTAAAAAAAAAAATTAATTCTACTCATTTATATCCTTATTTGCTATCAAATCTGATTGACTATTCATTGCCAAAAAAAAAAAAAATAAAAACAAAAATGGAAAATCCTTTTTCATTATCCTTAAAATAAAAATCGTTTTTCAAAACAAAAAAAAAAACAAAAACCAAAATAAATGAATTCCTAAAATATCCTTTTAAAAAAAAAAATATAAAAAATATTGGTTTTTTAATTCCTTCCTCCTATATTTTTTCATATATTTTTTTTTTGTTTTTTTTGTTTTTTTTCGAAAATATTTTTTGTATAAGAATGGTCCTTTGACATTTCAATTTAATGCATTATGAAAACTGTTTTGAACATCCTAAGGGTATATTTATATGCATAATACATGTGTATACAAAATGTATATAGTACAGTATTGTCCAAAAAAATTTGGTGTAGAATTTCTAACAAAGCAAGAAATTTAAATTTTCTCTAGCGCAGTGATCTGTAATCCGTGTACCACGACACACAAGAACAAGTGAGCCAAGAATGATATGTGTATAAGAAGTCCATAGCTATGTCTTACAAATAAGATTAGATTCATATATAAGTGA
This sequence comes from Dolichopus griseipennis, assembly GCA_963082915.1. NCBI lineage: Eukaryota > Metazoa > Arthropoda > Insecta > Diptera > Dolichopodidae > Dolichopus > Dolichopus griseipennis. The sequence continues at coordinate 6,007,920 of OY720444.1, forward strand.
ATATTGCAGTGGTGAATATTGTGCAGTGGTTTACAATCAGTGGGCCGTGACACATTGGTATGCCACGAAATAATTTAAGATGTTCATAGTTGCATAGTAAATTAAATAATATTCAAATGACTTTGTAGTAATTATATACATATATTATCTAGAGCAGTGGTTCACAACCTATGTACCGCGTCACATTAATATGACGGAAGATTGATATTTGAAATATATCTATTTAAAATCTGATATTTCTTAGGAACGCAAATGATCCTATTTATGAATACGTTTTATGATTACTTTTGCGAGGATTTGATATTTTTTGTTAAACGGAAACTGTTTAATATTTTTTAAATAAAATGTTAGTAATTACTATTAAGTAATTGAGTTGTATCCTATTGTATCCTATAAAAACTTAATATTTTATACACATTATATATTCTACATGTATTCGTCTACTATTGTAGTATGTCTAGAATTTCTAAAAAAAAAAACTTAAATATCGTATGCGATTAAAGAATAAAGGTTGTGGAGCACTGAAGTACCCTAGGATATTTTTAAACTATTTTTATGAAATTTGAAAAAACAAATTCCTTTGACCCAGTCACTCTTGTATAATAATATCTAAATACATAAATAGGTATTATAAATATTAATAAAATGCTAAAAATATTTTGTCCAATACTGTACTTTTCTATACAGAAATCTATTTTAGTATAGAAAAATATAGAAATTTTTTTTTTCTTTTTATATTTTTGTATTATAATAAATGATTCAGTCAGAGATCCTTTTTTTTTTTTTGCAATCTAAAAATATCCTTCTTGTTGCAACCTTATATATATTAAAATTTAAAAAAAGTTTTTAATATGATTGATTCATTTCTTTTCAACATCATCTGTTACCATGATGAAAAGAGTATTAAAGAGCAAAAGAAAGGTTATGAATTTCTATTTTTTTTTTGTTGACCAGTACTTAAAAGAGTTTAGATGTCAAGAGAATGTTATTATTGAAGACAGAATTGTTTTAAATTTTATGAAAATTTTTTTTTTAAAAATATTTATTTCGTCCTTTTTTTTTTGTAATTTTATATATATATATATATTATGTGTCCTTTTGCATTTTTATATACAATATTATAAATTTTTAGGTAGAATATTAGTAGAATTTAAATATTGAAAGAATTTGAATATTTTGAAAATCATTGTTATTAGATGCTAATGAGTTAGGTACATGTGCTAATTGAATTTCTATGGGTATTATAATGTTAATTTTAAAGTTTTACTATCATAGGTATTTTAAATAGTGGACGTTATTGACTATGTCAGTGCTTTAGTAAATAAGAAAATCAATTTTTACTATTAAAAACACCTTGTAAAAATAAATTTAAAACTTGTAATTAAAAAAACAAATTATGATGCTAATTATGATGCTAATTAGTAATTAGCCGAAGATGCTATTGGTCATTATAGGAGGGAGGGAGTGAGTTATTTTAATAAATGTTTTCCAAAATCTTGCGTTGAGGGAATTCCGTTGATTCAAATTAAATAAAGGAAATTTGTACGGGATTTGGTCGAGGCGAGATTTGATCAAGTCGGGATTTGATCAAGGCGGAATTTTGAAATATGAAATTTATTTAAATAAGTTTGACCCTAATGTATGAAAAACTGAATTTATGAGCATAAATTTTAATTACTGCACTCAGCTACAAGATCCCGTAAAATTTGGCAATCAAACTATAATTAATATAATCATTATTAATTAAATATAATTGTGTAGTACTTATAGTTGTTTACAGACCTAATATAATTAATTATACTAATAAATATTAGATAATTTTTTTTAATTCCGATTTTGCCAAATTTTTCAAATTTAATTATGAAAACCCATAAGGCAGAATTAGGTCAAGAAGTCAAGGTGAGATTTGATCAAGGCAATATTTGGTCAAGGCGAGATGTTGTCAAGGCGAGATTTTAAAAAATAAAATTTTTGGAATAAGATAAGGCGAAAGCTTGAATTTGTCGACATAATATTAAATTACTTAACCCTACTACGACATCCCGGAAAATTCGGCAGTTAAACAAATCTAAAATAATTAAAGTAGTATATTTTTAATAGACGAATAGAAATAAATAAATAATCATCATAATAAAAAGTATCTTCTAGTTATTTTTAATTTCAATTTTAAAATTATTATTATCTGACCAACGTTTGAAAATTTGACCAAATTTCTCTTGTCTTAAAAAAGATTTTTCATCTGCTTTATTTTAGTTTTTAGAATTTATAATTTTCTTTTTTGAAAATTAAACCTACAAAACTTTTTTTTACAAAAAAAAGTTCAAAATTAAAAGAATATAATTCGGTTGAATTGAAAATAATTTATATTTTTTAGAAAAGAAAATTCATTGGGGAAATGAAAATCTCTTTACAGATTTTAAAATTTAAATATATATTTAGAGAAACAATTTTTTCATATTGCTATAAGTTTATTTTAAAATTAATAAAATATTTCAATAAGAATTTTATTGAAAAAAATTTGATTTTAAAATTATAGTATTAAGAATTTAAATACTAAAAATATCTTAATGAATTAAATTTAATAATATTAAATATCTTTGGGAATCTTAATATAAATATTAAAATTTATTCCAAAATATTTATATTTTAAGTTTTAAAAAACTCTGTTAAAACTATTTAAAAGATTTTCACAAGAAAAATTGATTGGTTATTTTCGAATCATTGAGGCTATTTTTATTAACTTTAAAATTAAAATGCATGGAGAAAGATTTATGAAGCCAATTCTCCTTCAGTTCCAAGAAATCTCCAAAATCTGCTCATAAATACCAAAAGCGTAAATTATTATCTGAAGCAGGGTATCTTTAACTTAAAATTCTATTTAAATTTTTGCATGACTTTGTGAATTAAGTTTAAATAAAATTTCGAGGCCTGTTAAAAATATGTATATAATAAGGCTTTGCGCCTGCCTAAAAATAAAACTTTGTAATAAATTTTTAATAATATATAAATACGCTATCCCACATTACCCAGCACACATGCACCCCTACTTAAATATTACACAACTCCTTTTTAACATCCTGAATAGTAAGCAAATTTTAAATATACAAATATACAACCCAACGCCTGCTGCTTATGCAATTATTTTTGTATATAAATTAAAAATTATTTTAAAGGTACCTGGAATCATTTATTTTTGGGAATATGGAATCAGAAGACTTGTTTCAATTTTTTTAGATCGTTTTGTTGTTCTTTGCTTTGTTTCATTTGTTTTTTTCCAGATTGCAGTAAAAAACCATGTGAATTTCATTTTATTCAATCACAATCACAATGGTTCTTTGGTCAAGGACATAAATATCAATTTGGATTTACTGTAATGGATAAATTATTAAAAAAAGTTCCAAGAGGTATTATTTCCCCAATTTCTATATGATTCCTATTTATTAATCCTGTTGGTTATTTTACTTAAAAAATATAACTATACATATATATATATATAGAGTTACTTCAAATTTAAGCTGGCATATCCATGAGATTGATCCAAAATAATCCTGAACCTATTCTGTGATTTTGTACACTCATATTTCATTTTCATTACTATAATTTCCTATTAAGATTACTCAAGATCTTCTTCAATTGTAATTTTATATTAATTAAATTTTTCTTATTTTTTTTTAATAGCTGGTCGTGATCATGCCGCCAAACCCACTGAAATTGGTGAAGGTTTAAAAAATAATGCAACAATTATATCAACATTCCGTGTTCAAGCTGATGAATGTGATCGTTTATGGGTTATGGATACTGGTTTAGCAGATATTTTAGGTAAACCAAATCAAATTGCACCACCTGCTATTGTTGTATTCGACTTAAAAACTGATCAATTGGTGAAACGTTTTGATATTCCAAAGGATCAAATTAAAGAAAATACATTCTTTGCAAATATTGTAAGTATTAATTGATTCAAAAATTATATAGACCTTTTTATTCAACAATTTTTTTTTTTTTATTTGCAGATTGTTGAAAGTGAAGCCAAAAATTGTGATAATGCATTTGCATATGTACCAGATCTTGGCAGTTATGGCTTGATTGTATATTCAATGAAAGAAGATAAATCATGGCGTGTTAAACATAATTTCTTCCATTTTGATCCATTAAATGGTGACTTTAATATTGGTGGTGTTAATTTCCAATGGACTGATGGTTTGTTTGCTTTGGCTATTGGTGATCAAAAAACAGATGGTACACGTGACATATGGTTCCATCCATTAGCTAGTACAAAAGAATTTGTTGTATCAAATAAAGTTTTACAAAATGAAACACATGTCACCGGTCTAAATTATTATTATGATTTTAAATTGATTGGTGAACGTGGTCTAAATGGACAAAGTTCAGCTGAAGTGTATGATCCAAAAACACAAAATATCTTCTATACACAATTGAATAAGGATGCTATCGGTTGTTGGAATACAAATAAACCATATACACCAGAAACAGCCGGTTTAGTTGATTCTGATAGTAATGCATTAATATTTCCAAATGATTTGAAAGTTGATAAAAATGGTAATTTGTGGGTATTGTCTGATCGTTTACCAAATTTCATTTATAGAAGTTTAGACAATGATGATGTTAATTATAGAATAATGAGAGGTACAACCTCAGAAATTATTAAAGGAACGCCATGTGAAAATTAAAAAGGAATACGTAACGTAGGAAGAGGGGGTTGTATAAAAGAAGAGATTTTTACTCTTGTTTTTATTTCGTATGTGATTTTTATATTTTTTAATTTTTTATAATTTTTAATTTTATAATTTTTAATTTTTTTTAATAGAATTTAAGTTTCAAAATTTTTTTTAAAATGAAAATTGTATTGTACAATTTGGAAATTGAATAAAAAATCAAAACTAATTTAAAAACTAAATATTGTGTGTTTTATTTATAGGTTATAGATTATGAATCCAAATGTCTTCTAGACATTCAGTCTTTTCTAGAATTGAACAGATATAGTTATTTAATAATCTCAGAATCAATATATGCATATAATTTTTACTTAATATAACTTCTGATGATATTGGAGGAAGGGTGGATTGATATGGGTTTGACCTTGATCTTATAAGTTAGGTTCAATCACACGTTGAGTCAACCTTAAACTTTAAATGTCGTAGATCAAAAAAGTTTGACCAACCCAATATATCCCGAAACAAATTTTTAGTAACACTTTTAATATTTCCTATAATATTTAATTCAGACTTGATCTCTATATCATGATATGATTATTTTCTACATTGAATCAATCCAAAAAATATTCTGCTTAATTAGGTATGATCAATTGGTACCATTTGTTTTCATTTTTCAAAGGTAGGCTATCTCTGATTACTCTCTGCTCTGTAAAGTTTTTCTATGAATGACGGACATTAAGATTGTTCAGTACATTTTATTAGATATTATTTCCTCTTATATTTATAAAGAGTTGAATTCAGCAAAAAGAACTAGTCAAGATCAGGAGGACTTTTTAAAGTATTGTACATTTGACACAGATGGTGTGAACCAAATTCACGAATACCAAGAGATACTACCTCATTGTCTGAACTTTTTGATATAAATGTTAAAGTATGAGTAATCAATTAATAACTATTGTCTGAATCGAATTATTTACACACATTTCCTCTGCAAGTTAGTTGTGAATTAGTTACTCTTTATTCATTGACGAGGAAACGTTGAGGAAACGCCGTTATTTAATTTTAAATTGGGTTCTGCTAACAATTTTGAATTAGCAAATTTTAAATGTTAAATTCAATAAACCTATATTTTAGTTACACGATCTATTCAAGTTGTACCCTACAATCTTAATTTGTGTCCAAAAACTCAATAGGGCCATGAACAAATCCTACTCTACTTCATGGCAAATGAAATTTTTGATTCAATATTTTCTTAAATTTTTAAAAGATATTTAATTTTTTAAAAACCCCAATTGAAGAAAGTACCATCTATTGAGCAAAAGGGAAAACTTTAATTAAATGTTGATAGTGTTATACAATATAACAAATAAATTAACTGTTATACCAACCATATGTTTTTGACATTTCCTTGAATCCAATGTTTATATTTTCTTTCTGTTTATACATAATCCAAATTCTTCAAGTTCTAAAGAATTAACTTTTGTCCACGTCCAAATTTACAAGAAAATTTAATCCTTAAAGGACATTCCTTTAATAAAAATTTTAAAAATATTGAAAAATGTTTGCAGAAGTTGATGTATTTATTAGTAATTATACGTTAGTTGATCCTGAAATATATCAATTATGGATTGAAGGTTATTCTTGTAAGTAATTTAATTTGAAACCCACTCATTTTATGGAACTTTTTAAAATTTAATATTCATCATTGTTTAACATATTTTAGCAAGTGATGCTGTATCATATTTAAAACAAAAAGGATTTGATCAATTAATACATGCACCATTAGATTTAATTGCATCAGATGTTTTAGATCATTATAGAACATATTCATTAATTGAACGTTTATTGTATACACCAACAAAATTACAAGAACAACCATCATTTCAATTGGAACCACAAACAAGAAATTTACTTATAGAAAAGTAGTTTTATTTTAAATTTTTATACAATCCAAATAAATAAAACTAATTTAAATACTTTTAAGATATTATTCATTAGATGATAGTGTTGCACGTGAAATACTTGGTAAAAAATTATCATCCAGATATCGTAAAGATTTAGATGAAGTATCAGATAAAACATGTGTACGTTTAAAATCATGTCGAAGACAATTTGATAATGTTAAAAGAGTTTATAAAGCAGTTGAAGAAATGCCCGGTAACATTAATAATAATATTAAACAATTGTTTTTGTTACCAGATGAATTGGCAAAGTATTTATAAATTTTATTTAATACTAAAGTTAATCTTATTTCTACAATTAATTTAAAATCTAATTTTAGAAAATATGCTACTGTAGTCTTTTTAGCCTGCTTACGATTCGAAACAGCTAAAAGAAAACTATTATATTTAACTTTCTCGGATTTTTTTGATTGTTCTCAAGCTATAATGACATTTTGGACATATACATATCAACATTCTGGTCCAGAATATTATGATACAGAAATGGATAAAGAATTTTTATTAGATTTGCGTGAATTGCGTTTTTTACAAGAGAAAGAAAAGGAAATTAAACAGTAAGTTAACAACATTACTTAAAAATTCCAATTTTAATTTTTACTAACTCTATTTAATTTGCAATTCTCTATTTTAGTTTGGTTTTATTGCGTCTGAAACCTGTTCTACTAGAAAAAACCTATCAAGAACTTGACACTAACTTTAAGTATGATTTTAAACAAACAAATTATATTTTAAAACATTATTTTTTAATAACTTAAATTATTTTTAGATCTTATTGGAGATCAATAATAACAATTGCATGTAATTTACATCGAACTCGTGAATTACGTTGCATATTTTTAGAATTTGCTGAAAAATTAATTGATCCATGGCGTTCAAATAGTTGGAATATTGAACAAGTAAAACAATTTTTACCCGCTGTAACACAAAGTGTATTAGATTTAGAAATTTCAAGGTATTTTTTTAATTCAAATTTATTTGTAATAAAAATTATTAATTATTTTGTCGTATTTTTTTAAGGGATCAAGAAACACGTTGTTTATGGGATCGTTATATGCAAGTTGTTAGTATATGTTTGGTAAAAATGTTTCATAATTAAAAAAACAAAGTAAGATTTAGAGTGCAATAATTAATTTTAGGTATAAAGTATACAATATAAAAGTATAATTTTGTAAATAATTCATAAAAAAAAAAAAAAAATTCGAATAATTCGAATAATAATATGTAGTAAATTTTCGAAAAGTTTAATTTTAGGTTGCAACTTAAATAATAAGTTTTATATTTAAACCTAAAACCAAAAAAAAAAAAAAATGTTCAATTGTATACTATATAGTAAATACCATTTGTAAGATATTTTATTAAATGCTTAACTTAGAACCGTTAAAAATTGTGCAATAGTGTACTGTTTTAGTAGTTTTAGATTCAAATATCACTTAGTTACACTGCTGCTGATAATCCTCAGAACATCAATTGGTGAAATAAACACAAAACTTAATCCATCTATTTAAAATAAATTCCATTTATTTTTTAATAGTCACATAAACTTAAACTCTAAAATAAAGTAAAACAAAAAATACTGATACTTAATTCTAATTTAAAGGTTTTACAGTTTAGCATTAAAGTATTAATTTCTAATTAAAAAAATTAATGCTTATAAGTAGTAAAACTCGTACTTCAGAGCTATATTTAAAAAATAAAAATTAACCTTTACCCATAAAACTTGATAAATCAAATGATATTGTACCACCTTTCCCCATGGCTTTTAATTTTGCCTGAGACAATAATAATTGAAATTGTACTTGTAAACTGTAAGCATCTGCTTTTGGAATTTTTCTAAGTTGCATTGCAACACTTTTAGCAAATGCATCAAATTCATCTTCATCATTTTGATTATTAATATTATTTCCACCAATTGTATTGGTCGCATTTGTTGATAATGCACTTTGATTGTTCATTTCAATTTGTGGCAACAATGTGGAATTTCCATGTCTTTGATCCATACTAGAATTTCCCTGTAAAGGAGTTGAAGGTAATGATGGTGCTGGTGTTCCCGGTTGACTAATTGGTATTATATATGAAATTTGTTCTTTTGTTGTCATTACTGATTGTGGTTGTTGTTGCAAATGTGTTTGTTGTATATTATGTTCTTCACCAATATACATTTTTTCATCTGATATTACATTAGATGCTCTGCTTGTATTTGCTGGCGGCAATAAATCTTGTTCGATTTTATTGCGTTGCTTTAAAGGCACTTGTTGCTGATCAGTTGATTTTTTTGATTGTTGCTGTTCTATTTTACGTGCTTGTGCACGAGTTTGTTTAATTGGCACTGGATTTTTTATTTGTACTTCTTGTATATTGTGTGCTGCTGGTGGGGATTGTATTTGTTGTTGTTGTTGTTGTTGTTGCATTGGTTTTTGTTGTACTTCTAATACATGTAAATGAAAATCTTGATCATTATCTTCATCCTCATCACCATACTGTGTCAATTGAGATTTTGGAGCATCATCTTGATCCTCATAAAAATCATAAACAGTATTTTCTTCTTTTGGAAAACTTACATCACCACTACCACTACCACTTGTTATAGGATTAGCATTATCTGTTTGATTATAATTATTATCATCCGCAGGTGGTGGTAAATCTTTATTTGGATCTTTAAAAATATTGCCATGCTAAAATTTAAAAAAAAAATGGATATTAATTACCGTTATTAATTTATATGAATCAGAAAATAGTTTCAATTTAAAAAATTATCCAACTCACCAAATATGATTTTTCCACCACATAATTCCGTAGAAAACTATCAGCTAAATGAAACCATCCTAAATGTGTTTGAAATTTTTCACCATTTTTTAATCTTAATCTCACCTTTCTTCTCTCATATAAATATGTTGAACGTAATGCACGTACTTTCAATACAACATAACGTGAATCAAAACCTGGTATATTCATTGATTCAGCAATATTTTCTAAAGCATTTTGACGTTCTGATTTATCTTTATATGATGAATCGGTATGATCCCACAAACAACGATAATTACGATAAAGTTTTAAGAATTTTTTTGTTGTTGCAATATCCCATTTTTCCAATGAACCTAAACCTAGATTACCTGATTTTGTTGTCATTTTTCTTTGTTAATTTTGTATTATTTTATGTTATTAAAACAAAAAAAAACTGTCAAAAAATTTTTTAAAAACAAGCAAAATAAGAAATAAAAAAAAATTTTGAATAAATTCAATGTTTTGATAACAATTATTGCCACCTCCCAAAACAAAACAACCAACTCACAACAACAGGAGGAGAAATACTGACGAGACAACATAAATGACATTTGATTTTTGTTATTATACATTTACATTTATACCACACCACACTACGGTTAATTATTATTATCTTAAAAGTGATATGATGAAATTGTATATTTATATTATATTATTAGATTGAAACTTGAAAGAGTAATTTTCACTACTACATTACCACTATTGTGAATGTAATTGTATTATCATAGTGTTGTGAGAGGAAAAAAATTGATAAATTATAATTATAGTTATTGTACTACCGCTTGGCGCTTGATATACGATATAAATTAAAAAAATGTTTTGTGAGTAATAGAAAGAAGTTTAATAGCATTTACAATAATACACAACACAATAGCAAATATGAAATTGTTTCTTAAAATTTTTTATTGTCATGACAGTAGAAGTAGATTCTAATAAGTTTTATAAGCTATTAAAATCAATTCATATTTCATGTATATACCTATGTACCTATGTATTTGAATATCTATACAGTATCTTTGCTATTAATGAGTTCGTTTTTATAAAAAAGGACCTACAAAACATGTAAGAATTTAAAATAACAGACCGATAAATTTTCTCCCCTGCTTTATTTTTACTGTCTACTTCAAACATATTTGAAATTATTCAGATGAAAGGTTAAGTCAAGGCCCAATGGTAGGTATTTATTATTTTTTTTTGCTTTTGTGTCCAAATTCATATTTACAATTTTAGGTTTGGGAACATATTTACATCATAATATAAATTTGGGTACCAAATAGGTACCTTTACATATTATGTACATATTTAAATATTTAATTTAGCCATAGTTTTCTCTAACGGTAAGTTTAGGTAACAGTTAACCACAATATGCCGCAGCATTGAGCATTGTAATCAAAACTATTACATACACATATACATTTATATTTGTGACTGTACCACAAAACCTTTATTGTCATGCCTTTGATCTTGACATTACTTCGGTTTTCAAGGCAGTGAGTGGTATTTAAAAAAATAAACAAATGTCAAATTTTATGTTTAATTTTTCAATACTGTCATGATAGTAAAAAGAACAACAGTACTAAATACGTAGTGCTTTTCTATTATAGCAATTGTATATTTGTGTTGTTTTTTATTGTTTGTATGGATTTTTGAATTTGCTTAGCAATTACAAAACTCAGAGAGCAACAGAGCACATACCCAACACAACACTCAACGGTCAAAGTCAACTCTGGTTCTGGTCTCTAGCAAAGAATGGGGAAAAATAAACTCACCACATTCAGAGTTGAATTTCAATGAATGAGAAAAATAATAAAATTTCAAAATACCTATCATTGGTCGCGTCCAGCAGAATCTAGCGCTACACTAGTTTCAACGATGTAACATCTAGTGTTACTAGTGTGCTAATCAAATTGGTATTTCTCTTGATCTTATTTTTTTTTTGTATGTTTTAATCAATTTATATTTTTAATTTTAAAAGAAATGCTTCACTTCCAAAATTTCTCAGAAAATCTTGTAAACAAACACTTTTTACATTAAAATGTAAACACATTAATGTTAATAAAAATCCGATGTGCTACACAAGTTAGCATAAAGTTTTTTTGTTGCAAAATTAATCTAGATAAAAAAAAATTGTTCAGTAGAAAGTTTTATCGACCGTTGCACTTTTCTTATAGTAGCGCTAGTAGCTACTATACGCGACCATTAACTTCAACAATATTTTCTCTAGTAGTATTTAGTATATGCCATGGCTATCATTTACTCAACGTCTCACTTAGTCAAGTTTGTTCAAGAATGTTCAAAAATCTCCTATTCTCTATAATGGTATGTTGAGGTGGCTGACTCACAGACGAATAACGAATATAACAATTACCAAATCTATTTCTATACCTTTTAAAATGAAAATCGTTGAATTACTTGCAATAAACATTTCATTTGAATTTTTACTTGCAAGCAAACTTATGTGCAAGTAAACTTTAATAAAATTTAAATTATTAAATATTTCTTGCTATCTTATTAAAATACAATTAAAAAGAATACTTGATTATATGTAATATTCATTATATGAATATGTAATATGGCTTTGTATAACAGTTATCCTAACTAGCTAAAAATGAATGTATAACAGAAATAATATGACAGTGACTGCTTATGGTGAATTGAATACAGTGGCTCTTTCTTTTATTATTTTATTTAATGTTGTGGTTTTTATCATTTTATAATTAAATATTTACTTGTTGGATTTGTTGTAAGATAAATATTAAACTTTATTTTGATTTACTAAATTAAAAAAAGGAATACTAAAAACGTATTGTAGTTATAAAAAAAAAAATCGAATTCAGATTTTTTTAATTGAAACTCTTTTTTAAAATTAACTTGAATCTAAGTACCTATCTATTTATGTAAATTTAAAATTTTTTAGCATAAAATATGGCTTCTTATTTATTTATTTAGGTATATAATAATTAATATATTTTAAATTTAATCAATAATATAAAATTAATTGTGTTGTGATATGTGATTTAACTCGTGAAAATCAACTAAGATATCATTCGCCATTGGGTTCAAATTGATGACTTAATCAATAATTAATAATTATAGGTAGATATATCTTTAATAAAACACAACAATATAAACAAATAATTTAATTGAATAATATAACTCACAGATATAGAGTGTCAAATAACTCAAATACAAAATATTACAATATAAACAAAAATAGAATTGTATCTATTTAAAATATAAGACGTTTCTACATGTTATAAGGCCTAGTACTATCTCATCTTTAAATTGTATGTGGAATTAATTAAGATCAATTCTAATAACAACGAATATAATATGACCGCCCTGTTCCTATGGTATAAACCGGCTCATTAGTCCAACAGTTGAACAGTTAGCGCTTACAAAAAAAAAAAAAGCAATTTTTTTAAATTTAAAAATATAATTTATTTACTGTAATAAATTTAGCCCAAATTTGTATTTTATATTAAAAAAAGATTGTCTGTAAACTTTTTAACGTTTCTGGACCTGAAAAACTTCCTCTACCTTTTATTTTTTAATTCGTTAACTCATTAACGGATTAACGGATTTAAATCATTTTGAACCTTCATAACTTTGTAACTGTTGGGTATATGGGGATCATTAGTATATGGGAATCTCTCTACAGTAAACTGTTCAAAAGTTATTGATTTTTTTATGAAAAGTCTCCTTAAATCTTTAATCCCTCTTATCTTGTAAAGGGTCCACAATAGACCCCCGGACAGACCCCCGGAATATAGTCGGGGACACCCTGTATATACCTATTTCCTTTATATTTTAATTATCAAATAAAAAATTTATTTTCAAAATTAGATATTGTTCTATCTGTTCAATGAATCCCCTACAATCGCTACAATTTATACTTTTATATTATAAATATATAATAAAATAAATAATAATTATTATATACGGATTCATTCAAATTTCAGAACATTTATACTTTACATACATGCATATTTTAGGAAATTCAAAAATCTAATATTTATTTCATCTTAAATTTATACTTTACTTGATTTCATATTTTTTTCAAAATCTACTAGATAATTTTTTTTCCAATTACCTATATAATTTTTGTTTTTAATTTCTACAAAATTTGATTTAAATATCATTGTTTCAAAAAAAAAATTTTTTTTTTAAATCAAGTACTTAATTTTATTTGAAACAAAATTTAAATTTTTAATAAAAAAACAAAAATTTGTTTTTTTCAAACAATATTCAACTTTTAAGAATATAACAATATTAATCTACAATTTATTATAAAATTTTAATTGTTCAACTAAAAATTCAATAGAATTGGACAATATTAAAGTCTAAAGTTTAAATTACAAAAAAAAAAAATGTCTACAGATTCTACAATATTAAAATGTTCAAATTTATCAAAATGGGATTCACAAACAACAATGAAATTTTTACAATTATATAATGAACATGAATGTTTATGGAATCGTTTTAATAAATATTATAAAGATAAACAAATGAGAACAATGGCATTAAGTAATATACGAGATCGAATGAATTTACCAAATTTTGATATACCGTTAATATGTTCAAAAATTCGTATATTACGTACAACATATACTGAAGAACGTAAAAAAATTCAAAAACGTTATGATTTAGGTGGACAATATACAACACAATTAGAATGGTTTTCATTTGCTGATAGTTTTTTAAAAAATGTTGTACAATATCGTAAAATGGTAAGTTACCGTAATTTTACCGTATTTTTAGTAATTTTTTTTAATTATTTTTTAAATAGTGGAGTTTCAGCTCTTTTATGTAACAGTTAGAATATCTATTACAGGAGACTTTTTAATCTCTCTCGGTATCCGAATTGTCCGGATAAATCATTAGGGAAGAGGCTCATATAGCAGGGGCGTACCATATACATGTATTTCAATTGTCAAAATATTAAAAAATGTATCATTTGCTATTTGGTACAATTCACATAATGCAAGTACCCCGATTTAAATGCATTTCATTTATATGGATATATAAATATATATAATCTGAATTAGGAGGCAGAGTTAAATCGGGGTATTCCCTCTTTCCCGATTATCCTGTATATAACTATTTATCAGTAAAAATTATATGAGTATGTATGGTGATATACACATAAATATATTGTATAAACTGAATTTGGAGGTTGCATTTTACAGTTGAACTCAAAATCGGGGTATTCCCTTTTTTCAGAATTTTTATATTTACCACAGTCTATTGAAATACAGTCAAATGAAAAGCAGTCAAACCAAAGTCAAAAGTCTTGGCAAATCAAATCCAAGCAAATGGAATGGAGTCAAATGAATGTTGCTCCCTTTCCTTACCAATACCAGCTATTCTTTAAACATTAGTTTTAATACAAATTTAAATTTGAATCTGCTTTCTTATATTAATTCATTCCTCTAACCTCAATTATACTTTCTAATTCTTCAATTTCAGCTGCCATCTGGTAAAAAAATCATTCCAACAAAATCAAGAAAAACAATTATCGAAAAACATGGTGATAATCGTCGAAAAATATTATTAGTTGAAAAAAATCAATTAAAAAAATCAATTAATCTAAATACCATTATTAATAATAAAAATGAAATCATTAAAGATGTACAAAATGAATCAAATAATGATTCAAACAGTGAATCAAATTCAAATGGTGATAATCAAAATAAAAACACTAATAATCAAAATACAGATGATATTGATGATAATGATGATAGTGATTGTTTAAAAATTGATGAAAATGATGATGTTAGTGTACTTGGTATTAAAAATGAATTATATGATGAATGGCCACCACCAATACCAATACTATGTTCAACTTCAATATCAACTGCAGATACATCCCAACCATCAACAAATTTACCCAACATTCCATCTCCGGAACTAAATCATAATCTCAAAGATATTTCAAATAATTTAACAGCATCTGTAAATGATACTGTGACATCATATCCATTCAATTTAGATTTAAAAGATTCACTAAATAAAAATGGTTATAATTGTCAAGGTAGTACAGATTTATCATCTTCCAAATCACAATTAAATTCTGAAAAAGATGGAAATCCACGGAATACTTTAGATACATTAAAATCAAATTGTTTTCATTTAAATATTAATTGTAAAGGTGAATCACATAGAAATGATAGTGGTAATTGTACTGGAGCAGACAGTGGTGCCAGTGGTAATAATTATTTCAAGAATAATGAAGAAAGAGAAGAATTTAATATATTTGGTAAAAGTGTTGCTGGACAATTGATAAGATTACCATTAGATAAAGCATATGAATTAGAATTAAAAATTCAATATTTATTAACAAATGCTAAATTAGAAGCAATGGGTCGTGATCCAATAAATATGTTTGATTAAATCCAAAAAAAAATATATAAAATGATATATTTTACATAAAGTTTAATGTAACTTAAGTATACTTAGAACTTTATTATATTCTTTAATTAATTAATTATTAAGTTCTTCATTTAAATTTAATTTTTTTTTTAATATAATTATAATGAATGTGATTTGTTACTTTTTGTTATCTATGGAATAAAAGGAAATTTTGATTTTGTAAAATTTAAATATTATCTACTGAAGTCTGAGGTGCTAAGATACTATATTGGGTAATAATATTGATTAATAAGCAACCGATCTCTTCGAGTAGAAGGCAAATTGTGTAATAGTCGGGAAACACATCATCTATATTAGTTCGCTTTTAAAATCCCGGCCATTGGTAGACGCTTTAAAAGCATTTGTGAAAATCAAGTATGGAATATCAAGTGTCCAAATTAGGTTTCCGGTCAGAGGTTAAACACAGTTGGGACTCGAGAACCTAAAAATTGTTTTATATATTCCCTTATTATAAATTATACTGCTATATGCCATCTTAACACTTATTAAATTGTTAAGTAATAATGCCTTTAAATATACTTTAAATAGAACCTTTCTTACTTCGCTTCCTAACCTTCTTGAATCTTCCTTACCTTATAACACCTTCGATAATAAATTGAATCAAATCATTCCCCAAAAATGTTTTTAAAGTTATCCTCCATGGCAAAATTACGAAGTTTTGGATACAAAAATTCCTCCATAGAAAAATCTAGTATTTAGTTTGTTATTTGATGGCCGAAAAACCGTGACTTGAAATTAAATAATTCTGGATTATGTTCGGAAGCGTCACAAAGGATTTGTAAGTCACTGAAACGAGATTTTGTTTAAGTGGTATTTACTAAACCCAGATTTTGACCACAATTTTTACATTCAGCCCTCATTTTATTATAAGGTTCCTTATTTCTAAAAAAATCCTTATAGGTTCAGAGAGGCTGTTATAACTGTTACTAAATAACAGGATTACAATTTTGTTTTATTAATTAAACAAGATTACAATTTTGTTTTATTAATTAAACTAAAACCTGCTTTAACCATTCATAAATTTTAGTTTTAAAAACCAAAACCAATTTTCATCTCACATTTAAAACTGCACTTCTAACAATTTCCAATTCACACATTACCAAACACCTAAAAAAATTCAATGCTATTTAGTACCTATTTTACTTTAAAACAACCTATTACTATTACTTTAACTAACTAGGCTTTTAAGTCTTTCAGCAACAACAACAACAAACCAAGTAAATTTTTAAAGTGAAAATAACTAAACTTTTCCAATTAACACTTTTACTTTATTACTGTTTTAACAATTCAACAGGTAACAATAATAACAACACCTATGTACACTATATGCACATATATCGTATATATTTGAATAGAAATTCCCTTAAGGTTTTTCCAGGTAAACATTAACAAAAACAAAAAAAAAAATAAATAAATTTTCCTTGACAAGGTTGATTTACTAACAGTAAATAAAGAAAAAATTTAAATTGGTGCAAAAATTTTCACTACATATAGGTATTGAAAAAATAGTGAAAATTCGTGGAAATTTTTTATAGAGTTTTTCATTAAAAATGAAATGAAAATTTTTTTATTATTAACTGTTTTAAAATTAAGTAGGTGGGGCAAATGAATTATTCTATAGGGCTACATAAATTTAAAAAACTTAAAAAGAGTCTAAATATCATTTATAATATTTGTTTTTGCAAAACTTTTAAAAAGGGTTGCCACCGTTATAATTTTTTTCTTAAAAAAAGGAGGACATGTAAATAAAACATGAAAGTTACATGAAACATGAAAGTTACTATAAAATATAAAAATTATAAAAATTTGATTACTGGAATCTAGTTATACCAATCTCCTGCAATTTACCCTACCAATTTCTAGGGTTCAGACAGGCGGAAATCGAACGAACAGTTTTTATTTAAGACGATTGTTTGCGAATCAAATGCCTTCTAAAATGAGCTCGCTAATCGCTCTTCTATATTTAATGACTTGTGTGAGACCAATATGTTTGAATTATACGTACAAAAAATTGCTCATACGCTAGCTGTCTCCAGAGATAAATTCTTGCTCTATTAATGCACTTAACTCCGCCTCAATCAATTATTTAATAAATTTTAAAATTTCAAATTTATCAGAACTTGGATTATTTACTGTCTCCCTAATTGCAATTTACTCTAATACTTTCATAGTTTATAAATTATAATGAGGGTAATGCCAGTTGAAGGTGGATTCAATTACCATAACTCTGAGTAGAACAAAAGAAGAATTAGAAATCTGAGTTTAAGCGAGTAACACAACAAGAACCTATATACTGAGTTACTAATATGGAAGAGAAATTGATGATAATAAGCGGTATTCTTACTTGGTCCGTTGTCGATAATTCATTTGAAAAACAGTCATTAGTATAACAGTCATAATAGAATCCAGGCGAATCCGGGCGATTAATGAATCCTCAAGGATATATGAAATAGAGCAGGCAAGAGATAACATAGAAGCGACTCAGTCATTCAAACAGCTGACAACTTCTGACCTGAACTTAAACTAACTGTACGAAATGAAATGGTAGCGCTTATAGACGCATCAGCGAATAAAGAAAAAATAAGAACAATTTTCCAAAATCAAAATATCTGGCAACCTTAATTTTTTCAATCGATTTCAGTTCAAAAACTCCAGATAGATAAAATAAGTATGTATTATCTTCTATGTCAAAAAAAAAAAACCTAATAAAAAGTTTGATTGGAAAAATCGCCAAAAGAGATCTACTTTCAACAACATTGTTCCTTGCAACAATTACAACAAAGAGCCCCGAACTGGGTCCATTGAAAATAAAAAAAAAAAAATAAGAAAAAAACATAATTCGGATGTGATAAAAAATAATGGTTAATGGTACAACAAACAAACCGAATAAATAATAACAACAGAAAAAAAAAACAGTTCAAAAGTTCCAAGTACAAAATAATGTTGCAATAATATTGTGCAATGTTAACTATTTTGTTTTTTATTTGTTTGCTGTTTTTATTATTATTTTTGTATTGTTGCTATTTTTTTATTAAAAAACGCCTTTGTTTTCTACAACAAAATAATTCTATAAAACAAAAGAAAATATGAATTGAATGTTCCTGAAGGCTATATACATTTAGCAACACAAAATATTTTAAATAATATACATAGTAGCAGTTAAATAGAAATAAAAGTACCTTACATTATAAATAAATTAAGTATATATGTATTATCTATATGTGCCATGTAAGTACACTACTGTAAAGACATGTTAAATCAAGTGTATCAAGTAATTCTCAGAACTTTCCATGTTTGATAAAAATTATCTAGGACAAGTGAAACATTGGTGAGTGTACTCATTTCTCATTCCAGTTACCCAGGTTCGAACCCCCCAGTAGAGGTGACCAAAAAAAAAATCCAAAATTTTTCTAGGCCTCGACTTAATTCAACTATCACTCCTTATGGAATCCAAATAAATGCGGAAAATTAAACACAATACTGTATATGAATAATACGAATTTTAATTAAAAATATAACTCACAGACACAAAAGTAACTTATTGTTGTAACTCAATTTTATTCTAGAACATATTGTATAATTGATGGGTCCTATAGTACATCCTAATATTGCGTCTCCCACATTATCATTTATGTATAACTGCAAAAATTATAATGTTATATTATAGCCCAGAAGCTTCCATCTAGTTCTAACATGAACCTATGGTACAGACAAGCTTCTTAACCTAACAATTGATTTACCAGCAAATCCCAACATTTGGAATCAAATATTATGACACTTATCAAATCATCTGTGAAGTTGTGGGAAAACTTTCTAGGGAAGGATTGTTTTTTAAGTACTAACTTAAAGTCTAAAGTGTTTTAAGTACTAACTTAAGTATTAACTTAAAGAGTACTGTTCGGTATTAATTTTGCATTCCGAATGTTTCGCTGCATAGTTTCGTGTCTTTGATCTTCATAGATTCTTTCTTAGATCTAGATACCAATTCATAGGGTGCAACTTGAATCGGAATCCCGAAAATTCATCTAATCCCTTAATAGTATTTGTTGCTTCATTTTTGTACAATACTGTATCTACAAATCGAATAATTTACATAAAATTTAATAGTCCATTGTCCGTTCAATATTCGAGTGTATAGTACATAAAATTAAATGTCTGTTTTAGGTTTAAGTTAAAGAGGTGTTGAAATTGTAAATGATTCACTATTTTTTTTCTAATTCTGGTATTACTCATTTTTTTGTGGAGATCTGGTGTATATGGTGTAAATAATATTATGTATAATGCATTGTTCTATTCAGGAGGGGTTTTCTATATTAAAACATTGCATTTTGTTTATATAACAACTTTTTGTTTGTATTCATTTTTAAAATTGTATTTAGTTACATACTCGTATTATATAGTTAAAGTATTCGGTTGAGGCATGTCTAACGTCGGATCATTATTTTGTTCAGAATGATTAATAAAATTTCTAATTAGTAATTCTGAACATGTACTTTCGGTTTTATTTAAATGACAAAGCTTAACGTAATTTATCTTTTTTTTTGATTTTATGTATGACATTATTGGCATTTGTAAATGTAAATTTTGAGTTATGTAACATGATTTATATACCCTGAAATTGAGTTTTAAAACTTAATTCAAAAATATTTTCAAGGTTTAGTAGAAATAACTTGTCAATTTTGTTGGTTTTCTCAATAAAACCATTAATTAAAGCATAATTTGGAAACACATTAACGCCATACAACAAATTTTGAGGTATTGAACCTAAGAATATATAAAAAATACAACAGTATAGGGAAGTGTTTCACAAACTATAAATTTAAGTAAGTCGCAATACCTTTTTTTAATCAAAGCCTCGAAACAACTAGAAAAATTCCAATCTGTAATCTTATAAGAAGTATGATTGATAGTAAATTACTCAAAAAACCGACAGATAGTTTAAAGATTCAAAATAATCTACGCTAGTAAATCGCAATACCTTTTTTTTTAATTCAAGCCTCGAAACGATTAGAATTCAACCAATCTCTAATCTTATGAGAAGTGTGATTGATTAGAAATTACTGTCGCAGTACTTTTTTTTAAATCTAAGCCTGGAAACTTTGAAAAGACTTAAGTAACGGTAATTTACAAAAACTAAAAATATGATTAATTATTAAGTGCTATTATAATAACCACAGAGGGTCTAAAAACTCATAGTTATCCATTGCAGATTTAGACTTTTTTATAACTCCATTCGATAAGAGATCGGACTAGAGAATTTTATATTATATACCAGCGAGTTTGGTCTCAAATTTATTTTCTAGATAATGACTAATAATAACACATTAATAATAGAAACAACAGTTACTCTAAGGACCTGATTTTTATCTAAATAAGTTTGAATATATTTTTCTTCTTCTCAATTGAAAATTTATAATAAATAGCTATTTCTTAATAACATTCAGTGTTCCTATATTTTACATTACACTACGTTCAACGACTTTTCACACACTCTGTTCCTATAGAGTGCATTTAAAGAACACTAAGATTTAATATATCTTTCTCTTTAAATTTAAAAAATGTGTAACGATACATCCCTATTTTTTAACAACATTCTGTATTAACATATTATGCATTATATTCTGTCCAATGATTTTTGACACCCTCTGTTCTAGTGCATAGAATGCATTTAAAAACCAGGAATTCTTAAATATAATTTTTCCTTTTTTTTTGTTTTTACTTTTTTAATTTATTAACTTGCACAATCCATTTCTCTCTTTCATACACGTTTTGTATATATATCGCAGTCACTGTACATTGTATTGTACAACATAAAAAAAAGAGCAACACGAACAACATTAACAACAAAATAAAAAAAAAAAAAAAACATAAATTGTATACAGGTAAGAATTTTAGAGTAGGTAAATATTCTGCTTCTATATTTATAATTTTTGGTTTGTGCTACTTTTAAATAACGTGTTTATTGATAATTATAAGGTTGGGCCGCAGGTAAATATAAAAAACAAAGAATGTATATACATATATATATTAAGAATAAATAATTTATTCAGTAAATGAACCGGGGCCTACGACAAATGAGTTTATTTGTAGACAACTATACAGTATACTTACTATACAAAATATTTTGAAACAACAACAACAACAAATTTTAATTCAAAATCTTAATAAAAAATGATTCATTAAAAATTTATTTGAAGAGTAACAAAGAGAGAAAATATTTATTTTAAATATTACTGAGTGAAACATAAAATTTTTTTTTTAAAAACAAAAACCTTTGGAAAGGTCATGAGTTTGAACTTAAAATATGAATAAAAAAAATTATTAATATTTTTTTATTTATTTATCATTAAACGTATATTTATGAATATTGATGGGGTTAATATTTTTTTTGTAATTTAATATTAACTCATAAAATAGTGTAGTCTTGTAGTAAAGACTATGTACTATCAGCTGTTTCGTAGTGTCACTTTAAATTGAAAATAAATAGAATTCATTATAAAGCAGATTTAATCAATTGGAACATATTTTTGTATAATTTAAAAAGCGATTTACTTGTTGGATCGATATGTAACTGCAACTGCAAGAACATAAGGAGGTAAAATTTACTAAGGGTTGAAGCCTCCCTAAAAATAGTTAAAGCCGGAACCACAAAGATGTCTTAAATTCTTAAAATCATGTTGGGTTCCCATTTCCCAATATTATAAGACAAATAATTGAATGCATATAATATGGCAGACATCGTTAACGTGATTGCCTCAGATATTAATTTAGTAAAATAAATAAAAGTCTTAAAATAATGAAACGATCGGGCATTTAGGTACTAATCTGGGTCTTCTTCATATTTCCCTAATATTTTAATATTATAAATTAAAATTATCTATAAAAATATTCAATTAGTTTCTGATTAGTTTTGTCTTCTTCACAAATTCTTCAATTCATAAGCATTTACCGTTATTTTTATAAATTTAAACTTTTCCTCTGCCTCAGCGGTTTTTTTCCGACTCCCTATAATAAATTATCATTTTATTTGTAGCAGCTGTATTATATCATAGACCCAATTAAATTTTATACCTCTTTCGATTTAGAATTGTTTAAAAATATCTATATGGATCATTGTTTTCCTTCACCCTGTTTCATATTCTTTGATTTGCTTAATTCAATTGATTTCTTAAGTTGGTACCTATAAAAATTTATTACAAAGAAAAATTACATATAAATCTTATATGGTACCTAAATACATTCCAGAATTACTATGTTTGTCATAAAAAATTTTTGCAATATGAACTTTAATATTGATGTTGAATAGATATCAGACAAAATTAACTGGAGTATGCAGTTATGTGAACACGCATCATATTCTGTCGTCGTCCCATTTATTCTTCGTCTTCAATTTGTTGCTAACATGATTTAACGTATAACAGTTTATTTATATAATATAGTTTTGATCAAATATGTACAATATTTTAAAATAGAACTTATCACTTTAATATAGAAGTTTAAGTAGAAACTAGTTATTGCCGTCAGAGCTGAAGCAAGGCGGTAATAAAAGAATTTTTTTAACAAAGAACATGTTGCACAACTTCAAAAATAGATAAGTTTTTTTTCAGAAATTTCATTGTTATTATTATTATTATTGTCATTACACCTGGATTCTTTAATTGTCTATATACTTATATTTAAACCTGTATAAATATTAGACATGTGCTGGCATTTGTATCTTTAAGTATCTTTAAGTATTAACATGTAACAAGTATTTCAAATAAATTTTTTTATTTTCTTTCAAAATTATTTTAAAATTTTTTTTGTAGAACTTTTACATTGTATCTAACAAGATTTCAAGTTTCAAGTGTTTTTTTAAATGGAACTATAGAACTATAGAGATCATGTTGTAATGGTCTAACAAGTTTCATAAAGTTCATATTGGTCATATGAAAATTGTAAATTTTGTTACTTGTTTTTAAAAGCGTTTTTTTTTTAAATATAAAAAACAAGTTACACAACTTTTAATAAGTAAAAAAAAACCAACAGTTTTCCTAAGATACATATTGTATCTTAAGATACAATAGATCCAATATAGTTACAAATTTACAATAGAACTAAAGTTCGGACGTATGCGTGTGTATTAGAATTTAAAAAAATAGAATAATAGAAAAAACAAATAGAATATAATTAGGAACCTAAAGTTTGAAAAAAAAAAAAATATCTTAAGATACAATAGGTGAAAAAATGGTAATAAAAAATCGATAAATAAAATCGCAATTTTTTAAAAGATTTTTAAATTTATGATTTTTTTTTAAATATATTATAAAAGATTTAGTTTTTTTGGAATAAAGAGATCTTTCTTTTGGTTTGGAATTACGCATGAGACAATGTTCTAATCTGAATTGAAAATATCTTTACAATATAGTCATTGTGTTATTTTGAGTATTATTATAGAATTAAAAAGAAATATTACAAGGTATTTAAGATAACAGGAGCTGAAATTAAATGGCCATGACTTTTTTTAAGATTTTTTTAGAGATCGAAAAGATTTACTGAATGCTAATTTACTATAATTTGATAGTATGGTTACATAAAGGTAATTGTTATATAAAGAAGTTTCATAACTGAACAATAACTCATATTTTTTAAATAATGAAGTCATTAACAATGCAGGCTAGTTATGAATCCATTTTTTAAAAAAGTTTAGTTTTAATCCATGTAATAAAAAAAAATTCAATGCTTTACCATCGTTTGAAAAAGTTGCATATGAATTGATTACTTAATTTTTAAATAAGTTTTTTTTTAAGTACTCTATAGATTACTTCGAAATACAGTTAAGTTATAAAGAATTTTAATCTTTGTATGAAATCGTAATTCAATACCTTACTGCTGTTAAATAGAGTTGTATATGAATTGATTACTTAATTTTAAAGTATAAGGTTCCTTTGAGTACTATTGATTACTTTGAAGTAGAATTTGAGTACTTCAGATTATTTTGAAGCACAATTTAAGTTCTACAAATTACTTTGAAGAAAAACGCATGTATGATTGTTATATGAGAGTTAATGCCTTTTATATAAGACGTAGTACTTGTATCTCTCTTGAAATAATTTAGTTTGGTAAAGTACTTTACAACATTAGAAATGAAGTTACTCTAGGGTTCATCTACAAAGATTAGACATGCAATCATATCCGACTTAGCCATGAATCATAACACAATTACTAATTGGTCTAACTCACAAATAGTATAAGAGTTTGTAAAAGCTAACAATAGATAATAAGGTAATGTACTGAAAATTATAAGAATTATTCGAGTACATATGATTTTTTTAGGATTTATTAAGTCCCTTAAGTATCTCAGCTCTCTTTGTTTTTGGAAGTTGAAAATTCTTTTAAGAGTTTGAATTTTAGAAGCAGAAAGTCTTGGATTCTTATATAGTTTGTGACAATTTTACATTTAATTCAAAATAAAGGAGTACCCTTCATTTAGAACGATTACTTGAGAAGTTTTTGTAAAAATTTCTTAACTTTAAAAATCTAATAAAGTAGTGGGTCTTTAATAAAAGCTTTTATCAACTGAAGTTCAACAAACTTCTATAAAATTATAATAATTTTCATCAAACATTTTTTCAATAAAAAATATTTGAATTAAAATAGAACTTTCATTAATAGGTACTTGAGATTCCAGAACATTATTACTTTTCACCTTTGAAATTTATTTTATTACCTCTGTTTGCGTAAGAATCAACCAATATTCTACCACAAGCTCTACCATAGATTCTACTCATTAAAATTACCTTATTTTCCAAAAAAAAAATTCTAAAATCTACAAACAAACACACAAACACATTCATTTAATTAAAACTTACATATATGAATTATGAACCAATTCAAAACAAGATAATGAACCAAGATGTAAGTAATAATTCTTTTCAAAAATTATTTGGTAGGCGGAAGAAACCTTATAAAAAAAATAAAAATGGGAATCATATTTTTTTCTCTCCTCATTTTACACAACTTCGAAAAAATTTTTTAATTCTTTTGTTCCAAAAAAAAAAAATAAAAAAAATGAAAAATTTGAAAGAATCAACTGATTTTAACCACCTTCGAATAATGTGTTTTTTTATAAACATGGTATGAAATACAATACCTAGCAATTATTCTTCATTTTTACCAGAATTTAAACATATACTCATAGTCAGTTAGTTAAGTTCTAAAAACTACAACAGAACTTGAAAGGGTTCGAAGGAGAAGAACTTGAAAGGGAAGACACAAAACAACTTAAAAAGGGTCTTCGTATTTTCAATCCACTATATACCACAGCTATGCTCTTTGTTTTTATAACTTAACTTATATTCCAATTCGTATACACCATTTCTTTATGTATTCCAGAATTTATTGCAATATCATGGTTGTAATTCATTTCCAACAAAAAAAAAAAGCCAACAAAAAGTGCATCATGAAATTCAAATGAAAAAAAGTAGAAGTACTCGTAAGTCCACACAAGAAAATATGTAATAAAGGGAAAAATGAAACTGAAATAATTGTCAGAGCATTTTTCACGTGTTTAAGTTTTTTTTCCCCCTTCTTCCTCTGTGTTTTCTTTTTTGTTATTTGGTGTCCCAGCATGTTAAAAGCGTTTAATGTCCCTATAAGTATATGCATTATAGTATTAGCTCAAGGCTTATAACGTTTGTAATGAAGATCAATATTATAATTCGAAAATCTAATTTAGGATATTGATTAATAATGGAATTTAGTCCCTCACTACATAAACTTAGGAACCTGGAACCTCGAAAACAAAACCTCACAATATCCTCTCCTATAATACCTTTTTAATACACTTTTAACTCAACCAATGATCTAATGAAATAATAAATCTTAAAACCGTCACATATTTATTTATAATATATTAAATGAATGTGAGTTATAACACTCAACTGAAAATTTAATTAAATTTAATTGAAGAAGTAGATATTATACTAACTGTATATAGAAGTATATTGATTTAGGTTATTTCATGGAAGTATTATGGAAGTCACCGTAAAATCCTTTCTATAGATAAGTTAAAGTACACAAGGTCCCCACTAGTCAAAAGGGCCTAGTGAAAATCTAAAACTGTTCCCCTTTGTTGGTGGAATTTGGAATAAGTTTTTGGGTAATTGTGGAGCATAGGAAGCAGTTATATGTCATGGGAAAAGAAAGGAGCGTCAAACTTAAATTGTTGGGATTGAAGTTTTAAATGAGGTCAGTTCGAATACCTCTAGTTTTAAATATATAAAATAGTATTCAAATTATAGCCTGACACCTCACCGGATATTGTTAAATCACATGATAGACAAGATTACAAAAACAGTGTGTCTCCATATTCAATTTCTTTACCTATAGGCTCCTGCAGTACTCATATATAATATTTTGTTCATCTTAAAATATGCACATATCATTGTTTGCATTTAAAATAAAAAAAACCAAAAGATCTTAAGATAGAAAAATATATCATTGAATAAAAAAAAAATGAAAGAGAATTAAAGAAAAGTTAAAGAAAAAAACTTAACTGAAAGTTACTTGTGCACCTTTCATTTTATCTTCTGGTGGTTCATAAGGAAGTTTTAATTTTAGTGAAAACCTTTACCCTTTTTCTTTATAAAACAATTAATTTTTTTAATCATTCATTATTCTGATGATAAATTGATGATGATCATATTGATAAGTATTTAATTGTATTACAATAACTTTTAAAACAGGTTTCTTTTACAAAATTATATTCTTAAATTTGTTATAATTTGTCGTACCTTAAACGCTACAGCCTCTTCTTTCATGGAAATCTTCAGTCCTTACAACCAGGCGGTCATTTCTAGGATTTAAATCCTTATAACACATTTTATTAACCACATTTTCTATTATATCTGTTCCAAAATTTCATTAATTGTCACGTGCTTTACACCTTTGATCTGCTGGGTCTTCAAAGCAGGTACAATTCTAATACCTAACGGTATTTCCTCGACTAGTTATTCTAAGAATATTATTTTAATTATTATTTTAAAATTTTATCATTCAAGAAAAAAAAGATCAGGCAACTTCAGCATCTGTTCAATTAACAACATAATTAAAGTTGTCATCTCATCTCCTTTTGATCCTTCAATAGCTGCACCTGCTTCATCAGAAATATTTTACCTTTAAAAAAATAAAAGTGTAAAATAATAAAAAAAAAGTTTTGTAATATTAATTGTTGACAGGAATTTAATGTTTCCGTTTTTTAAAAATGGAATCTGATGAAAGTGGAAACAAATTATATAAATGTTTAAAAATAAAAGATTTTCTAATAAGAGTTTTTAATTATATGTAATTAACTTTTTTATAAAGAATCTTTCAGTAAATAAAAATTAAGTGCTTAGAGTGATATTTTGATTAGAATAGGAAGTTTTTCTGGTTTGCTGACTGGGATGTGAAAAGCAGCAATCTTTTTTTTAAATTTCCATTTGAATCCTCAATTGCCCAGCTTGCTTTTCTAATCCATATCCTCATAACCAAATTCTACATTTGCATAATAGACCTAATCCTAAAGTTTAATTTTTAAAGTGGAGTGGGTTTGGTTTATTGAAGTTCAAAATAAACAGAGAGGATCCTCGTTCAAGTCCATGGGTGACTTTTGAAAGTTTACAATCAACCTCATAAAAAAGTTGTAGCGATAAGACACAAAGCACAAATGTTGATTTCATTAAAGCCAGGGCTGTATATTTCAAGTACCAGTACAATTACCAAGTACCATTACCTAGTTGTTGACATTACTTATTGTCAACTAACAGTACTACTTAGATTTCGATATTTACAAAATGTAATTATAAGAATGTTAATATTTTGAAAATACTTGAATTCTTGATACCTCAGTAATTGGTACTTAATTACTCGACTTAAGTATCAAAAAACTAAAAAAGTTATTAAACTCAAAATTTAATTACTTTCTGGGAATTACAAGTATTTTAACTTGATTCTTTTACTTAAATTTAAATTTTGTAAGTATTTAAATCTAAGTAATCCCAGTACTTTACAAAGTAATTAGTATCAGGTAATAGTACTTACTACTGTACTTAATTAGAATCTGTTTAAATCACAAGTTTTAAAAAGTTAAATTCCTATTTAGCTACGTTTTTATACGATAGATCGATTTCATCACCAATCCCTATCTAAAATCCAATACAATGAATCGTATTTTGGTTACTGAACACATGTTAATATTTTCTTTCAACCTCCAAAACGAAGCATTCATCGAATCAAACTATTATTAAATTAATTGTATATTCATAACACTTAATCATAAATCAAATTTGAATTCAAATCTTTTAATTTCTCAATAGGATTAAATATACATAAAAGTTTTTTGAAAAATATCTTTAGAAATAACAAAATAATTGAAAGAGTATCTATTTAATTTCAAGTTCATTGTTAATAATAACAAAATCCTCATCATCTTAATTATAATTCTAAGGATTAATGAACCCGGTTTCATTTATTTATAAATGATTTACACCATAGTATACCTAATGATTATTTTCAATATTAGGAAACTAAGAGGTCGCTTCTATCACTTATTATCTTGCAAACGCCAATCTTAGAGTGAAACAAGAAAGCAATAAATTTTACCACAGAACACCACTTAACACTTTAACCACAGAATTCTATTTAAAAAATTAAAATTCTTTGGTAGATTTTTATTACAAGTTGAAGATATTTAATTTTTTCACCTATTCCAACTTTTGGTGCTTGTATTTTTTATCTCTTTTACTCTTGGGACATTTTGAGAACTGAATGGGGGGACAATTTTTTTGCACACAATTTATTTATGTTTATAAATTTTTTTGCAACATCATCACATTAAAAAAAAAACTTGGAAAAGCTTTTAAAATTAGCATTTGAATTAAATTTTTTTATTTTATTTCCTAACTCGTTTATTTCAATTCGCTCTCTATCACTTCCCTATCTCTTCTATCTGTCATCTCATTGCTTTTTAAATAATCTCTAATATTATTAATTCTATTTCTCACTATTCAAATGATCGTTAACTCAACCTGGTACAATACACTCTCTTCTCTCGCACAATAGTGATCTAAACCCAAAGCACAGAGTTAATTTGGTATTGCGTTTAATAAATGGTGGTATGGTAATTGGTAATGGGTGACTGATGAGTAAGCCAGGTGAGATATTTTGTTTACACTCATTTAAATCTTAACTCATGGGTAAAATATTTTATTAATATTACTCATATTTTATAAGAATTAGAAAAATTTTGGGGTGGGATGGGATGATTAATGAATGGATAACTATTAATTAGAATAGAGAGTATACATACTACAGAGTACAGACTATGATAATTGTTAATACCTGTTGCCTGTTATGCTCTCTGTCATTGTACCCTCTCTTTTTATTAACATTTGAATTTTGAAATTTAAATTTTCTTTGAAAACTAATTTTCTCTCTATATATTTGTCTCTTTTTTTATATTGCTGTCTCATGTTTGAAAGCATATATTGAAAACTTTTATACCGTATTGAATTGTAGTTTTTTGTTATAAGAATCGTATTGTAAGTTTTTTTTTTTATAATAATCGCGTTCCTTTTATTAAATTTTTTGTTTTTTTTTAATTCTATTTTTTTTATTTTCATTTCATTTTTTTGTTAAGTTTTTTTTTTTTTATTATTATTTTTATTCTTCATATTATTTCAGTTTTTTATTTCAACTTGAATAGTTGTATATTAAACGTATTAAAAAATGAAAAAAATCGCGTTTTCCAATTCAATTGCAAGGTAAATGTGAAAGAAGAATAACAAAAAAAAGTATAGTATCTATGAAATAATATTAAAAATTTAATAGTTTTTTATTTTAATGCTGGTTGACACTCAGAAAAAAATTTGGGACAAAAAATTATTAAGGTTCTAAGTGTTTTATTTTAATTTATACTTATTTAAAACTAAATGAAGTACTTGAGATATTATACTCGAGATTAATTTTCCGTTAGGAATTTCTAAAATGTCTAAATATTAAGTCTGAGATTTGTAAATTTAATATGTTAAACTCTTTAGAATTATATTTTTCGTTGAAGGTTAAAATCATGGGATACACTCCGTAATTTAGAATATAGAGATGAAACTATAATCTAGAGTATCCTATAGCAAAGACGAGAATGCGTAATCTAGAACAAGCACTTAAATCAAAATAATTGATTTTCAACTTGCAAATTGAATTAGTAATTTCTTAGTTTTCTTTTCAAAAGTATTTAATTAACAGGGTAATTAACAGCTTTAATCGATTTAAAAGTTATATCATTTTTAACTAGGGAGCTCTTGAGCTATTACAATCATTACTTTATTAGGGTTTTATTGAGATTTTTCTTCTTACTAACCTTTCAAAAATCACCTTCAATAACTTCATTTTGTCCACTTCAGAACAACAAAAAATAGGTTTTGAACCCTTAAGGATTTTGTATTCTAGTAAATCAAAAATCAATTAAAAAACGTCGCAATTGACTAACCAAGATTCCCTATAATAATAAAATAAGCAGAAGCAAATGAACATGCATGTGAAGTATATTAATGAAAACTGACTCTGTAATCTATAGAATTATCTAGGCCAACGACTAGAATCCAGAATCTAAAGTTAAGACTTAATTCAGAATAACATTAATATTAGCTGTCCTTAAAGAATTCGAAAAGAAAAAGTGTACAATTAGAAGAACTATTATACTCCCTAGTAAATAGTTAAAAAAATGTTTCAAATATTTATCAATTAATACCAAATCTCTACTTATTCTTCGGAAAATTTATTAAAACTTAATTTATGTCTAATTTTTCATCATAATTTTACTTTGAAAATACAAATTCATTTAATTTTACAAAATGTATTTCTAATTCGACCTTGGACTTTTCGAATTAATCGAATCAATCTGAACTAATTACCTTACGTACGTACAACTTATTACAACATTTGGAAAACATCAATTATTACCCACAAATTTTCTTTGAGTGCAATTTTACTATACAATTTGACATTTAAAATAAAAATATAACAATTATTTTTTTATATGAGTAAATAAATTCTATTATAAACCTAATATATGTATATATTATTATACCAATATTAAAATTAATACATATATATATATATGTATATAGAAAAGCAGAATTAAATTAAAACGAGAAAGAGTGTAGTAGAGTAGACTGTGTCAACTCTGGGATACCCGTATGACCGTAACATATACATTATATCATCTGGTTAATTACTTTTGGAAAAATTTCAAACATACAGCTTTATTAGATGGAGAGTAATGCTCATGTAAAAGGAGGAGTTGTATGGCAGCTACTCGAACCTTCTGTAGTAGACCAACCAAATTTTGTTGTAGTTTTGGCCATTACACTAAACTATTTTTGGAAAAATTTCAGACACCAAGATTCATTAGGTGTAGTGTTATGCTCATATAAAAGAATGAGTTGTATGGCAGCTACTCGAACCCTCTACAGTAGACCAACCAAACTTTGCAGAAACTTTGAGCATTACACTAAACTATTTTTAGCAAAATTGCAGACACCCAGCTTCATTAGGTGGAGAGTAATGCTCATATAAAATAAGAAGTTGTATGGCAGCTACTCGAACCCATTGCAGTAGACCAACCAAATTTTGCAGAAACATTGGCCATAAAACTAAACTACTTTTAGCAAAATTTCAGACACGTAGCTGTAATAGGTACAGAGTAATACTCATATAAAAAAGAAGTTGTATGGCAGCTACCCGAACCCATGGACCAAAATGGCTGGATTTAAATAACGATGACGGCTATTGTAAAAAAACAAATGTGCGAAAATTTCAAGATCCTAACTCCTTTAGTTTTTGAGTTATCGTGCGGACGGACGGACAGACGGACGGACGGACGGACGAACATACATAGCTAAATCGATTTATTTTCGATTCTGATCCGATCCATACACTTGAGTCTATATCTACCCCCCCTCCTTCTCTGCGTCACAAACGTAATGGCAAATTTATTATACCCTTTGACTATATAGTCATACGGGTACAAAAAACAACGGAAAATGAGAATACACAACAAAAAAAAACAACCAACAACAACAATTACAATTATTGAGTACAATTTTTAGTTTAATAAAACTTTTATACATAAATTTTTAATACAACTTTTTAAAAATTCGAATTACATATTTTTTTTCTAAACAGTGGTTACACTTTTTTAACAGAGTTTCAAAATGTTAAAATTCAGGTAAATAACAATAACAACAACAACAAAATACTTTGGGTACATACATTTGACATGGATTAAAGGAAAGGTGAAAAAATAAAAACAACAACAACAACAGAACACTCACTATATTGTATTGTTATATAATATGAGACTGTGACTCTCAAACTTAACTCAATCGACTTGAATCGACTCAAAATAACATTAAAATTTATTATATTATTTTCTATTGTTGCTGTTTTTGTTGTTGTTGTTATTATTTTGTTACTTATTTTTGCTTCTGCTGTCTATTTTCCAGTTTTGTTTATATTTTTATATTGTGTTTGTTGTGTTGTTTGTGTTTTTCACATTTATTTTTTTTTTTTTGAGTTGAATTTTTTGGCTTCAACAAGAAAACTGTTCGAAAAACTTATAAGACAGTAATCAAGTCGGTTAGCCAAGGTAAAGACGTGTTTTAATAATAAAAATAGTTTTTTATATTTTTCGGTTTTTTTTTTTTTTTTTTTATTAAAGGAAAACAAAAACAAAATTCATATTATTTTTTTTACCTGAGAATTTTTTTTTTTGGAATTTTTATGTGAAACGAAAACGTGGAAATAAATCGCGGATTATTATTATTTATTTTTTATAATATATGTATATATATATATTTTTTTGAGCAAAAGTGTTTTAACTTCTTAAAGTAGTTTTTTTTTGTAATTTTTTTTTTAAAGAAATTTTTATTATAAAAAATAAACATTTTTTTTTTTAATTTTTGTTGAATTGCAACAGTAACAACACAAGTAGTATTTAGAAATTGTATTTTTTGAAGTAAGAATTAAGAAACAATAATAATAACAACAACAACATATTTTTTTACATACATATATGTATTGAATGACATCTGTACATAAATATACGTATGTTCTGGAAATACGAAATAAAAAAAAAAAAAAAATTCCAAAGAAATGAAACATTTAAAATATAATAAATTGTATTTTAAAGATTGTTGCCGGTTATTGTTGTTGTTGCATTTTATTTTTAATGTCAGGGAGGAATCAGGATTTTAAATTTTTTATTTGCATTTTGATTAAAAGTTCTCGAACATTTAAATACAAACGTGTTGAATTTTTTAAAAATTTATTTAAAATTATTTAATTTAAAAATTTATTAAATATTAATAATGCAATTAAATAAAAAAATTTAAGTTCTTTATTAAAAAATGTGCTATTTAATTTAAATTCTATGTTTTTTTTCTATGTTTTGCGCATATTTTTAACAATTAAAATATTTACAATCAAATATCTAAATTATATTAAAAGATATTTAATTTAGTATATTATGTTTTTGTTACATCTGCTTACAATTCTATGTTTTTCTATGATTTTTCGATGTTTCATGCATTTCATTTAATAATTACAGTTATGAATTATTTAAGAATTATTTAATAAATTCTACAAAAAAAATAGTATATTTGGAATTCTATGTTTCTTGTGCGTTCAACTAAATTCTATGTTTTTCTATGATTTTTCTATGTTTTACACCCTTTGTTAAATAATTACAAATTTGAAGTAAATTTTAATTCTTATGTTTTCTTACCCATGCCATATTAAAATTCTATGTTTTTCTATGATTTTTCTATGTTTTCTTGCGAATTTAATTAACAATTAAAAAAAAAATTTCTAAATTAATTAATGGTTTTGTTTTGTATGTATGTACTTTTATTGTGGAAAAAAAACCTTTTTTAATTGGTGTTTTGTTTGTTTTTATTATTTTACTGTTGTTTAACGGTATTTTTACTTACTTATTAAGTATAACGGTTAATTTAGCTTTTAATTTAAAAATCAGGTTAAAATAATAAATAAATGGAATAAAATTTAAATAAAAGTTAAATTTTCAAGAAATAAATAATAATGGGAATAAAAGTGAATACTTAAAAATATTTAAAATTAATATATTAATTAATTAATTAAATGAAAAGTGTATTTATGTATTATAAAATTGTTTTTTTTTTTCTTTTAGAATACCTACCTACCTATAAATTTACAAAAAAAAAGTTTTAAATATAAAAATAAAGGTTCTTAATTACATAATAATAATTTAATTTAAATTATATTTTATTTTATATAAAAAATTTACAAAAAGTGCTAATTTTTTTTTTTCTATTGTTAAAAAAAGGTGTATATTTTATATACAAATTTATACACATATATAAATAAAAAAAAATATATAAATAATATATATTTAAAATATATATTTTTTATAACTAATAAATAACTTAACAAAAAAAAAACCTGCTTAACTACATACAACACTCTATTAAAAAAAACAAAACAACCAATTTAAAATAATAAAGGATTAAAGCTGGATTTTTTCTAACAACAACAACAACAGACAACAGTAACAACAATATTTAACTTCTTTTATATGGAATATATTTGAATATAAACATAGCAGTATTAGTAGTTTATAAGTTGGTGCTCATTGTTTCCAATATGATTTCATTTTACAATAAATGAATGGAGAATTTATTATTACCAGGTATACTTACCTACATATCAATATATCTTAAATTTTTTTTATATTAGTCATCTTAAGATTTTTGTATTTTTCAATTGAATTTTAAAATACTCACTACTGGCTACCTTATAAACTATAGTAGTATTTTTTTTGCTACCCAGCATAGGTTAAGATTTATTACAAGTTCATTATGATTACTTAGATATTTTTTTTGTAAGTGTGATGAAATTTTTTTTTAATGATTTTTTAAGATGATTAAGTTTAACTGACATTGAAAGTTTAAGTAGCTAGTAGTAGCTACTAAGTATAGTAACCTATAGCGTAATCTAGTAAATCAGTTTTTTTTAGTTTATAATTTTAAATGTTATATTTTGTAACTATTAAAATCGTATTTTAAAACTTAACAAGTACTTAAAATATATGCCATAGTAAAGTAATTAATTTCAACAAATACTTGTTGTAATTGAATTCTTCGATTAGTCGTAAATTGATTTATTGATTATTAGTACTAGAATGGAAATTGCGGTCAAAAATTCAATAAAAAAAAAATGAAAAAATTGTTTGTAATAAAAAAAAAATGTAAAACATGTGGTTTGGTTGTAACAAAATTGTACTCACTTATTTACAAAATTGTTTTAAATATTGAAAAGTTTCTTTTTAAACTTTGTATGTACTTAATTTTGTAATTCTTTAATACATTACTTATAAGTTCAAAATTTTTTTTAAATAGGTTGTTTAATTTTAAAGTAACTTAGTTAATGATCAAGATAAAATCTGTAATATTTTTAAATAGTAATGACCCTAATTAGAATCTGAAGTTTTATGGTTCCAGTTCTATATACTAATTCATATAGAGTAACTAGATTAGAAAACAAATATTAAGTAATAAGTACTTAATAACTTATAACTCAGAATTAATAAATAAAATAGTTAAACATCATTTTTTCATTTGAATACATCAGTACTTGTTCAAATTATTTAAATTTTTTTGTTATTATTTTGTTTTTGTACTTTTAAGTTCTGAATTTTCACTCAAATTTTTATTTTTTTAAAGTACTTGTACAATACTTGTACTTAGGAGTAAGAAATGGAAGCCGACATAGAATAGAAGTTAAAATGAATAGAATCGATATTTCCTGAACCGTTTCATCTAAAAGTTGTAATACTCAAGTACTACTTACTTTAGGTACTCATAGCTAAAGATCTTACAGAATCACTCAAATTGTTGTAATTTTAAATTAAAGCTAAAAATAGTTATGTCTAATTCTACTGGATATATGGGTTTAAAAAATATTAATTAATTATAAATTAAATTAATAATATTAAGTACAAAGATTATAAGAAAAACACATAAATAATTGTTTTAAAGTACTCAATAATTTTTTATAAGAATTACCAGAATCTAAAACAAGTCTCGAAATACTTATTAGAACTTTAAAATGTGAAAACATCTTACCATTTAACTGTTCATAAATTTGTATCTTTGAATAAATGTACTTCAATAGGATATGAACTTATAATTACTTATCAGTAATCATTTTTAAATAATACTTTCTTATATAATGAAATTTTTTTTTAGAAAATTCTAAATAGCAACAGGTTTCTTCTTTTTAATAATTATACTTTTAGAATTTTAGATACTTTTAAAGGTAACTTTGAGTCAACATTCTTTTTATTTCAATTCTATTCTAATAATTTATTGAGGAAGAAGAAAATTACCGGATACACAAATAAAAACTTAGAAGTAATCATAAAAGTTTTTTCTAGATTTGGATTAAGAATTGGTTTTTTTTAGCTTTGCTTTAAAATTAGTTTCTAATTTTAGTTCTACTTAATTTAAAAAGTTTTTTATGTTCATTATTAGATTATTCATCTGCAAATTATTGAAAAAAACTTAAATAAGTACTTATAAAAACATAATTACAATTAATTTTAAAGCATGATTCTATTGAATTTTACTTTGTTTTTGTATAGAACATATTAAGTAAATCTGAGAGTCTCAAGTCTCTTATTTTGATGACTTATACAACATTTTTATTACTTTCAAATCATTTCTAAGTACTCGTATAAAAATAAAACAGATTTCTTTGTTAATTGTATGTGTCGGTCTTTTATGAAACAATAATTGCAGCTGATATAAGCACTTTTTTTTCATCTTAAAAAAATATCACTCTATTGAGTTTTTAACCTTGAGTTACATTTTATTTGAAAGTTTGTTTTTAAAAAAAAAGTGCTTTAAGTCACTATCAAATTTGAGATCAAAGAATTGCAAGAAAATTACAAATTTTAGTTACTATAAATAAAAACATAGGGTAATTAATAAAATACAAAATAAATATTGACATAAATACAAGTGTTAAGTTTAGTCAAGTGTCAAGATGGAGCAAAAAAAAAATACACATTTTTTTGCAATAGATACTTTGAGTGAAAAAAACTACTTGCGTCAAATTTAATTGATCGAATTGTATACAAAATGTTGCAATCAATATTATTTAACAGATACAAATCTTTAGTTGCTTTAAATGCTGCACGACTTAGAAAAAATAAAATAAAAACTAAAAAAAATAAATGAAAATTACATATTTAAATATTAGTCGGTTTTATTTAAATAGTTTTATATAATTATTTAAGTTTCTTTATAAGTTTATAGTTATGTAATTAATTATTTAATTGATACAATATGAAATTCTTTAAATAGTATAACAGAAGCTTTTATACCATTCAAAGTAATATATAATTTACAAACCATTAGTTTTAATTATTAAAGGACTTATATAGTATAACAACTATGTATGTACTTATATATAAAGTAATGAATTAAATGATTTAAAAAAATAATCTAATATTAGTAAAATACAGCTGTGGTCTTCTACAAAAGTGATCTCAGTATATTATAGAATTTATTAAGGGGTAAATCCCAGTATGATTCTATTTTATTGTACTTTATAAATTCAATCATCATTATGATGATGAGTACACCCCTTAAAATTTAAAAAGTTTTTCAATTTAGTATACGGGGTGTAACTGGTTTTCCAGTTAAAAAGAGATGGAAATTTATTAAAATCAAAATAATATTAAAAGTAATTAATTCAACCCACTTTTACTCAAAATTATAACTCAGTATATGACTCATCTTTTTTGAGATAAGTACTTAATTATTGAACAAATTATGTAATAATCAATAAAACTATATAATCAAAAATTCATGGACAATCTAAAAACCATATAGAAAGTACTTATATAATTTCGATTGATTACTAATCAAATAATCATTTTATTACATCAAAACCGTATTTGACAACAAAATCATGAAGTTTGATTAGTAAAAAACAATCTCTTATCAAAATATGATTATTTGATTAGTGACAAGTCGTTTGTACAATAAGGCTCAGCTCCTGTTTAGAATAAATATATAAAAAAAAAAGACTTACCTATTTAATTAACCATTTCTTATAGTTCAATTAATATTTAACTAAATTTATTGAGTTTTTACTCAAAATAACACTCAAAACTTTTTGATTTTAATATATTCATTTTATATTACAACTCCGGAAGAGTTTTAAAATATTTCCAGTTCCAATTCATTAAAAAACTAAATAAGTACTTATAAAGAAAAAAATTTAATTAATATCAGGATTAAAATTAAAGACAGGATTAAAAAAATAAAACTTGCTTTTTTTTTGAAGGAAAAAAAACTACAACTCAGCCCACATTACGAAATTTTTATAAACTATATTTGATAGATAAAAACTCTTGAGAGTTAAATACTTGAAAGTCAAGTTTAATAAAATTTTTTAAATTTTTTAAAAATAAATAAGTATTAAATATTTTAGCAGTTTGTTCGAAGTGGGTTACTAAGTATATCACAAGACTGTATTTAATTTGACTCTATTTCATTTGTTCATTTAACATTTCAATGGACTGTTTCAAATACCAAGCATGAAACACGTTTCCAGTTGAAATAATTTTATAAATTTACTTAAAAATCTAATGATTACTCAAATGAAAATCTAAAATAACTACGTAATAAGTAAAGGTTATTGAAATAAATTGAATTTTATTAATATTGATTTAAAAGAAATTATACTCAATTGCATTTTCTCTAAAAAAAAATCAATACCACATGCACGAAAATTTTCTTTATTCTATATAAATAATTAAGTACTTTCTTTAGTTACTTTAATAAATTAATTTTATAAATATTTAAATAACTATTCAGAACTTTTTTAAAATTTATATTTACTTGGAAAAAATATAGAAATTTTTTATTAGTTACATCAAATGACTAATTCTATTGTTATTGTAAATTAAATTTTTTCTACTTATAAGTACTAATCAAAAATTTACTTATTTAAATACAATAAGAATTTTCTTTAAATAAGTCTAAGTAATTTATTTAGTGCTGGAAGGGAAAAATTTTAGTCGTCGTAGGTCATAATAATATAAATAAACAATTGTACTTAATTTTTATATTGATGGGCGTTTATTTAAAAAAAAAAAATAAAATAAACTTTTATTACACGATTTTATATAGATGACTACTTTTATTTTTTATTTTCTAATTGAAATTAAACAAAAAAAAAAATACGATTTTAATTGATACATCTAAAGATATTAAATTGATTTGTATAACAAAAAAATGACGCATTTATAATAAAAAAAACAACTAAATTAAAATTAATCAATCTAAAAAAGAGTTGTTATTTTAAGTAACATTAAATTTAATTTATAGTTTAGTGCAAAAAAAAAAAATACTTATGATATAACATTGTACTTATTAGGTGCGGTTTTGATTATTATACTTATTAATAAATCATTATGATGTATTGTAACTAATTAAGATTTGTTGGAATTTGCAAAAAAAATTAAAAAAATTAAAAAATAATTTTAAAATATTGAATTAGACAAGGCATTAAATTTTTTAGTGGATTATAAGATTAACTACTGTTTAAGTACTTCAGTAATTGATTTTAATATATTTCATATGTTTATCAGTACTTTACATGTTTATAAATATGTTGTTCAATATTTTATGATTTAGAAAAATCTAAAAATATTGAGGTTTCAATTTGGTCCCATAAATATTCATTCATCAGTATCTTCGTTCTTTTATCACAGGAGTATCCAAGTCCTAAAGTACTTAATACTAATTAAGCTTATTCCCCATAATATCGACTAGAAATTTCTCAATTACTTTTAACCCTTGCATGTCCAATCTCATGTTTAAAACATAACAAATTTTACACAAAAAATAAGTAATTAAACTTTAAAAAAATATGAGTATTAATTACAATTAAAGTAATTCATTTTGTACTCAACCTTTAAAATTATATAACAATTACTATTCTCTAACTTTATATTTATGATTTTATTTAAAACTTCGAATTCAATCTAAATCATCTCTTAATTTTTAAATCATTAAAAAAAAATTTATAAAAGTACAAGTTCAATTACTTATTAATTACTTATGAAAGTTAAAAATGCTGTCATTCTTTAATTTCCGTTAAAAAAGTTCTACTAATAAGTACTCCTAACTATAATAAGAGGTTTCTAACCTTGTTCAAAAGTACTCAACACGTTAAATGATAAATTATATTATATTATATATACATAATTACGTTTAAATTGAATTCGTTGACTTCTTTTATTTAAATAATAAATCTAGAATAAATGCACCAACATTTTCCCATTAAATTAAAATATAAAACAAAATAAAAAAACAATTTAATTAAATCTTAAGCTTTAATTATCTATTCTTTAATAAGAATTGTCTTCCTCATCAGTAACTCAACTTTGACAACTTTAACTGAGAATTTAAATAAAAACTAACTATTAATTTTATTGTAAGTGCTTATTCAAATAAAAAGATGTTACTTTAGATAATCAAAATATAACAATTACAAAAAAAAAAAAAAATATCTCAGGAATCATTAATTTAGAATAGGTACCTACATAATTTTGCTATTATTATCAATTTGCATGAGAATTTAATTATGTATATAAGTAAAAGTAATATTTAAATAAATGTGATTATAATTTTTAAAAATTAATTTTAAAATTCTAAAAGAAAATTAGTAAGTACTTCAGGAAAAGTGTTTGTTATTTAAATTACTAAAGAAATAATTACGGCAATTCAATTACAACTACTTTGTACTTTTATAGTAAGTAATTCTAAACTATAATTTAGTTAAAGTTATTTTTAAAACTACTAAGTATTTATAACTTTAATATCTTAAAGAACTTTCATTCTATTCATACCCAATTGCAATACTTTGATAAACAAGTAATCGACATATAACTACATTGGATTTAAAATAAGTACTAGATATAACGAATACTTTTTTACGATATTGGGTT
The DNA here is from genome assembly GCA_963082915.1 of Dolichopus griseipennis. NCBI lineage: Eukaryota > Metazoa > Arthropoda > Insecta > Diptera > Dolichopodidae > Dolichopus > Dolichopus griseipennis. The sequence continues at coordinate 6,049,850 of OY720444.1, forward strand.
TCAACCAACTTTATTAAATTTTAATTTAATTTAAAAGTCTAAAATATCTTAAAGCAGCTTCATTTCATTCATTTTTCCAATGGTAACACTTTTATACATAAGTGAGATATAACTATATTAGATTTAAGATAAGTAAGTACTTGTTATTTCGAATACTTTTTTAATATATGTGATTTGTGCTTTCAAAATTGAATTATAATTTTAGTTTTATTTGAGTATATGATTCAAATCAATTATAATATCTTAACTAATTTTTAAAGTACTTACTTTTAAGATGTCTTTTAGAATGTAATCATCTCGTATCCTATAATAGACCTATACCATTTTTTTATATCAATTCAAGATTTCTGTCTATAATATTTATTGTTTATAATTTTTTTTTTTCCACCTAACTATAAATTTTCCATTTTCTTATAACCTCATTCTATTTTGAATCTTTTGAAAGCGATTCTTTTCTCGCACCATAATTTTATAATAATTGTATCTGTTGGATTATGTCATGAGATCAAAAAATAAAAAAAAAACCCCAAAGCATCAACAATGATAACTATGGTCAATAATTTTTCAATACAAAGGAAATCATTGTGGAAAAAAAAAATCAGTGATCAGTAGAAAAATATAAAAAACCACCAGAAATCTTAAAAATTTACGCGATTTTAATAATAATAATGATAATTTAGTTTTTATGCAGGTAAATTATGAGAAAGAATAACAAAACACCTAAATACATAATTTGTATATATATTTAATATACAGACCTATATACATGTACATTTTAAGAGCAAAAAAAATTCTTACAATAGAAACTGATCATTAGAAATCTTTGAAAAAAAATTTAAAACTGTAAGAACGAAAACATATAATTTAGTTTTTCACATTTTAGTGTTGTGGTCGCTTCTAATTCAATGGACAGACAATCTGTAGATTGTTTTTTTTTTTTTTCTTCTTAATATTTATTAACGTTTTTTTTTTTTTGTTTAATGACTTAATTTTTTTTTAATATTTATTTTTATTATTATTAACTTTTTTTTTTTATTATTATTAAGTGTAAAAATTTTTTCATCTTCATTTCTGTATCTTAAGATACTTTTTTGATATTTTTCAAGTATCTGTTCTAATTTCTTTTGAATTTTTTTAACTTTTAAAATAAATATTTTAATTTTATTATTCATTTTTTCAATAAGTTCTTTTGCCAGTTATTTATGAGAGTAATAATAATTATATATTTCAACTATCATCTCATTATGATTAACTGAAGATATTTTAACTTTAATTGAAGATATTTTTACTTTATTTGAAGATATTTTTTCTTTTACTTCGAAATTTTCAAGTCCAGTTTTAAGAGAAGTTGAAGGTAAGAACTTTTTATTTTAAGTGAAGACATTTTTACCTTAAGTTAATAAATTTTATTATAATTGATTATTAGTTATTCTAAATATACCTAAAAATATTCACAATTATTAAAGTTTAAGGTTAGAATGAACTTTCAACACCAAAGTATTTAAAATTGCCTGAGGTATATCAGAACTGAACTGTAGGCGTTAGAATAGGGTAATATATATTATATTTATTCAAATTACTGAATGTATTTTCATTTAAAATTAAAATGTATTCAAAAAACTTCCCTTTAAATTAATCTTTACTTAAAGTAAAAAAGGTGTATAAATATAATAATTACCAGAATAACTGAACATATTTTCTTTTTAAATTAAAATGTCTTCATTTAAAGTAAAAAATTTTGATTTAAATAAAAAATCTTCAGTTAAAACTAAAAAACTTTCATCTTAATTAAAAAAGTCTTCAGTTAAAGTGAAAAAATTGTGTATAAATATATTAATTACCCAAAATATTGAATATATTATATTGAGATTTAATTTTGAAAATATAAAAAAATTCTAAGCTAAAATTAAAAAACTTTCATTTAAATTAAAAAAAACTTCAGTTAAAATAAAAAAGGCGCATAAATACCAATTGACTTTTTACCACCAAATTGGCGCATAATACCACCAATTTACTTACCCTAATTGACTGAAAATGTTTTCATTTAAAATTAAAATGTCTTCACTTAAAGTAAAAACTTCTGAACTAAGTAAATCAAAGAACAAACCTTCAATTAAAATAAAAAACTTTCACTAAAATTAAAAAAAAACTTCAATTAAAGTAAAAATAGGTGTAAGTATACAATTATAATTTTGTAAAAGTATCTTAAGATATTCATTTATTAAATATCATTTTATTTTATTTTTGATAATTATATTATAAATTGAAATCTTAAGCTCAGGTGATAATAAATATATATATAAATAATTACATACATTTAAGAACGTATACGTATATATATTTGAACAATTGTTTATTAAATAAATTATAACTTTAAGTGTTTGTGGAAAGGTATACTTTCCAAATAAATATTCTATTTAGAATATATTAAGTATCTAAGTACTTAAGTTATTTTATTTTTATATCAAATGAAGAAATCATCTAGAAGATACAAATATAATAACAGGTGCTTTTTTTTTATAACAATAGTTATTTGTTTTTTTTTCTCTTACTTTCACATTAACTTTATTCAAAACTAACTATAAAATGTTTCTATTACAATTTTTTTTTATTTTTGAATTGAAATTTTTTAGATTTTAACTATTGTGAATTGTTCAGTCATAAATGAATTTTACAAAGTGACAAAAAAAATTAAACTAAAATGTGAATAAGAGAAATTCTTTTCCAATATTACTTTGTTATGTCAAGTTCATTGTCTTACCATCTGGTATACACTCTTACAGAAGATCTTTGTTTTATAATCTAGAAGCTCATATTGAACTTTTGCAACAAAGAAATTGAAAAATTTTTTTTTTTTTATTTTAAATTTTAAACAAGAAAAGAAAATGAAAAACAAAAGAAAATGATTTTTCTATTTTTCCATTGAATACTAAATATCGCACATGATACTTAGTAATACATTTTCATTATCAGATCAATAAACAGTAAAGTAAAGATATTTTTGAACTCATGTGAATTTTTACCAATAGATTTTTGAAAAAAAAAAAATTTAAATCTATAGATACTGACTGACTGTGGATAAAGTATCTGATTTAATTGCGCGAAAAAAAAGTAAAAGTTTAATATTAATAAAATTGCATATATACTTATCAATATTTTAATTTAATATACAATTGCATATACTTATGTAAATTTGTTATTCTTTAATTAAATAATATTAACTCTAAATGAAAAATTTTTATTTGTATTGCAATACAAGGTGTTTCAAAAAATTTCCTTTTTTCACTAATTTTGATCCGATCTATCAAAGATCAAAGATCGAAAAGAGATCACAGATTAATTTTTTTGCTCTGATCATTTGATCTGTGATCTAGATTTAAATATCACTTTGGCAATATTTTTCACTCATTTAGTTCTGATCTATTAAAGATCAAAGATTTAAAAATTATCTATTAGATATAACACCAATTTGTTGATCTTATCTTATCAGAGAACGAAAAGAGATCCCTTAATCTAAAAATTGATCTTTGGAGATCAGATCAATTTTTTTGCTCTGATCATTTGATCTGTGATCTAGATCGAAATGTCACTTTAACAATGTTTTTCACTCATTTGGATCTAATCTATTAAAGATAAAAGATTAAAAAATAATCTATAAGATATCATATCAATTTTTTGATCTTATCTTATCAAAGAACAAAAAGGGATCACTTGATCTAAAAATTGATGTTTGAAAATCAGACCATTTTTTTTTTATCTGATTGTTTGATCTGTGATCTAGATTTAAATTTCTGCTATCAGGAGAGCATGGTTATATACGGGAGCCTTACTGCATAAGTAGGATATCTATTACGTGTCAAATTGATCATATGAGTAATCGAATGGCTCTTTTTATCAGCACCCCTGTCTTTTATTTAATTTTGCTTAATATTATTCAATTTCTCTAAAAAATAATGTTTCGATGCTGGTACCATCCTAAGTTACAAGTTTTGTGTGTTAACGTACAAATAATGTGTGTCATAGTACTTCAATGTAAAATACCTGTATTAAACCCCCCATATAATACAAATTTATGCATTTTGTATAACTAAATTTCAATATAATTTCAGATAAAGCTAAAAAATAATAAAACAATCAAATAATATAATTGAAAAATTATCTACGTTTATTTTATTTTTCTTTTGTATCTCAATTTTTTTTTTTTTTTTATTGTTTGCAACATTTCATATGCAATGCATAATTTCCCAGAACTATTTTGTATCTTTTATTTAAATTTTCTATTTGTTCAATTAAATTTAAAAAAAAAAATAAGTTTCATATGTAAACTGTATGTAGAATGAATGTAAATGCCATGATAATGATCAAATCCAAATTATATCTATATGCATACTTTATTCACATATCTATAGATACAAATCTTTTTTTCTTTATTTAACTGTTTACTAACGGTTATAATAAATAATTTTTTTTTTATTCATTATATTGTATATTCACTTCTTTTCTATCATTTCTAAATAAAATTTTAAATTTTATTTTTCTACAGTTGATAAAAAAATCACAGTTAAAGTAAACAGTTGAGAAGGGGGAGAGGTACAACAAAAAAAACTAATTTCGCGAGTTAACTGAACCGCATCATAAAAAAAAAAACAAAAATAATTTAAATTTAATCCACGTGAAAGATGTTTTCGGATCGAATCGGATTGGATTTGACTATGACAGAAAAACAAAAAGAAAATAATAAATAGAGAAACTTTATTTTTTAAATCTTCTTTTATTTGCATATATGCAGTTAGAAAATATCATTAAAGTATGTGTGTATATTTGATTTGGTTTTTCCAATTAACCGTTATTACTAGTTATTATTATAGTTTTATATACTTACGTTCTGTAAATTGGCAACTCTATATAAAAGAACATATTAAATAAGAAATTAAATAATAAAATTACAAAATTTACAGAATTAATTAAAAATGTAATTACCTAGCAGAATTGGACAACATTTTTGGTACGCAAATGATTCGCGCGCGGATTTTTAAATTGATTAATTAAATTACATGTGCATTTTTTTTTTAATTTTAAAAACTACTAAAAAAATTTGCCGAATTTTGATATTAATTTAATTTTTTAATAAAAATCTTAAATATGTATAACAGTTATAACGGAGTATAACAGTTAAAATAATGTCGTTTTTATACCGCGATATCAATTTTGATATTAATTAATTAGTTAGTAATAACTTATTTATGTATAACAGTTATATCAGAATATAACAGTTTAAATAAAATCGTGTATCTTGATGAAAAAGGTCGCAATACAGGTGAATTACCCCCGAAAAAAACATTCTTACTTATTTAGACATTCCGGATATACCAGTCGCAAAATTATTGATATTGGAAAGATAACTAGAATTACCATTTGTTTTCGAACCACTCGGTTTATTTACCCCTGACTTGTTGAATAAAGATTATTTTTCAATTAAAAAAAAAAAACTAAAAGTTTTTCATTGAATAAATGCGAGGAATTAAAAGAAGAGAAAAAATATTTAATAAATAATTAATTATATATATATATACATTTATGTATATATTTCTAAATATAGAAGCGTTGGTGTTATATAAAATTCTAATTTAAATTTTAAATTAATTCAAAAATTGAAAAAATAAAGCAAAAAATTACCTCTATTATAATTATGAGGTAATAAAAATTACTTGAAAAAGAAGTTTTTAATTTTAGTTTCTATTTCACAGTAATTTTTTTTAAGTAGTTTTAAACATTTTCATTTAAAAATGATAGTAGGAAGTTACTAGAGTAAAGAAAATGTAATTTTTAAGAAAATTTCACTTCTTCCTCATTTCTTTAAAACGATTAAATTTTTAAAGACTTTTGATTAAAATTAATGTTAACCATTCAACCATTTATTTATTTTTTTTTTTTTTGTATTTTGTACTTTAATTTTTTGAATTTTAAATTTAAAAAAAAAAAATTTAGAGTTATAATGAAAAGTAGTATAACTAAGATATTTTAAATTTTTTGATCTAAATCATAGAAGGAAGTTAAAATGGTTTTTATTTTTTATACTTATACACTTTCAATGAAATATTTATTCTTTAAAGAAAGTTTATTTAGTCTACAAGATGATTTGATACTTTTTTTAAATTTCCGTTTACTAAATTTAATTTAATAACTTCTATAACTGTATTTATTCATTTAAAACAACTGACTAATTTTTTTCAAATAAACAAAGTATCTTAATAATCTTCTACTTATGAGAGATCGAAAATAGGTACATAAGTTGTTCTTATTTTTTAATAACTTCCAAATAACACTAAACTTAGCGTAGCGGTCTGTACACTAACAGTTTTTCTTTAAATTTTGTAATCTTATGGTTTAATTATCGGAAACATTGATGGTATGCACGAAAAAATTAATTTTTGAGCAGATGAAATTGATAGTGTGTGCTCTATACAATTTTTAAACCATTATTATTTGTCATTTCCCAAAAAATATATCGAAAAATTGATTGTGTGAACTACGCTTTAGGATTAGTTATTAATACGATTGTAACAGAAACATTAAATTCAAATAAATTCAATACAATTCAATAGCAATAAATAAAATTAATTCAACGTAATTAAAATAAGTTAAATTAATATTGATTGTGTGAACCACGCTTTAGAATTATTAATAAAGTTGTATTAAATACATTGAAATCAAAAATTTCAACTTTCAAAAAAAAAGTTTGAATTAAAGTTTTGAATAAATGAAAATATTGAGAATCTTTTGATTAAAGTATCTAATAACGTACACCTGTACTGTACATTCTTTCTTCTTCTTCAAAAAAAAAAAATGTAAGCAAATTTATTGTATAACATGGTATGTAATCATCTAATACTATGCAAAATTCCAATAGTTACAATATTGTGCAATAACTTTTATTTTAAAGCAGGTCATAACTATTTATATGCTATATAAGTAATTCATACAACACAAGAATTAACCATATAAGCATTATTTTATTAAAGAATCTCACCCTAAATTTTGATCACGTAATGCAAATTAGATGCGCTTAAAAAAAAATTGATTTCGAAAAGAAAATCTTAAAATTTTATCTTATAGAATAATTTTATTTTAACACAAAATAAATTTTTAATTTTTAATACATTAAATACATAATGTAGTGTAGACTGTATCTATAACTAAAAAACATAAATTTTTTTTTCAAAAATTAAAGACACGATTGACTTGTAAAACAAATAAATTCATAAAAAATATCTGTTGTATCTGGAAAAATAAAAAAATTAAAACATTAATTTTTTTAAAAGTTGAAAGTAAGTCAATTGAAACCTAATAGATACATTTTTTCTAATCTTTTTTTTGAACACGAATTCATATTTTATTTTAATAAGTTATCCAGACTTATAAAGTATAAAACAATAAGTATATATATATATACATATAAATATATATATTTATATATATATATATACTATTAAACTTATTTTAATGCAAATTTAAAAATAATTTTAAATGCAAATACATATTATTAGATGACGTTACTATAGTAACACATATATAAGATATTATTAAATACCTGTGTTATTGTTGCAGGTGTAAATAGTTTGTACAATTTTTTTTTTCTGTTTTTTTGGAATTAGTTACACTAGAATTAGTTTTAATGAATAAATATAGAAATATTTTAAAATATAGAGTGCCGGATAAGTCAAAATATTAAATATTTTATAGATTATTTACTTATCTGTCTTTGTTATTTTTAAATTTTGTTTTAAGATTTATTGTTGAAATTATAAAAAAATAACTCATAAAAAGATAAATGATATAATTTGTTTGTTTTTTAATAAATATTTTTTTAAATTAAAATAAAATATTACCTCATATCTGTCATAGAATGCATTTTATTTAAAAAAATATAAAATAAGTATATGCACTATTCTTAGAACTAGGTACTACAAAATATTTGAACAATTTTAATCAATTTTTATGCCTGAGAACAGTAGTTCTATATTTAAAATAAAATAGTATTTAAATAACTTATACTTGATATTGAATTAATTACTAAATAATTTTTTTATTAATAGATTAGATATTTATGGGAATTGTATATAATTTTTTATTGGTTAACTTTGGGTACCAAATCGAGAGTACAACAGAAGTTTGATGGTAATAGTTCCGGAATTATAAATCATATATGTAATTCAATATTCTTTGGGATCGGTATGAAATCCTTAAAATATTATCTCCAAGGGTAAAATCCTCACTTAGATAAAATCACTAGCCCCAAAATTTCCCAAGCAAAATTTGGACATTTTTCAGAATATTCATTTATTATTCATTTTGGCTTCGTGGATATTGGCTTAGTTGATTTTGGATTTGGAGATTTTGGCTTGGGGATTTTGTGTTTGAGGATTTTGTTTTGAGGATTTTGTAACCTACCCATTTTTCTTTCAAATGGAAATTAAAGAGGACAACAACTGATACTTATTACATTACAGAAAGATTCTAAATTTACGTAGGTTATTGAAGATGTTTTAAAGGCACACATGGTATTCCGTATTCAGATATAATTTGGCAAACGGTTTTTATTAGCTTTAATTTAACATTGAAACAAACGACCCTAAGTACTTTAATTATTTCTAATAAAATTGTTACCATTTGAACGACAAACGATCTTCAGTCAAATTGATCTAAAATTTTAGACTTTCTATTAATTTTACCAATGAACTTTTATTGTCTATATTATGATAGATGTTTGTAATAATATTTGAATTAATTTAATATTAAATATTTTTGTAAAGCCTTCCAACTGAATATGGTACGATCAACAACCCTAGTTTTAATACAAAATAAATATAATTTTGATTAGTGAATATAATAATTTGTTGCTTTGTAAATATTCGGTACAATTTGCTTTATAACCAAAGTCTAAAACGGAGTAATTAAAAATTTTAAAGCAAATTAAAAAAAAAAAATTAATTAAAATAATTAATATTCACTACTTATTATAACAACAATTTTTACTTTCCAAAAAGTAACAAAATTGTTAAATATCCAAAATATTTATATATATATATACTTAAATCAAAATAAGTACATATAATATTTAATTTTAATCACAATATCTATATATATATACTTAATCATTAGTAAAACCAAAATATCATAAAATAGTGGATTTATGAGATTTTTGAACTTTTATACTTAACTACTTATGCAGGTTTTAGTTAGTCTCTTAAATAAAATTTTTTTATGTGTCTAAAACAGGAATATTTTTTGGTGAATTCTTTTGCAGCATTAACAAAAATGTTGATTAGAAATTTGTTAATTTCATTTTATAGCTCTAAAAGTAATTTGGTTTTTTTTTCGTTTGATAAGTACTTTATTTGGTTAGTGGATAAAAATTATTTTTATATATACTTAATAAGAACTTATCTTGGTTCAAGTTTGATAAAATATAGTAAATTTTGAATAAAAATTCCCCAATGGTAGCACAAGCGATTTCATTTATTAATCTATCAAATAATTCTATAATTCTATGATTTTTTATGTATAGTAAGTGTTACAAAGTACTTAATATTTCTTCAAAGAGTTCTTTTCTATAAGATAATAAATAAATGATAATTAAATAAAATAAGTACTCATTTAACTTTAATAATGATTATTTATTCCTTTTTTCGCTTTCAAACTTCAATGATTACTTTATTTAACTTCTTCTTATAACGTTTCTTTTAAATAAGTTTTAAGTACTTATATATAGTAAGTGTTGCAAAGTACCTTATAAAACTCTTTCCTCTAAAAACTTTATGAAAATGATAAGTAAATAAAAAAAGTACTTACTTAACTATAATAATTATTATTTATTCCTTTTTCCGCCCTCACAAACATCCATGATTACTTTTCAATGATTACTTTATTTAACTTCTTCTTATAACTAAATACTTAAACTTTCTTTATGCAATTTTTTCAAATATTGTTATTTATTCCTTCTTCCGCTCTCAAACTTGGATGATTACTTTTAAATGATTACTTTATTTAACTTTTTCTTAAAACTAAGTACTTGAACTTTCTTTGTGGGATTTTTTTCTAAGATAAAAAAAACCTCAAATCTTTTTTAGAACATATTTAAAACATTTTTAACAATCGTATAACAATTATATAACTATGTCAAAATGTTATAATAAGTATAGAATTAATCAAATTTAAAAAAAAAAACAAAAATAAAAAATAGATTCCTTAAGGCAATAAAGAAATTCATTCTTTAATACTACTGAATAAAGTTAGGTTAAGTAAAAGTAGGTAAGTACACTTTAAGAGAGAATAGCGATGATTAATGATAGAAAGCAAAAAAAAAAAAAGAAGTCGAACACTTAATTAAACTAACTACTTATATATACTTATATACTTATGTAGAATAAGTAGTAAATCACCATGTAACTTGTACTGGTAAAATTAGGTTAATCATTGATTTAAGTTAATATATATATAGAAATTCAATTCAATTTTAATTTTTCAATTCTTTACTTTTTAAAATTAATTACTTTTTCAAGTATTTTAAATGAATTACTTACTTTAAATCAAAATATTAGTTATATTGACTTATATTAATTACTTATTGATTTATAATAATTTAATTTGTATATACTTATATACATAAAGAAAATTATGTACAATTAGCTATTTACATATGTAATTATTATACAAACTAATTATTATACTAATTAAGTAGACATCTAATTAATACTATATAATATATTCAAATAATATTAATATAGTTAGTTAAATAATAATTAATTATATATATATATATATATATTCATTGAAATTAATTAATTAATATATATCATGCAATGATAACTTTCTCTTTAGTATACAATAAATATTATAAATTATGCATTTATATCATTGTGTCACCATTTTAGTTCGATTCCCTTTCACCTTTAGTTAGAGACTGGAGCACTTTTTTTTTTTAATTAAATACGAGTACTTTTTAAAAATGTACTTATTAATATTTAAATAAGTAAATTTTTTTTAATTAATCCAATTTTTATAAAATTTATATTTAACATTAAATGTGAAATTATTAAAAACATGATCTCAAAATTACATTAAATAAATCAAATACAATATACGTGTATAATGAAATGTATTGCATGATACAATTTTTATATCATGATATACAATTATATTAAAGTTTTATACTTATGTATAATAAATGTACAAATTTTTATTAAATTTATTAATGCTATTATTATTATGATTATTTGTATAGCTTAAGTTATAAATTTTCTGATTACACAAAAGGTAGGCAATATATATATATTATATATATATATATATATATATAATGTGATAATGGTGTTACATGACATTTATATACAATTTAAATTCATTATATAGTTAGTCATAATATATATACACATAATTTACTTACCTATAAATTGTATTGTTATAAACTAATCAAATTAAGTATATAGTATGGTATGTAATAAATTGTCAAGGTCAAATGTCAAAATTTCCTTTTAAATTGTTGTGTATTGACAAATTATGTATTTTAGTGTAATTTTTTTCTTCTACTCGTAATATTTGATTAATGTCTTATATCTTATTTTTGATTTCTATGGAGCCAAAGGGTGTTGGGCAGCAATTGTAATTAAAAAGTAAGGAAATGTAAATAAATAATAGGGGAATACAATATAAATCGGACAAACAATAGAATTGAGTCAGTAACACGCAGTTTCTAATTTTAATTAGGTTTTTACTTAATATTACTTATCAAATTCTTTAGAGAGTTCGGACACCAACCCTACATTAACGTAAAGGATCCGAAAGTAAAACATTTATATATAGTGATATTGACGGCTTAAATTTATTATACTTTAATATATATATGCGCAATCTAGGAGACGCGTTTTCGTTGCACCATAATAATTCACTTACCTTACATAATATCTGAATATTTCTATTAAAAAAATTATATTTTAATTATTTGACCAGAGTTAGGAGTAGGAGTATTTTAGGACTCTAATTCAGTATTAACTTCAAATTCGAAAATTTTTATTTAATTTGGTCTAACCTTATTAGTTAATTGTTCAGTTGTAATAGAACATCGGTATTTACACGTGAAACTGCTAATATAAACTCATTTTTGTAATGGTGCACAATTATTGAACCATTTACCCTAACATATTTTATTTAAACTTAATAAATCCTCTAAAAATAATAATGTTTTCGAGAAATATCAACATCTCTCTTTATAATAATGTCCCCTAACCTTGCATTTTATTATATAGATACTCTATAATTTCCAATCCCTATTTCACGAGCCTCAGTTCCTAATATTCCCAAGTTAAGCTGATCATTTGTATTAAAGATCTAATCCAAGTTTATTTTTAGAACATAATATGGTTTTAATTGATTAAAGTTCAACACTATTATGAAGAATTTCACATGTATAGTTTCCTTAGGTGACCTTCAATGTTTTCCCACCCACCTTCGAAAAAAAAACCCACAATTGAAAATACCATGTACTTTGGTATGGTGTGAAACAATTGTAGTACAAAAAAAAATAAATTGACATTGAACTTTTAATAAAAATTGTCTTCACCCTTTTTTACGTCAGTATTTTATTGTTATATTTTTTTTTTTTTAAGTAAAATTATTTAGTTTCACTTTTGTACAATTTAATGTCATATTAATTTTAGTTTTTCCTAATTTAATTTTTTTATTTATTTTGTTTTTTTTGGAAAAATTTTCTATTCATTTCACAAGAACAATGTCAATAAATTTTTTTTTTTATAAATTTCGTTATTTGAAAAATTATGTGAAATTTAAGGGGTAATTTTGTGTGAGAATAATATTGTATAAGTAACTATGTATATAAAGAAATTGATGTGTAATTACACCAAATATAAATATACACTCCCAATATATATATATATATATATATATATATATATATATATTTTACACACTATAACTAAGTATTATACTAACAATAAGACAGATCTTTGATTCGACATTCAGAGAAATAATTAATTTAAAGGTAATAAACCATATGATGATGTATGATAAAAAATACTCAAGGTTTACCTAATAAAATAAGTAATAAGTATTTTTTTTACAATTCATTAACTTTTACTATAAAAATTATGAGTTATAATGTTTTAATGTGTTTTTTTCTTAATAAGTATGTCTCGCTTCTTAAATTTTGTCTTTAGACTCTCCCTGAATTCTTTTGTTAGTTTTTTTAATAATCAAATCTTTATGATTACTATTTTGATTACTATTTACTATATAAGTACTTCAATATAAATAAAAGAAATTATATTTACTTATTTTCTAATTTAAGTTTTACTGGAAAACTCGATTTTTCCATTCAAATTTCTTCATTTTGATACCTTCATTATGTACTTCCAAAATGATTGTAGGTAATGCATAAATTTAGAAAGGGAGGTAATGCATAAACTGACCTAATTCAATCAGCTCTCAAAATCCAATTTTTAACCAAAACTTGTAATTTTTTTTGTAAAAGTAAGATTTGAAAGGAAGATCCAGTTTTATTATATTATTAAACCTACAGAGAACTTCTAAATTAAGTCCCCAGTATTAATGGCCTGGATTATCTTACTTATGGGTTCAAATAAATGGATCTATTTATTTTAGTTTTTCTATATGAATACCTTAAAAATAAGTTTATTTTAATAATTTATGAGCTCCCAAAAGAATTGTTTAAATTATAGAACCTATAGGTAACACTTTTAAATTAGATCTTCATGGCCTGGATTATTTGACATAACCTTTAAGAAATCAACTCTTTGTTATTTAGTTTTTTTTTTTTATAATAATAAAAAGATTTGATGTAATATGCGGAAGGAAGGTATTACTCTTTAACTCAAAGGAAGTAATTTAAATTTTTGATAATAAAAAAACATGAATATAATTTTGAAAAAACTTCAACTTCAACTAAAGTTTAAAAAATAAAAAAAATGTTGACGTAACAACCGGTGGAATTTTAAATAGCCAAAAAAAAAAATTGTATGCAAAGGTGAACAAAAACTAAAGAAATAATAACTAGTTATTAACTACCTATGGTTACTTGTTTGTTAAGGTTAATAACTACTGTTTTTTAAATTTAAAATATGTCTTGTAAGTTTTTGGAAAAATGCAAACATTTTTGTATAAATAATAAGCAAAGTTTAACTAATTATAAGTTTAAAAAAAATGTTTAACTTATCTATTCAAGTGGATGGAATTTTAATTCGGTAGTTTTTTTTTTAACTTGGTATGTAAGTGGTTAAGTTTTCCTATAAGTACTTATATAATGTGTTTAATAGAATATGTGTCGGGAAATCTTAAAATTATACGTAAAAAATAATGAATTTAACTGGAAAAGGTAAAAAATGAGGGTAATCCAAATTTCTTTAATCCTGGTTTTTCCAAGACTCGTTTTTTACAACCCATTTTACAAAATCCCACTTACCTTACAAAAAAGTAGGGAGATTTCGAAAAACGCGATTTTGGAAAACGCGATTTTAGAAAACGCGATTTTGAAAAACGCGTTTGTGAAAAGCATAAAAATAAGTTACTAAGATCTAAAGTTACTTATTTTAATTATTTTGAAAAATTTCTATAAGATAATATTTATAACTTTTTAGAAAGGACTGCATATCTTGCATATATGGTTTATATATTGGTATTATTTAATTTATTTCAGATTAGGTTTTTTGGTAATGCAAAACGCAATAGGAAATATCATTTCGAATTTTAATCAATTTTATCAATTGAATTTCAATTAAAAATTTAATAAAAAAAAAATATCATTTAACTTTCCAAAAAATTTTAAAGATTTCTTTAAACATTTGTAACAAATTTTTTTTTTAAATCATTTCCTTTTGAATTTAAAATATATTTAATTTATTATTAAATTATTTTATTATATAATAGCATAATTTTAAATTTTTAATTGTTCAAAAGTAATGCTTTAAGTTACGCTTAATTTATTTGTTAGTTTTAACTTTTTAAAAGTTTTGTGCGTTGCGTTTTTATAATTTTTTTTTTTTTTATTTGAATTATTAATGACTTATAAATTTTCACTAGTTTTCCTCTATATTTTTTTTTTTTTGTTTTAAATTATGAACTATTAAAGCGTTTTGTAATTTAATGCAAGACTTCAAAACAAAAAAAAGCGCAATGCATTTCCGTAGCAAAATATTCAAAGAAAAGCGATTTTGCACCACATATACTCATAACTATACCAGGCCAGGATTTACTGCAGTACTTTTATATCAGATATCAGTACAATATTTTAAAATAAAACTATAACTTTAAATCAATATTTTTTTAGAAAATGATGCATAATGCAACAATCTAAAATATTGTAAATGTTGCAAAAAAAAAAAAAAGAAATTGGAAAAAAAATTTACCAATTAATATTTGTCTTTTAGTTTTTTTTGTTTTCAGTTTTGTTTTAATCAATTGTTTTTTTTATTTGTATATTGGCTGGGCTGTTGTTGTTTGATGTTCATCGATACGTAAAACGTTTTCTTACTTACTTACACTATTTTGTATAGTTTTTTGTAGTTTCAGTGTAAATCCTTTCCAACATTTTCAATTGGTAACAAAATATTGTTAAGGTAACAAAAAACAGAAACAACAAATTTTTATAGTATAAGAGTTGCCGATGCATGAAACCCTTGAAGCGCTTCAGCTGTTTTAATAAGCTATTTCTCATGCATTATTAAACGTTTGTTGAATAAGAAATTGTCAGTCAACATTTTCTGAGTTTTTTTTTTAATTTTTTCTTTCCTTCAATAAAAATAAAAACAAAATAAAATATAGAAAATATTTGTAAAAAAAATGAATTCATAAAAAATTAAAAAAGATTTAAAAAATTATGTTAAGGTAGAGAAGGAAAATTGTTATGTCTTCTATTTACTTATATATGTTTTCTTCCTGATGCGATTATTTGTTTTTTTTTTTTATTGTAAAGTAAAACTATATTGTAAATGACTGATGACAACTAACTACAGTGAATACACAAATATTAATAGTGCAGTAAATTTATGTATTAATAGGGTAATGCAGCAAGGTATTGAGCAGTTGTTCATAAACAAAATTCTCTATCTAGTTTTAATTGTTCCGTAAATTAATTATTAAAAGATTATGAATGTATTGAAGGTTAATGACATTGTGGCTAAATTTTTCCAAATTCATGGCCTTTTAGGTTTTGGGCTATGTTAACTTGCATAATAATTTTTAAAATAAAATTTTGGCGAAATTTTTAAAATTCAAGGCATCTTAGGTTTTAGGCTATGACTACTAGTGTGATAATAATTAAAATGAGATTTTGACAAACCTTTTTTAACATTCAAGACCTCTAGTTTTTTAGGTTATGATATAATTATGATAATGTTATTTTAAATATAATTAAAATTATTCAATAATTTGGATGATTGGTGAATATAAGTCTTACACACATCATAACTAGTATTTAAGCTTTTTGGGTACATTTCCAAGCTTCCAACGTGGTACTTTTTCAACGATCCACAATTTCCAACACCTTTTAGAAAATGAAAGCACTTTTAAGAATTCGGACACGATTTAAATCAACTAAATAAATAATTTACCTTACAGTCGAGTAATAGGTCAAAAAATTGATAGTTTTAATACATTTTTACGTAATTTATTTAATTTGTAAATTATTTTAAAATATTCTTCAAATAGCAGCCAATCACTAAATATATTACCCTATATCTAATGAAAAAGAGGAAAAAAGTAAATTTAAGTTGCTTATATAGTATTGTGATTTGATTCACTGAATAATTTCTATAAAAGTGATGATTTTTTAATGCTAGATTATAATTATTATTGTAAGAATCAACTAACTATACTAAATCTATTTTATTTTATCTTTTTTCTTTCTGTTGCTGCCATTCTATACTGAAATGCATGATGCATTTTTATTAAAAAAAAATTTTGTGAATTATTCATTCATTGAATTTTATTATTTAAGTACATTTTATTTTCTATTATATCCACATGCTTATGATGTGTCTGAGATTAGCTTCTATAAAATTCACATTTTATCTAGCTATATCAGAGTTTAAAAGAATAATTTATATAAAGTAGAATAATAAGATAGTAATGGGTTTTGTAATTTCTTTTTTTTTTTAAAATGCAATAAAAGTTCATTCAATGCAAATAAATGCAATAATTGATAAGAATTAATCATGCATTACGATAGAATTTATTGTAGTTTCTTTTTAGGAATTTGAAAATATTTTAATGAGTATCTAGGGATTAATTTTAAATTAAATCTAGATTTTATTTCAAAGAAAAAAATGTGTAGAAAGTAATTGACTTTTTATTTTGAGGTTGGGTTTACAATTGTAAAGTTATATTGAGAAGAGCATTTCTTGAACCTCCAAGTTGCGGAAATAGGAACTCGTTCCTTTTTAATTGCGAATTTTACTTTAAATGAAATCTCTTGGTATCACTTTCCACCCTTACTCTCCAACTGTTATACCTACTGCTGAAGCAATTTTGGTATCCCAATTTCCTGGGTTCGACGGTCTCACTAAATAGAAGTTTAACTTTATACACAGATTTTTCTGTTTCGTCACTTTTGGGGATTTTCCCCGCTTACAAGAAAAACTAATCTGAATTAAGGTTTAAAATTCTAAAAAAACTGAACTGTTAATTATTAAAACTAATTTTATTTCCTAATTATAAATTTTTTATAAGAAAAGCTTTCCTAATTTTCGAAATTTAGTACAACCCCCTGAAATTCCTTAGTTAACCTAAAAAAAAGTCCATATAAGGCATCAAAAAGATTATTTTAATTTAAAATTTGACAGTTATTTGGTTTAGGCATATAAAAATATGGAAACGGATTAATTGCATAGGATTAATCCTACATTTTCTCATTCTTAAAAAACTTTTTTTTAAACCCAAAAATAAATTCATCAAAATATTATCACTTAAATCAAAAAAAAAAATTTCATAAAAATGCCAGCTAATTTGTTTTCCATAAATGACATGTTAAAAAAAAATTCACAATTAACAATTGGTCATGGATGATAGCCAATACATTACAATACAATATACTTTAAATCCAACACTTATTTTGTCAAAAATAAAGGCTCTAATCTCAAGGAAAACCTACACACAATTCATTTCATTTTTAACAATAAAAAAAAAATAGTAAATAAACAATAAAACACAAATTGTGATTTTTTGAAAAAACGTGCCTCAAAATAAATCCAAAACTAAAACTTAAAAAAAAAATACAACACGTCACTTGAAATGTCAACTTATCATTGGGAAATAAATGACAAATATTTTGTTAACGCAAAAATTTTTACAATAACGGTAAATGTAACGGAAAAGAGAACTAACAAGAAATATATATATATGTATAAGTAGTTACAAATAATATTAATTTAACTCTTGTATAAAATATAAAAGGAGAGAAAAGAAAGAAAAAAGCATAAGTAGATAGAAAAATAGTAAAATAGATTATAATCGCCATTTTGCATTCTTCTCAAATAAAATTAAAAAATAACAAAAAATAAACAATTACATGACATAAAAAATCATTGTCATTTATTTTAAAAATTGTTTTTGTTGTATTTGTTATTGTGAATTATTGTAAATTTTGAATTATTGTAAATTGTGAATTATTGTAATATATGAATAATGAATTCATAAAAGCTAATTCTGTTTTTTGTTTTTTCTTTTTTATTTTAAAATTGACGTATAACTTATAACCGTTATATTTTTGTATGACGTAAATTTGAGATTTTCTTTAATGACATGATATTATCTAAGTAGACATGTTCGATATGATATTTTGGGGATACCATTGAAAAATGGGTAGTTTGGTTAATGAAATAACATGATTCGATTCGGATACCATTCACCAATGGGTTTAATTCAAAATGAATTGGATAACCAATAATTAGAAATTATATATCAATATTAATAAATACATTAACATTTAATAATTAAGGTTAATTTGAAGCAATCCTTGTTCAAAGTTTAAAAATCTTACTGAATCAAAACAAATAATTTAATTGAATAATATAACTCACAGATATAGAAATATTAATTTAATTCCAACTGTAAAATTGTAAGACTTTCTAAATATTATGAGGCCTAGTACTAACCATCAATTTTAATTATAAGAACCTTACATTACAGTACCTTTACTCTTGTTCCAGCATGCGTTTATAATATATAAACAGGGTTGCCAACCTAACAGTTGAACAGATATTACGTAAAAACTAAAGGCATTGTTATCTATAATCTAACTTTTGTTAAATAAAATCTAATACAGCCTTTCAGTACTTTAATATACTTAAATTACTTTCTGTACTTTCATATACTATAGACAGGCTTTCTAACCTAAAAGTTAGAACCTAAAAACCAAATGCCTTGTGATAGGGTATATAATAGAGTAGGAATAGGGTAACTATTGTGAACTAAAATCTAATACAATATTTCAGTACTTTAATATACTTAATTTAATACTTTTAATAAAACCTTTTGGGTAGTTCTCTTTAGTAATTATTAAGTACTTATGTCCTTTTTGGATCACTTTTCGGAACTTTACCCAAAATTTATATTTTTTTTGTTGATAAAAGGAAATTTTATAATTTTAACTGAATATATAAGTAATTGACAAACTATTCAAATTAATGCCATGTTCAAAAATAGTTAAATTTTGAATAATGCAACGTTTTTTTTTTTTTTTTTTTTTTGAAAAATAGAAAAATATGAGGTAAAAATAAAAGTAGGTGGTATATTGAAATTATTCTACACCCACACAAAAATATGCATAAGTATGCACACATGTACCTATTCACAATGGAAAATAAACTCAAAAAAATTTGAATTACTTATTATAAAAACTTATTATAAAATAAAAAAGTTTATTGTTATAAGTTATAAAAAATATGACCAATTTTTTGTTTGAAGTGATGATTAATGAGGAAATTGAAAGTTATTTTTATTACAATATTGTTAAATCATCGAATGTAACTATAGATACATCTTGATATAAATTTATAATATTACATATTAGTACTTATATATATAGATTTAGGTATTCAGATAATTGTTAAGATATTGCAATTGTTTAAAAATTTCAAAAAAAATTTATAAGTTATGGTTTTTACTTATTTTACTTGTAATTTGAAGCCAAAAATTTTTTAAATTGAATTTTGAGATTGTAAAATTGGAAACGCGACGATTTTTATTAAAATCGATATATTAATACTAAAATTTAATATTTTATACTTTTTATGTCATTTTATTATTTTTTATGAAACATACGTTTTGATTTATAGGGGTTCTTATTGTAAAATTTTTTTGAAGTTAAATAAGTTATAGAATATTTAAAAACGGAAATTAGAGTGTAGGCAGGAAATTGAATTAGTGATTGTTATAATACAAGACGTTGTACAGCTAATAAGAGACAACATTTCAAAATGGCATATGACACCAGATTAATTAATGTGTAATAATTTTTCTTAGAAAAATTGTTTAAGGTTAAGTATGATGGAAATTATGAGGGTTATTTTTTTTGGTTTAAGTGTTTTTTTTTAATTGGTGCAGTATTTCAATAGTCAATTTTAATAAGGTCTAGTTGAATGAATCCTTGCTAACAGCTTAGAAATCCTATTGATTTATAGCTTTCTTTAGTACAGATTGTATTAAAGATAGTTGTTAATGATTACCGAAAGGAGGCTTGGATTATCTGAATTGGGAATAATGTTATAAAATATAATTTAATAATATAATTTATATGTAATTTGTTGAGTCTTTTATAGAACTTGTATAGACCTGTTATAGAACTTTTACAGAATTAAAGTCTTTTATAGAACTGTAAAGGTAATTCAATCTTAGAATAGAATATAAGTTAAAACTCTTAAATTTATATTATGTAATTTGTTGGGTCTGTTATAGAACTTTTATAGAACTGTTATAGAACTTTTACAGAATTGAAGACTTTAATAGAACTGTAAGTGTTCTATTCACTCTGAAAAAGTGTTCTTAGTTTGTGTAGCATTCTAAGAAAGGTGCCTCACAAATTTCAGTTGACTTAAATATTAAAAAACGTGACATATATCTCTAGTTTAACTCTCAAGTTTAAGTTATTCTTCAATTTTTCAAGACTTTGAAGCAACTTAGTAAATGAGTTTTTTATTTTAAAAAATCGTAATTATAAGTTATTTGCGACTTTTATTTATATTAAAGCAATTAATTTTTTATTCCAATGAACTTAAATTAAAAATAAAAAATCAAGTATTTAAATATTAAAAGGAAATACTTAATAACACAACTTATAATTAAAAAAAAATAAAGATTCTTTTAATTTTAATTTATGGTTACCTTCTTGTTTTTTATAGTTCCACAATGAATTTTTGTCTTGTACTAATAAACAGCAAAAAACTGATATTAAAACTAAGTATAACTACTAATAAAAAATAATTTAAAAACAATCTTGTAGGTTGAAAAATACACGCAGTAGTAGTTACTTATAGGTGGTAAACCACACAACAATTATACTATTATTCAAGTATTAAATTTTTATATTTTATAAAAGTACTTTGTTCTTAGAAATTGTTAAGGTTTTATTCTTCTTTTAATTACCATTTCTTTAATATTAATTTAAAAAAAAAAAGAAGTCATTAAGCGTAACAGCAGGTGCAATAAATTACAAAGGTAAAAACCAAAATGAAATGTTGTCAAACATGGTACATTTACATGTGAATCGTAAACTTCTTAATTTTAAACCACAATTTATAGAACTATTCTTAAATGTTAATACAATCAAACATTTTAAGAAAAATACGATTATAGAATCCATACCTAATATTCTG
The DNA here is from genome assembly GCA_963082915.1 of Dolichopus griseipennis. Lineage (NCBI taxonomy): Eukaryota > Metazoa > Arthropoda > Insecta > Diptera > Dolichopodidae > Dolichopus > Dolichopus griseipennis. Next base: position 6,071,749 of record OY720444.1, read on the forward strand.
GATCAAATGACAGAGTTACAGGTACTCATTTAAAGTATGAAAGGAATAGTTTTACTTGGTTTTATGTTTGTATCTAATATCTATGGTTATAAAAGTAAATTTGATAATATTTTAATTTCTTTAGCTGATATAAACCTTTATTAAACTTTTAAATTATGATTGCAGATAATGGTAAGAAGTTCAATGGATAAGTTTATTATTTTTTAGTTTTACCAACATTTTGACCTCAAGACAATTAAAAAAATCTAATAACTTCCAATGTGTGTATTATAGCTGTATACCAACAAATCCTGTTAACTTGATGATCCGCCCTTGATTTGGATAACGCGGAATTAGAATCTTCCGAATTCTTTTGAACCCTTGCGCTTCAATCAAATATGTTAAAAATTAGTATTGCTTCAAAAAATTTTGGACCCATATACTTGACAAACTTCATTCAAACTTACAGTTCCAAACAATCTATCGATATGATCAAATGACTATTTAAATATTCTGATCTTTTAACTTCAAAACTAATTTGTTTTCCTCAAAGCTTAGGACCATAAAATTTAAATTTAGAGCCATGGTTACTATAGGATTGTGTAACTCTCTTTTGAAATATCAGTAATCGAATTATTGTATTTAATTTTTCTTACAATACTAACCTCTAGATAGATCCTGCGATCCGTTGTGCATCCCATTGCCTATTTTTATAATAGTGATCTATTATAGTTTGGATTTAGAATTTGGATCTCCTCATTTTACATAATATTCTTTATGTTGAGCAGGCTTACAGCAATTGCTTCTAAAAGACATTTCCGGAGACATTTTAGGAATTTTGCAGTAATTCCTTATAATTTAAATTATCCTATTTGGTAGCTTTTGTACCCATGTTAATTCTTCAAATGCATGAAGCTCACTGCTCTATAACATAGGTGTTCTAGCTATTTTAAGTGGAGGATAGCATATGTTATTCTGTCTGTTGAGCATCCGTTGAACATCTGTTGAGCTTTGCGGATCTTTGTTGATCTTGTAATTGATCTTTGTTGATCTTGTTGATCTTGTAAGTATTCTTTGGATTTAAACGCAGAACCTATTCGTGAAAATGCAATAAAAACTGAAGGTCACTAAACCTTTAATTTTCTCCAGCTTTGCAACACAGGTATTGTACCCATGTCATTGATGTCAGTTTTTATCCAACAGCAATATAAATTTTTTTTCTCTTGTAATATGATTGATCATTTAATTATAGGATAGTGTAAAATTGATTAGATTTTAATTTGTGTTTTTTTTATCAATCTTAAGAGTCAATTTTACAAACTTTTAATTTTAATTCTATATTTAAGTTAGTTTAGTATGTATGTAATAATTAATACACTTTCATATTTTTTTTAAGTTAATCTGAACCCCATATTTTTAGAAAGTGATTACAAATATAAAACATGAACTTTGTTCCTAAAAAACACATTTAATCAAAATAACCTACGAAAATATTGTATTTATTTATTTAATTTTTTTTTTCCCACATTTAAAAGATCAATTTTTTTTTATCTTCAGATACTTTTTTTCTTAATTTCACTTTTTAAATTAAAAAAAAAACAACTTCTTTTTTTAAAATTTAATTTTAAAAGGTACATGCTAAATATCATCCAAAAAATAAAAATTAAAATTAGTTTTCTTTTATATTATCTTGTTTTTTTTTTTTAAATATTACAAGTTGTTAAAAAATTTCAATTTCATTTCAATCTTAAGATACAAGCTAAAGTTACAAAAAAAAAAAAAATAAAATGAACATTAAAACGTTTAACAACATGATGTTAGTGAATAATTACTTGAAAATTGAATACAAAAACTGCGATTCTCTGGATGTTCATTAAAAAAAAAACCACCTCCTATAGGAAAGCAATACTTTAATTGAATTAAAAAAAAAAAAAACAAATCATTGAATGACTTTGCGCAAATATTTTATTATTTTTTTTAACTCAAACTCTCTCATCACACATCACTTATATCCATATCACTTCTTTTTAATTCACAAAATTTGTGTACACCTAGTGTATAAGTGGCGCTTTGCTTTAGATTCAATTATAATCGCGATCAGTTTCAATTTTTTTTTTTTAATATGTAGTTACTAGTCAGTCTTTCTTTTAAATTTCATTCAATTCTATTTTTAAAGACGCTGGAATTTGTTAATTTTATTTAATACATTACATATATATATATATATATATATATATATATGTAAGAAATTGAAAAATTAACAAATTCCAGGGTGCAATTATCACACATGCAAAACTGTGAAATTTCAAAATAGCAAAAGTAAAAAAAAAATTAAAAATTAATAAATTCCCATATGGTCATTGATCGCTGAATTTCATTTATATGAAAATTTTTTACTTAATATAAGGAAAAGTGATTTTTGGTTGGGGAAAAATTTATTGAGAAATCACTTACCTTATGGTAAAACTGATTTATTAAAATATACGGATGTTATGGGATTAATTCAACTCCTAAAGGAAGAAGAGGGAATTCTGAAGGTATTAACTTGGATCCGATCAATTTAAACGGTAGAAATGATATGATCTTTTCCTAACATTTCCTCCTCTCCTACTGTTGAACAAATTATAATTTCTTCTAACCTTTTGATATTGGAAAAATTAATATTTAAATGAAAACAATAAAATTAGTGCCTTCCAAGTGAAAAGTAATTATAGCATCTGAAATAAATTAAAGTAGACGGAAGCCAGCAAAAGTAGACGGAAGACTTACTTCCAAATGGAAATAGACACCTTTATAGAGCATCAGCGAATCTAAACCTCTTGGTTTTGAAGGTTGATATTGAAAAATCCATTGAAGCGTCAGAAATCTACTACGAACTTTGGAACACGTCCTCAAGAAAAATAGACGGAAGGTTTTCTTCCTAAGGGAAGAAGACACCTTTATAGAGCTTCAAAGAACCTAAATCTCTTAATATTGGACGCTGCCATTAAAAAAGTTATTGAAGCCTCTGAGTAAGCACATTGGGGCGGGTAATATTGGACGCTGCCATTAAAAAAGTTATTGAAGCCTCTACTAAGCACATTGGGGCGGGTACCCAATAAAAATGTGCGGAAGGTTTTTTTCCTTAGAGAATAATAAACCTTTAAAAAGCATCAGGGAACCTTAACTTCTTGATATTATGAAATCCTACCCAAAAAAACCTTCGCTGAAGCCTGTGCAACGAGTTAAACAATTGAAGTGCTTGAGTAGTACAATAACTGAATCCTAAAATTAAAAAAATAATGCGAAACGATATTTGTATTTTGGGTTTACTTTTAAAATAACTATTTGTTAATCAATGAAGATCTAATTTCATATTAAAGTTGTTAGAAGGAATATTATTCCATATTAAAGGTGGCGGTTATTCCAGTAATAAAAATTACAGCACCCTAAAGAAATCTTTAAAACTTCCTTTAGTACTAATTTATTAATTCCTTCGATCTAAACATGAGTATTTATTTTATTCTCCGCCCTACAGAATTACTTTGTTATTGCCACTAATGATCCTTAACTTCTACTTATTATTCAATAAAAGCCCATAAACCTTCTCCATTATTTCAAATAAGTTCCTCTAATTTAAAAAAAAAAATTACAATTCCATTTATACGGTATTATTTGTAGTCAATAGTATAATTACTATTATAAGTACTTAAATTTAGATTGATAATTTATAAAGATTTGAAAGAAACTAATAACTTTTTAAAAATTGTTTTTTTTTTTATATTTTAAATGGATTTTGATATGAGGTTTGGAAAACACAACAATAAAAGCCACCAAAATTGTTAAATTCATCATGCATGACATCCTAAACTCTTTTAAGAGCTTTCCTATACATATTGTTCATATATATGAAAGTAAGGCGGATCAATTTCAAATGATTCGTCAACGAACTTTTAACAAATTTTTTTTTTTTGTACATTTTGGATTCTTTGCCTCTATAAGAAAAGTTTAGTAAAAAAAATAACCATCACTAACGTTTAAAACTAACAAAACAATAGTTAGTAATTCATCAAAAAAAAAATTGACTACTCAACAATAACATAAAAACCGTATAAAAATACAGGAAAAAAAAAATCCAAAAAGAAGTTTTTAAAGAAAAGGTACCAAAAATTTTAACTTTCTCTATTAAATCTCTATTTTTCCCTAAATGACTTCTTAAAGATGCCATAATTTCATTATTTTGTTGTTTTTTTTTATTTTACTTTTACATCTCACATCTTTTAAATGTTATTTTTTTTTTTATTTTTCACTGATTTGAACTTTAGCAGCTTTTAAAGCGTGTAATCAATTGTTAAGTGTGTCTTAATCAGACATACAATAAAATATAAAATTAAGAAAATAAAAAGTAAAAGGTTGTAGTTTTTGTGTGTGATTAAACCAATATACAAATGATATGTGGAACACTGAATCTAAGTGACACTGATTCAATTCTTTCACTTCTATACATTATCTTTCACAATTTTTACTCCGAGGTACGAGTAAACAACGAGTAGTTACAGGTTTAATTTTGAAATTCTATATGTACATTTTATTTTGATATTTATTTTATGATTCAGTTTTTTGTTTTATTTTATTTTGATTTATTGCGAATTCAATTTTTGCAATGGTAAATCATCGGTAACAAGTGTTGTGCTATTGAGTATAAGGGTCATATTCAGAAGTGATTACGAAATCGAATGCAAACAGAAATTAAAAAATACATTGTCAATTTTCCAGAACTTCCATATACTTTGAGAAATTCAATATCTCCTGCACCCATTGCTAAAGAGTTTTATTATAAATCACAGGAGTCAATTACGTCTAGAATACGTCTAGAGAAGAGTAGATCAAATTGTATCCAAAGAACTATCTAAGATATTTATTGCCTAACATCAAAACTAGTTAATAACAAAGACAAATCTAAATTATACAAGAACAAGTTGAATTTGTCAAATCTTGCTGACTGATCTTTCAAATTTTTTTGAAACATACAAAGATTTTTCCGAATGGAAGAATTATAGTCTCGACTCTTAAGTAACGTGATAGTAAAATTAATTGAAAATGCTTATTTAGTTCTTATAAAAATACCAAAACTAACGCAGAACAAATTGTCAACTGTCATTGCCTTACGCATTACCCCACATATTATAAGGAGGACGTTGTTCTACATATCGTAATACAATCCACTCAAGTAGGCCGTAAACCCATAAATTTCTGAGTTACAATTCCAGAATATTTTTTAGTATTTATTGTTTTAAAACTTGCATGCGTTATAATAACATAGCATAGTTTGGTGTTGTGTTCCAGTGCGGTAATGAGTCATAGCACCGTACAAGTGATTTCAATGGGAATTCGACGATTCATACATGGACAGCATTAAAACATTGTAGGATATATCTCTAATACAGACTACTAGTCCGTAATCACTGCTATTAAAATCTTTAAAGAATCCTGATATATGTTCCGAGTTTTACAGGGTTGATAATTACCCAGGGTATATTACAGGGTTGTATAGCTTTTCTAAGAATCAGCGAAATTTGACATAATTTTAACCCATATACATTTTAAGCAAATTCATTTTTTATTTAAAAATTCTACTTACAAATTAATTAAAAAATTTTTTTGAATAAACATTCTAATTCCTTCTAAGTAGTATCAATAATTAATTACAGTCTATACTCTATAATATTAAGCTGTCACAAAATTAGATTTCCCCATTTTTTGTTTTTTTAATTCAAATCTTAAAAGTAAAAAAAAAAAACAAACTTTCTTTATTTTATTAATTAACATTGATTGAATGATGATACATCTATCATATTTCTTTCATTCATTATTTATTTAATTTTTTATTATTATTTTATATTTATTTCTATTTCATTCTATTTTTTTCTTATTTAATTTTTTTATTATTTTTTTTAATTTATTTGATTCAGATAAAACGCTTGTATAATTACTGAAATGCGCTACTTTACCTATAAACTCATAAATTTTCATAATAGTATTTCTTGAACCCAGTATACCACCTTAAAAATACCCATATAACCTAGAATACTCATATGGCAGTTCAGATTATTAAGAAAAAAAACAACAACAACTAGAAAAAATTTTAAAAACAAACTTTAGTAATTTTGAAAACAACAAAATAAAAAAAATCGGGGACATGAAATCGATCAAAAATGATCAAACTCTTAAAATAATATGAATTTTATGTTATAACCGCGAGATATGATCGTCTATTGTGTGTTTGTGTGTTCACTTTTGTTTTAAATGCGTTTTTAAATGTCAATTTTTTCACATAAAAAACTGAAACAACATTTTAATAAAAATCGAATCGAATAATAAAGAATTCGGATCAAAAAAAATAAGAAAAAAAAAACAAATAAAAAAAATGAAATAAAAATAATAATGAGTGATTCTTTGACTTATGATCGATTCAATTTTCTATATAATGATACAAAAATAGTTTAGTGGTGTACCAGAATGCGAAATAAAAATCGAGAAAATAAATCAAAATCGAGTCTCGAATAAGAAATTTTTTTTTTAATGAATCATTAAAAAATCATTAATTTTTTCTATATGGTATTTTTTTTTTAGTGAGTTTTGAGAGTTTTTTTTTTGAATTTTCTTTTATTTAGGGCAAAAAATAAGAATTTGAAGTTTTTTTTTATAAAATAAGAATTAATTACTTATTTCAAATATCGTATAGAGATCATCAAACTATGCTTTGATTGAAGATTGTCTTAATTATTTCAAAATTAAATCTAGTTTTATATAGAAAAAACGTAAGTAATTATTTAATTTGAAGTCTTTCAAGTTTCTTTTTAATATAATTCAATTTTACTTCATTTTAAATAAATACTGTAAAAAATTGAGTTTCGAATGCGATTGATTAGAAATTTTATTCTGTTTTATATGATATATAGTTAGTAATCGAATATATTAGAAATATATTAGGGGATTACAATCTAATTACAATTCATCAAGTACTTATGTAATTAACTTAAACTTCTTTAAAAGTTTGTTTAAAGCCTATATTGGATTCGAATCATCCAAATAATTCCAAATATCGGACGGAAAACATAGCATCAGAACACGTTTGTACTAAATATCAATTCCGAAGATTTGCTTATTAAATTTTAGGAAGTAGGTGGGAAGTACCTGAACTACCGCTCCATTTAATCCCAAATTTTAAAGACACAATATCAACAGGACAGAACCTTCATGTACAAAATATTAAGTTAATATCTCTATTAATTTAGAAGATATGCTTAAAACGTCTGGTGAAGTGTGTGAGAGATACCATCCCTTGTTTTTTTCAACGTAAGAATAAATTTTAAAATTAAAGTACTTCTTCATTTTTATTCATTAAATTCAATTACATCTCAAGGTATTTAAAACAATTATCACAATATGCAACTGATTAAGTTACTAGTAATAGAGTGATATTGCATATATCCTACAATTCGAATGTGATCCTTGCTCCCCTGAATCTGGAAAAACAAAATCTCCTGAATTAAACTTGCTTAATTTTGGTTGTAATTTAGAGTCATTAAAAGTTTCAAACTCATGTTTTTTAATACAACATTTAATTATTTAGTTCATTATTATTAGCACCATAGACAAATCTTAAATTAATGCTTCGCCACTGACTAATAAGATTTTAATTGAATAATAAAACTTATCAAGGTTTTCATAATTTCTTAATAAGTCTGTTTTTTATTTATAACAAAATATAAAATTTAAAATCTGCAACAAATTGAAAATTATAATGAAAAAAAAAGAAAAAAATAAATTATTGCAATTTTGAATAAAATAAAAATTAATTAAAGTTGCATTAACATTGAAATTTATCTCACCATGGGATTTTTCTTTTGAAAAAAAAATAAAATTTGTATTGGACAACTCAAAACTTATTGTCCAAGTCTTTACATTTTTTTCTGAAAATACTTCTCAAGTTCATATTTTGTCATTTTTATTAAAAAATTTTTTTTTATCAATTTTTTTCTTATTAAATTTACTTTTAATTAAATTAATAATTTAATTTTCATATTTTTTTTATTATTAAATTTTAATATTAATTGAAAGTTATTGAAAGTAATTAATTTTAATAATCTGTATTTTATTCTTAACTGAAGGCAAATTTTCAAAAGTTTAGACGATTGAATTACGAGTGAAGTATGTACTTCGAGCAATAAGTACTTTATTAGAAGTTAATTAAGTCAAATAACGGTAAAAGCTTAAAAAGATGAAAATCATTTGATAAAATTAGTGTAAGTCAATAACTCGTTATAAATTTAATTAACTGAGTAATTTTCTGAGCCCAGAATAGCCAATGGCAAATCTCACATCACTGACATCAAAGTTACTCAACTTGTTCCTATGACAACACAAATCTTAAAACTCTTAAAAAACTTTAAACTACAAATTTAATTTTGATCATTTCCGCATGCGCATGCAATAAATTTTCAAATCATGACTAAGTAGTATTCAAAAATTTACTTATACCTAATAAAATTTAGATTTCAAGTACTTTTGTCACAAGTACTTTTTTAACATTTGTACTATTTAGAAAAACAAATAGATTCAAAATCTTTTTAAAGTTAAATAACCTCGAGAATCTTTTTAAAATTTCTTAAAAAAAAAATTAAAATAATAAAATAGAATTTATATAAAAAGTAACCGGATATTGAAGTCATTTAAAAAGTAATTTATTAAAAAAAAAAAATTAATATAAAAAAATCATCAGTACTTAATAAAAAACTAAAAAACAATCATTGAATTAATCACGTTAAATTATGTTTTGTAATTATTATTCTAAAGTTTAGTGTTTTTTTTTTAACAATGCAACTATCAATTTAAAAGTCAGGACAGTCAACTATAATTAAAAAAAAGTATTAATTTATTTTATAACTGTTTTTATTCATACTACTTTCAATGTATTAAAATGGGGAGAACTTCGGATTAATGCAGTTGTAATCACTTCATTAGTAATGATTACATCAAGTACAAAAAACTGTATTAAACTTAAATTATGTTTTAAATTAATTTTTCATTGCTTGTAGAGCTGTTCTTAGTTTAAATTATGGGGTGGAAGATTTTGATGAAACTATTTTTTTGGGTGGAATAAGCCCCGGTCTCTAATGCAAAGTACTTTATACATACCCACTTAAGGTAATTGATTTCTTTTAAGTTGATAAGCTTAAAACATATTTAAACCCGTCTTATGTGGAAAAGCTCATTCATCCGAAGTTTTTAAATAAGAAATATTGAAAATATCTTTAGATACTCGAATTTTACTTAAAGATAAGTATTACTATGAATATAAATTATCTGTCTTAATGCAATTTTTTTTTAAATTCAAAAAAATTGATTTAAAATTTTTTTATAATGAACATTAATGATGGTAATAATGAGTCAAGGTTTAAATTTTAACTTAAAAAACTTAACAATTAGTCAACTGACTATATTGTAGTCAAAAGTGACTATTATTCAATATAATTTTTATTATGATGATTCATTAAAATAAAAAAATTTAAACTGAAATTTTTTGAATTTAATTACAAGACATTCAAAAAAGATCAGTAACTATCTAATAAATTATAATAATAGATTTTCATATCTTATATATAGCAGCTATCAATGATACTAGTATTATAGATAGTGTAACCACACCTTTATTATTGATAAGTATGAATTTGAAATCTTTAACACGGATTTAATTTTGTAGATCACAATAATAATTAATAACAATGGTCCAGTAAAGAGTTAACATTAAAAAAGATAGTAAAAAAGTAGTTAAATAAAGATGAACTAAAAAAAAAAAATTTAAACTTGATTTGAAGATAATAAATGATGATAAGTTGAAATTTTTTTTTAATTATTTTATTGTTGAACAACAAATTGAATATTATTATGGTAAAATACAATAAAAAAAAAATGTATTGACATTGAAAAATTGTATAATAGACGTGATATTATTTCAATTACTTACAATTGTACTGTATTTAATATATAAAAATTGATTGATTATTAAAAGTTATTTGTAAGAAAAATTTAAGTTATTTAGTTTAGTGAAGACTGGATAAGTTTTTTACAATTTTCTTTTTAATTATTAGATATGACATTTTAAAATTGATTAAGTTAATTGATTGTTTTTTTATGAATGGTGCATTTTATTGTACTGCATTGTATATAAAACTTGATTTAAGATCGAAATTGATTTTTTTTTTTGTATAAATTAGTAAGAGACTTAAAATCAGACACAATTTTAAAATAAATAAAAGTTTGAATTGCAACTATTTAACTGGATTCATCCTACTTAATAATTACATATTTATAATTGAAACTGATGCCAAACAACGAAAGATATAATCCCAACATTGGCTAAAGAGTTACAAACTTCTTCAAAAATCTCTTAAATCCAAGTTTTTGATTACATATGGTGCTGCAGCTTTTATTTTTTCATTTTTCATTTGAATTTGAAGTCCTGATAAATTATAAGAGTTAAGGTTTTAAAAACTAGACTTTCGATTATTCTATTCCATGTATTCTTTAAAATGACTCTTTATTTATTTTTTTATTGAAAATCCAATAAATTATTAAAACTCCTGACAGTTTTATACCCCACTTATACTAAGAAATAAAGGCTATCAATTATTGCATACTTATAGGGATATTTATTTTTAATCATAAATGTAATATGATTTTATTATCCTACTTAATTATTAAAAGTTAAGGTTTTAAAAATAGACTTTTGATTACTCTATTCCATGTATTCTTCAAAATGACTCATTATTTATTTTTTTATTGAAAATCCATTAAATTATTAAACCTTTAGACAGTTTTATAACCCTATTTATACTACAGAATATAGATTATCAATTATTGCATACTTATAGGGATATTAATTTTTAATCATTCTAACAAAGGCAAAGTTTATATAATTTTATTCAATTTTTAAACTATTTATTAAATATTGTTTTGCTCTATTAAACCACTTTGAAGTCCCTCCCCCAATTTCAAATCTTAAAATCAAATTTTCTATTTTTTCCCCCTCAAAACTTATTTTTCAAGATCTTACGGAAAAAACCGATTTCCGTCAAATCTCTGCCAACATATTTTAAATTCAAATTTAAGTGCAAAAACACGATTAAAACCAATTAAAATCGGATTTTATGCCAATCAAAAATCACACATACGTGTATTTTTTTTTTTATTAATCCATTAACACTTTTTAATTTAACCATTTAAATACCAATTAACTTTTTTTAATCGTTTTACATAATAAAAAAAAAAAACAAAATTATGTATTTATGCAAGATACATAATACTTAATAATCAACTGTCCAACAATTTCCTCCTTCACTTTCTTATACATGCAGTGAAATGGAATTTAAAAAAATAATGGAATCTCAAAAAAAAAAAACGCGCCAAAGAAAAGCAAAAGCAAAAAAAAACACAAATCAACACCCATAAATAATTTCACTTTTTTTTTTTTTTTGTAAATTAAAATCATAATATTATAAATGATTTCAATTAAGTCATAATTTATTACTTATACTTGTATTCCATATACATAATTTCACTATATTTAAATGAATATATCAAACTCTAGATAGATCAATCCATTATTTAAATGATTAACTATAAAAGATAATAAAAAATTAAAAAAAAAAAAAAAATATATCTTAAGATACATTTTTCATATTCATATATCTTAAGATACATTTTTTATTAAAAATGGTTGTTTTTTTTTTTATTTCTTACAAATTTCCGAAATATGTTTTTAATAAAAATTTTTGAATCTTAAGATATTTTTGTATACTTAAAAAAATATAAGTTCAGATTGTTGTTTTTTATTAATTTAATATATGCATTCATTATAAGTTTTTACAAATGGATTAGAGTATCTACGACTTAGGAGATGAAATATAAATAAGTAAAGATTATAAAAATGTTAATCTATATTTACTAATCAGTAAAATGACTTTCTTTGTTGAAGATGGTAAGATACGACAAATATATATACTTACATATTGTTAATAAACCTTAGTAAGTTTACCTTATTAATAAACCTTATTAAGTTACAACTCATGTAAATTTTTAGTATATATGCTTATGATTACACCCAACTATAGAAAAGATAGAAAATGTGTGGTTGTATATTTAACAAGATAATAAATAATAATAGTTACTATAGTAATAAATTAGTATATTATGTTACAAACTATGCATACTTTGTATGTTTTTTGACTATCTTAATCATGTTGTAGTATAATTTATTATTTATATTCAAAATTTTAAAACAACTAGGTATACTTAATAAATATAAGAAAAATTGTTACCATGTATGTATCTTTTGAATTAAATTTATTTTAAATATTTCAAATGCAGAATGTATATATATGAATGAATGGAAGTAATAACTATACTTACTTAGGATGATTTGAGTAGAATATTAAGTACAGTATATAACTTTAATAAGAACCAGTTTAAATGTATCGCGGATTTGAAAGAGATTACTTTTACTTTCAAAAATTAGAATATCCGTACTATCGACCCTATGGATACCTGAGAAATATTAGATTAATATCCAATACAAAAACTCTTTATTATATAATTGATTTGTATTTTAAAGTCAATCAATTACTTTTAAGTCCTCAGTACTTACTGTAAATCCTTCAATAATTGTAAATTGAGTACTTAGTTACTTTATTATTTTACAAGTACAAAGAATTTGAAATATTAAATTTATACTCTAGTTTATGGCATTTATACGTTTAAATACGTATACAAATTTTTTTTTGAATGAATACTATAATTTCTCTACCCAAAATTTTTTCTTTTGTACTTGATGAAAAATTTGATTACATAACTGTTGAAATATTGAAAACAATTTTTGATATTTAGATTCGTAATTTCTATAATAGTAGGAATCAATAATTAGTAGGAATCAATAATTAGAATCAATCTATATATATAAAAGAGAAAGTTTGTTTATTTGTTTGTTTGTTTGTTTGTTTGTTTGTTTGTATGTTTGTTTGTTTGTAGCGAATAGACTCCTAAACTGCCCAGCCGATTTTCATGAAAATTTGTATATAGGGGTTTTTGGGTACGGAAAGAAATCTTGGCCCAAAAATTTTGCTCTAACGGACCGCCAAGTTGGGGCTGTGGTGCAAGTATTTAAACTTCTTTGTTCTAAAATGAAAACGGTTTGACCGATTGACTTCAAATTTTGTATACGTGTTGCTCTTTGAGAATTGAGTAGACACTATTAACAGTTTTGGAATTTGTTAACCCATGTCGGGCCGACGGGTGGTCAAAAAAAATTTTGGGTCCAAATTTTGTCCGATTTCACGAAATTCTGCTTTGGCTTTAAAGAAACCCCAAAAAAAAATTTTATTGTATTGCATTAACCCATTGGGGCCCAACAGCTTTTTATAGGTTTTTTCAATACTTAACTCTAAATTAAAAACGGTTTGACCGATTTTCTTCAAATTTTGTATACGTGCTCCCCTATGAGAATTGAGTTGACACTATTAACAGATTTGGAATTTGTTAACCCATGTCGGCCCGACGGTTGGTCAAAATAATTTTGGAAGCTAATATTGTCAAAATTTGCGAAGTACTGCTTTGGCTAAAAAGAAAGCCTCAAAAAAATGTTGTTGAGTGATTTGGAAGCAAATTACGTCCAATTTACTATACTGCTTTACTGCTTTGCCGCAATACTGCTTTGCCCAAAGAGAAAGTGTAGTTCCTTTTAACCCAGTGGGGCACAGTGACTTTTAATAGATTTTTGCGTTACTTAACTCTAAATTATAAACGATTTGACCGGTTGACCTCAAATTTTATATGTGTGAAGCAACTTGAAAATGGAGTTGAGACTGTTAACAGTCGGTCCTACGATTGGTCAAAAAAATTTTTTTGGAAGTAGATTACGTCAAATTTTTGGAAAGTAGTTTGTACTGCTTTGAATAACAGAAAGTTTCAAAAAATCCTAGGATAATCCTAGAAAAATCGTTTTAGAAAGATTGCTTTCATACATTTTAAAATTTACATGTGTAAGCCGTGTGTAATTTTTGTGTTAACTTTTTGCAGTAACATCAACTTCAATTTAACCTCCATTGAGAGGCGCAGCAACGCGCACCGGGTACTAGCTAGTAATTAATATATAACAACTGAACTTACTAAATAAATTGTATCTCTAATAAGTACTTTTGATTATAGAACATTTAAGAGATTTTGATTACAAAGTAATCTTTTCGATTATTGATGAGTACACAAAATAATTTTTCAACTCAAGCAGTATATAATCGGAAGTTTGTCAGAATATATCACTAAATGGTATTTAGATTTAACTCTTTTACAGTTCTAAGAATATAAAGAAAAGTACAACTTTTCTAGTTCGAATAAATTGTAATGAGTACTTGAACATTCTCTAGTATTTAATTGGTTGTCTTTCTTTAATGAGTGTTATTCACCTTTTGGGTACATGTTTACATTAGCTTCAAAATAAAGCAAAGCGGTTTGAATATAAATTTCTATATATATACACAAAGCTATACATATTAACAAATATTAAGAAGTAAGTACTTCAGGAATTCCCAATTTTGTTTTGCGTAAATTACATTTTAAAAAATGTTTTCAAAAATGAAGTTATTCACACAATTACTTTAATTTTAATGTTTATTTTTTAGTGCTTTAAAGATCATTTAAAATAAATCTTAAGATGGTTATCTTATTTAACAAAGTAGTATCTTCATTTTTACCATATTTTGTATAACAAGTTATACTTATTCATTATCTGAGAAAATTTCTACGAAAATGAAAAAAAAACCTACACAATTAAAAATTTGGTAGTAAATTTATTGTTTTTTTTTTTTTTTCATTCACAAGAAAACTTAAATTTCAAATACAGCACTAAAAGCCTTAAATTTATAGTTAAAAATGGTAAAAAAAACATCAGAGTTTTAAAAAAAATGGTTCAAAAATAGTATAAGTATAACTATTTCATAAAGTTAATAAAATTTTATTAACTTTCTTTGTTATATTTTTTTTATTTTTAAATTTTCAAAATTAAAATAAAATTAAATGCATTTTTGTATTATAAAATTGTTCCTAATGTGGTATTTTGTTACCATTTTTCATTGTTGAATGAATGGAGAATGATTTGTTTCTTAATTAAATAATTTTGAATATATTACTTTTGATTAAATTTTTTTTTTACATTAAGTACTTTGAAAAAAAACCCAGATGCATCTGAAAAGAAGAGTATTGTGGATAAAATTAATTGAATTTTCCATTAAATGAAAATTTTGAATTTTCCCCAGCTTTAAGTGAGGTGAAAAACATAATTTTCCACTTAATTTTTAATTTAATATAATAACAAGTACAGAATACATTTTTATAGTAAGTACTTGTACTTTCGAGTCTATGAGTAATTCATTTGAGACTAATGTATTCAACGCATTGTAATTATTTTTTTAAAACTGTGAAGAATTATAAAAAGTTTTTCTATTGTAAAATCATTACCAGTATTTTTATTTCCCAAACCCATTACGTCATCTTCTCTACTGTATTCAATACTTCCAGTACTGTATTCAGGACTTGAGTACTTTTATCTTTTACTATTCAAAATTTTTCAGCTATATTAGCACTTTAAAGAGTTTTAACCCTTTTTTCATTAAATAATTAATCTTTTAATATTTATGGTACCCAAAAAATATTCAAGATTTTCCAACTCTTAAACGTCGTTTTCAGAGATTGTAAACATTTTCATATCAATTTTGTATTAATTATATTTTAAAGTGTTTTTATTAATCCAGTTGTTAAATAAACTATTTCCTAACTTTTCCAAATTTTTGAAGATAATTTTCAGGTTTTGTCAACATTTTGTAAATTATATATGTCCTAACTTTTTTTTAAAAGCCTATTATTTTGAAAAAAAATTTGCAACTCAATTGACATTTAAGGGTGTTGTCAACATTTTCAAATTAAGTCTATACTACGTATTTTTAAGAATTTTTAATTATCCAGCAATTTGGTGACCAATTTTCAAAACTTTTCCAAATTTTACAAAAGCCAGGTCTTGCCAACATTTTAATAGGAAATCTGTATTAATTTCCTTAAAAGCATATTTTTAAATAATCAAAAAGGTGTTTTGAGAGCAAATTGTATTTAAGATTACTTTAAGATCACTTGTAAAATTATTCGTTTCAAAATATTTGTATTTAATAAAAAAAGTATTAAATAGTTTAGTTAATCCATTAAATATTTTTGTTTAATTAATTTAAAAATAAAAATTCGATATAAACCTACATAATTAACTATTTCTAATGATTACAAATGCTTGTATTAAATAATTTTAAGAAAAAAAACATGTAGAAATCGTATTTTATTAACATTTATATACCTACTGGTTTTATTTAAAAAAAAAACAACCTAGTAAATTTTAATTAAAATAATATTTATGAGTTTGTCTTAAGTTTTAAACATTTTCCAAACAAATTTTTAAATGCAATTTTAAAGTTTTCTAAGAAAAATTTGGTAGTATAAAATAAATAAGTATTTACCACCATTTTAACTTAATCCACAAAATTTTTTTCAGAATCTTACAATAATAAATCTAATAAATACATGTTTATAGTTACTAAAAATCTAGTCTTTTGGATTCACAAAAATCTCATTAAACTCATTAAACTTTTTTTTATTATTTTATGTTAAGTTTTTTTCTTTAAGTACATATATTTCCACTTAACAGTTTTTATTTTGCAATATTTTATGTTTAACTTAAAAAAAATCATCTTAAGATACATTCATGTGTACAAGTATACATATATAAAAACAAGGTGAACTTTCCTGAGTTCATTTACTATTGTATTGTTGCTTTAAGCATATATTAAAGATAAATTTTATCAAATGTATCTTATATGGTGCGCAATGGATTTTGTTTATGATGCGCAAATGGATTTGGTTTTTCAAATTTATGTGCTGTTTCTTAGTTTTTTAAAGATTCTCTTTCATATATACATAGATACTGTATTAAAAATCAAAAGTTTAAGAACTGCTTAAAACTGTAGTTGGAAATGAAATAAAAAAAAAAACCCGAATTTAGGTCACAGTTCTGCTTAAAAATAAAAAGAGATGAACCTTTAAACTATAAATAAAATATGAAATAAAAAAGAAAAACAACTGACTTTGATGCCAAATAATGATATTTTTTTTGGATTTGTTTTGCTATATACAACTGATTTTTACAGGTACAATAAATGTTTATTACAGGTAAATTTTTAGGAAAATCAAAAAAAAAAACAGCATAATAATAATGAAAATTAAAATTATGTATGATACTTTTGTTATTTAATGGGTTGGTAATAATGTAATACTTGTTAAAATTTGAATAGATTCTCTAGTTAGTTGTATACTTATATATGGTGCAAAGTTTATCAGAGATCGATCCTAACTAAGTATAGAATTATTACAAATGATCAAGAGAAAGTGTAAAATAACAATTGAAAATAAAGATTTTGTGCAGAATTGGTTTTTTTTATGGAAAACTTTAGTTCTTTTTGTGCATTTGAAGGTTAATTAAAGATTAGTTTTAAGCTAATCCTTTTCAAATTATTTAATTAATTTAAGAACCAGTATAAGCTCCTATGATTTTTAAGAGGTCTTATTCTTTTTTCAGTTTCTTTAAATGTTTTTTTATCTAAGAAGCTCCTATTTTATATTAGAACTTTTTATTGAAACCTAAAAGTTGGCTTGCTTCTTACCTTCAAAAGGAAACATTTATTATTTACAATATATAGGCTTATTTATTGATATATGTATATATATATTTTTTGATTTTATAGTAAATGTCTTTCTGATTTGAATACCATGTTGTGTTTTTGTTTTAATTGTTAAAAGTACTGCAGTAAGTAATAAAACAGCTCCTTGCAAGCTAGTAATATAAATTTCCAAATATTTTGCATACTTTTAGGCTATACTTTACTTGTACGTTAATCAATCTTTAATTAAAGCTATTTTCGAATAGATCTTGTAATTGAGATATTTTAATCTCTTATTGAAAACATTCTTGTAATAGGGTCTTTTGAGGATTGCAGCCTAGTAATTGGACCCAGATTTTAAGCGAGAGATTGAAGTGGAATTGAACTGAAATTAGAAGTTATATTAAATAAAGCACTTTTGCATAGGTTTCAGTGATTAAAAGGCTACAATTTCGTAAATGAGAATACGATAATCATTCTTCAAATGTATTGAAATAAAATCTGTGATTCGTAATAAGTACAATATGGATAGCCCCTACCATAAGTTTTAAATTTATTTAATAGTTTAGAGATAATCCAAAAATAAGTTTATTTTATTACTCTGTAATTTTTTATGATTTTTATTCTTCAATTCTTCAATTTTTTATATTTTCCTGTTAAATTTAAATTTTCTATGAATTTAGATTTGTTGTTTTTCATAATTTTCTTCATATTTTTGCGCATCTAATGAGTTTTTTCTATATACATTAAATTTTGAGCAGTTTCTCTTACATTACAATTTTTCAACAAATGCATAAATCTTAAGATACTTTACAAGACATTTTTTTTTTTTGAATCTTCTTCATTTGTTTTATTTTATGTTTTTACAACTCTTTTGTATTTTTGTTTTTTTGCTGTGATACTTTTAACATTATGATGAATTGAAAAATGGGATTGTTTCGCAAATATTTATGTTTTTTTTCATCTGTTTTATTTCTAATTGTTTAAAAACACATTTATTTACTAACATTACCCGAAATGCCGGAGAGCGGTTACGAAGGGTAAGGGACGCTTGAAAAAAAAACTG
This sequence comes from Dolichopus griseipennis, assembly GCA_963082915.1. Lineage (NCBI taxonomy): Eukaryota > Metazoa > Arthropoda > Insecta > Diptera > Dolichopodidae > Dolichopus > Dolichopus griseipennis. The sequence goes on from OY720444.1 coordinate 6,090,580, forward strand.
TTGAAATATCATTAAATAAAAAGTTACAAGTCAACTTTAAAGACTTATTTGTATAAAAGATAAGGTGGAAGACTCTTTTTATAGTTTCAAGTTTATTTTTTTCAAACTTACTTGAAATTTTTTTTAAATGTGGAGTTGAATGCGGGGGTAATTTAAGAAATTTATTTGGAATTTATGAGAAGAATTTTTTTTTTAAGTATAATATTTAAAAACAATTGAAAATACAATGGTGTCATAAAATTTAATTTGTTTTTTTTTTTCAAATAATTTTTTGCAATTTGAATATTTACAAAAATAAATTATAATAATAAATGTTATTTTAATTTGAATTAAAATTAAGGTGTATTGTAAATGAAGTAATGGGAAATGTTGAGAGTTAAAGTAAAAATATTTCTATGAAAGGTTGTTAAGTAATGTAAATAATTGTTGGAAAATCAAAATATTTGAATAAATTTATTAGTTAAATAATTTTAAAAAAAACACGGAATTGATTCGGAATCAAATTGGATAACCGTTTCTTCGTCGTTTTGTCCATCCAAGCTTTAGTGAATGTATTAGAGATTTGAAATATTAAATTTTAACACTTCTTTAATCATTAATCTGAGTTTTTGTAATTTTTGCAAAGCTTACACTTTATTTCAGGTTCTCCTTGTGGATTCCATTCGAAGAATTGGTTTACTGGGATTTATACATTTTACATCTTTTACATCTATAAGGAATGGGATAATCTCACCTATGTAATAACTACTCAGATATTTCGACAAGCTTTAGAACTTACACTGTTGTTCTCCGAGTTCGTTGTGTAAACTCCAGTCGAAGAATTGGTTTACTGGGTAAATGTGTTTTCAACTTTTAAGTCTTGCTTAAAGAATGTATTTTTTTCAACTTTCAAATAACTAGCAACATTTCAAAGCTTAGACTGGTATCCTTCAAGTTCTCCAAATGAATTCCATTTTGGGGAATTTGTTTGCTTGGTTTCGTTCATTTTTCATATTTTAAACTTATTTTTAAAAATCAAATATTAGATTGACTTTTGAAACTGCCTGTTCTCCATGTGGATTCTATTTGAAGAAATGGTTTACTGGGTTTGGTTTTACACTTTTATTACTTACATAATTAATGAAATATTTTCAAATATGTAATAACTACCCTTGACTTCAGTTCAAATTAATTTTTTTTACAAAATATAGTCATTTCAGTTAAAATTCAACAGATAATATTTTTAAACGAATTTCATAATTTTCTTCTGAATTCGGTATTTGTTTTTTCTTTTGTAATCAAAAAAATTAATGAAACAAAACAAACATGTTTGTTTAATTTAATATTAAAAAACAAAAAATTGTTTATTATAACAAGAAAACAGTTTAATTTACTAAAAATCAGTTTATAATAATTTAAAAATCTTGTTTTTGCAAAAAAAGAGTTCATTGAAAAATGAAAAATTTGCAATTTCATTACTAATAAAATTTTGTTTTGCAAAATTAAACTGAATTAATATAAGTTTATTATATATTTAAGTGTATGTAATAAAATTATTATAACTTAATAATATTTACAAAATTTTATAATAGTCATCTATAAACATTATGGCTTTAAAACATTTTAATTAAGATATTTCACAAAAAAATATAACTTATAAGTACTTGAAATAAAATAAGTTTTATTAGATTACTTATTTATATTTTGATAAATTTATTATAACAAATTATTATTTTGACAATTTCAAGGAATTTTTATTTTAATTTAAGCTTTAAGGCAAATTATGAAGAATTGCAATGTTTTTTTAGTAGATAGTAAATCATGTACTCTAGTAGAATTGTAGTTAAAATTTTTTATTAATAACAGTTTAAATTTTACTTATTAAGTTTTATTACAATTTAAGAAACAAATTTTATTATTTTATATTAAATTTTGTACAGTGAGCGGCATAATAAAATGCACTACTATATATATGTCAAGTCCCTTTTTGTTTCACTCGCTGTAATATTCATTCCATCTGAATTCCACATTTAAAGATTTTATAGTTGGAAATAGTAGATCGCAAGAAATAGTTTTTCATTAGTTTTGCTAGCTCTTCAATTCTATTAGGATCCATCCTCTAATTTATATCAATGAGCACATCCTCAAGTTAGTAGTACTGTGTGCCTAAATTAGTACTAATAGAATCCATAAATTTTCAATAGGCTAAAGAGAACTCAGTTTCATCAATCACTTTTGGCTCAAGTTCATTATTAATCAATCACAATATTTTAATTAAGCTGTATAGATTTTGTAGACTGATTATAAAATACAATTACTGCCATCTATTATCTTATCCATGAATTACTTATTTATTTTATGTTATGATAACATATACCATTACTATATAAACTCCAACTCCAAAAAATTTTACTTAGTCGGTGTTTGAACCCCAGTAATCTTTTGATTAAAAAACCTTTACGTCACTGATTACTTTTATTTAATAAGAATCGCATTTATACAATTTAATGAAATTGAAATGCGTTCATTTTTTAAATATCCCCCTTTTTTAATCACTTTATATAACTTATTTTAATAATTAATAATTTTATTAAATACACATGGGAATACATATATATTATCAGGAAATATTTAATACCGGAAACAATTTCATTAAATTGTATCTATTTAAAATATTTTTGATTACTTACATATATAAGTAATCAGTCCAAATTTGTTTTTCAACTCATAATTTTTATGAATTTAATATTTTACTTTTAAAAACTTAACCAAAATAAATTTAAATGCAATATCTATAGATTTAAATAATAAATCTGTTAAAATTGATGTTTTGACAACCACAGATTTTGATTTTCGTGCTTTTTTTTGATAATTAAGTAAATATTTTATTTTAAAAACCATATAAAATTGGTTTGGACATGGATAAGTAATCAATTTAAAACAAAAAAATGTTTAATTTACAAAAAAAACCATACGAAAATATACACATATCCATTTATTTAAATAAAACTTTGGTATTTATATGTTTGTTTTTACAAAAAGATCAACACTTTAAAATTCCATCAAATTTTTTGAATTTATAATTAATTCATTATAAAAAAAATTTAATATTTATTTATAACTAAGTATATAGAGAATCCTACAAGTTGTACTTCCAAATTTGGTAGCTTGTATTTTAAAAAAAAAAATTTTAAATTGTATTTTTGATTGAAAATCATTTTTTTTTTAAATTATAGGACTAAAAAGTCAAGGTCTTGTGTAATTCTATATAGAAGTCGGTTACATAATAACTTATCACTCTAATCAAACTTAATAACTTATCACTCTAATCAAACTAAATCAAAGTTTTCAAACTTAAAGAAAAAGTGCGCTGTAGATACTTGTTCCCATATTTTAGGTTTGTGAGAGTGGTGGCAGATACTTTTTCCGGTATTTTAGAATTGTCAAAGTGGTGTAACCAAGCTTAGAGAAATTCTATGCCATTTCTTCACTATGGAATCATATGCCATTTTATGTGTTACCTTAGCTTATCCTGCGCAATCTAAAATTCCAGTACCCATTCCTCAAACTTATTTTTTGAAATCTTATATCGACACGTTGGTTAGTTACAGTGCGATAAGTAGCTTCCTCAGGTTGGAACCTATAGTGATGTTTATTAGTTAAAGTTGGATACATTCTTCCTCAGGTAAGAACCTATAGTGATGTTAGATTAGTTAAGGTTAGATACACACTTCCTCAGGTTAGAACCTATATTAGTCACTATTAATAGTCTATATTAGTCACTATTAATAGTTGTCCCAAGTTATCGTGGTCTACAAAAATATAAGATAAGATTTTTTAAGCTTGAAGTAGTAAAATCCCTTAACTTAAAAATTTTGTGGTGTAAATTTGGAAGTACTAGATTAACGAAAACTCTTTGTACTTAATATAATAATTTTTGTCCAAGTGTTCACATACATATTATTAAGTACTTTTCAAGATTAAAAATTAATTATCAAGTGTTTAATTTTAGTTAAGTATTCTCTAAACTTGAACCTAGCAGTTCTGAGCCCCAACCTTCAATAAAGTAAGGAAAAAACTAATTACAAACTACAGTAGTTAAAATAACATTTATAATACCCATCCAATTAAATCCCACATCTCTAAAAATTATATTAATACTTAACATTCTGATTCCCAATTAAGATTATAATTAAATTATAATTTTTTTTTTAATAAATCGATACATTTCCATTTTTGATAAGTTGTTTTGTAGAGTTTTTTAAATGTTAAATACGACACAAATTTTGATTATTAATTCATTATTATAAAACATATATAACTTATCAATATTCTTAATTTTTTTATTGTTTTTTATTTATAAATGTTTAAAAATTGAAGACTACCTGTACACACACACACATTCTTAAATATAGAATAGTTACAAAAAAAATTAACTAACTATTAATTAATATAAAAATAGTATTGTAACCTCATATGATTAGTTGTACAACTTACTGAAATCTCAATATGGTTTGTGTCTATAATAATAATAATAATAGGGTAACTTAATATGGTTGTCATAAATATGTTTTGTATTTAAATATAAATTTTTAATTTTTTTTTCTAAATTTAATTTTTTATTTCATAATTTTTATTTATTATAAAAATTTTATTTAAATTTTGATTTTTAATAAAAAAAATATCGATTTCTATATGAAATAAAATCGATTTTTATGGTTGATTATGTTGTTTAATTTAAATTTAATAATAAATTATATAATCAAACTTTTGTTTGTTAACACTTTCTATAAAGAATTGGTATAAGGAAATATTATAATGTTTAATAAAATTTTAAATGTTTTTTATTGTAAAGTTTTGAATTTATAAGGGAAATATTGAGAAAAATTGTTTATTTAAGGTATTATAAAATTAGTATCGAGTATAATAAAATGAATTAAAAAACATTTTAAAGTTTTTATCTAATAAATTTAAGATGGTGGAGATCTATAAAGTATTGTAATACAACTAAATCAGTTGAATATTAAAACTAATATAATTAATCCGCCATACTATTTACAAGTTATAATAAAATATTTTTAATTCATTTAATTTATATTATAAAATGTTGCTCTATTGTACTATCTATTTTTTATTATATATATATAGTAATATATAGTAAAATAGTAAAACAGTTAATATAGTAAAACACGCTTAAGTACTTTTTAAAAATGTGATTACTTTTTGAAGTACTTTAGGCACTTATCAAAAAAAAATCCTAAAAGGTGTCATTTAAGTGACTAAAAGATGCCTCGATTCGAGCCTCGATAAAATGGCCTTAGAAAAATTCGATGAATTGCCATGGGACCCTATTACACCCACACTAAATACTAATGAAGTAATAATTTTTTTGAAAAATGATTGTTTTTTACTAATCAAACTTCATATGTTTATTCTCAAATATGGTTTTGGTGCAACAAGAATTTTAAAAGTATGATTATTTCATTAGTGATAAGTTGTTGGTGCAATAAGCCCCCTATTAAAGTAACCAAAAACTTACTAGGTTTATCCCATTTTAAAAGTTACACCAAAGGTTAGCCAAAATGGTCTCTCACTGTATTGTAGGTGGTAGCTAAAGATAATTATTTCATTTTTACAATAAAAATTTCAATTTTACAATTTTTGCAATTTCAAGTAAATGGAAAAATGCAAATATGTTTGTGTTCTTAAGCACTTGAAACACTTATCTGAAGGTGACTTAATCGAGTTATACTGTATTAATTTGTTTAATTCTTCCTATCATATACCAATGAGCCAAAAATTTATTTACTTTTCCTTAACCTCAAGCTTGATTAATTAGGTATTATTAATTATGATAACACAGAATCCTCATTAAACAATAAAGTATCTATAGATGTATTTGAAATATACCGATTTTAAAAGGAAAACCAAAGAAAGATTTGATATTTCATTAATTCTATATAGTCTCTAACCAAACAAATGATTTTTTTATTAAAAGTACTTATTAAATAAATAAAAGTACTTATATTTAATCAAATGTTTACTCCTGAAGGAATCAATGAACCATTCAATTTTAATCAAAGAATCAAATTTACTTGAATATAAGATGTACTTACATTTGTTAAAAATTTTATATTTATTTATACAATTCTTTTGGATTGATTTAATATAAGTACAATTGAAGTTTTTATTAATTTTGAAGTAATCTTCTCTTCTTTAATTTTTACTTTCATTACTTTGTTTTTTGATATATTCGTAAACTTTTTTTTGATGTAATTTAATAGTCTAGTTAATTGGAGGATTAGAGAGGGGACTAAGTCTAGAAATGATAAGTTCACAACTGATTAGCTTAAGACTCAAATACCTTAATTCTACTCTTAAATCCGGTGCTTCAGTAATATATTTTTTTTTTAAATCACTACGGATGCTCCTTAGAACTCTTAAAAAGAAAATGACACTCTTAATCTTAGAGGGGTGGTACCGTATTACAAATGATTTTAGAATGAATCAAATGACTTATTATGAATGAAAATTGAATAAAATTTTAACATATGATGTTAATCAAATCCAAATTATTAATTTTACACAAATTTTAAATTTTAAAACTAAAGATATTTAATTTCCCTTCAATTCTTCAATTATTTTTGTAAATACATAATAAATTTGACCTTCAAATAATTCCCATAAATGACCCTAAAAATAAGTGTCTAATAATAAAAAAAAAAAAAAATATTAATAAAAACAACTTAATTATCAATAGTCATAATTAAACACCATGTGGAGTTTTACATTCATACATATATATGATACATATGATGTCCTCACTAATCAGTTATTATTTTAAATCAACTTATAAGATTAAATTTGGCATATGATTACTCAATTTAAATAACAAAGTCTTTTTTTTTTTATGTATCTATAAATTTTTTTTTTGAATTGTTTTATATCTATTGGATATCAAATTTTTTTTTTTAAAAATAAATTTAAAACAAGTTAACTTGATTTGATCCGATTATTATCTTTATAAATCTGTTTAATATTTTCCAAATATTTTGCAAAAGTTTTTATTTTTTTTTTGATTACTTTTTAAAAAAAATTTTTAAAAAACAAATTTTAAAGTAATCATAAGTAATAAGTAATAAAAGAATTATAAAAACAAAAAAAGTTCCAATATTCCATAGAATTAATGAAATTTTAACCTAAGGGTAAATAATAGCAGGCATTCATATTCAAAGTAATCATAAGGTGTATTATGTTGTATGTACTTTGTATCTGAAAATTGTATTGTATAAAGTTATGAAATTTTTATTTGTTTTATTTTTTATTTTTTTTCAATATCTTTAAGATACACGAAATTTTTTTTTTTTTTATTTCAAAAGTAATCATTGTTTTACAAATCTCTGATTAGTTTTTTAACTAATCGAAAATTATTGAATTAAAAAAATATAAATTACAAGTACAACAACAAAATCCGCCATCCACGATTTAAAGCAATTGTTTTTCCAATTTTATTGAAATATTTTTTAGAATTTAATAAAAAAACAAAAATTTTAGTATAGGTTAAAGTATCTTAAGATACATTTTTCAAAAAATAATTTAATAAAACGAGTACTACGAGTATATATATATATATATCTGTCAGATTTATTTTTAAATAACTATACGAGTACAATATAATTTGTTAGTAATTCAATTGGGTCAAGTACAGATAATACACGTTATAAATATAACGGTAGAATTTTTTTTTTTTTTATAAGTACTTTTCGATACATTGAATAGAGAGTAATGATGGTTATTGATGATAATATCGATAAGATTTAAGATAAATTTGTTAATGTTTTTTTTTTGGAATATGGCAAAAATATATAATTGGAATTTTATTGGGAAGTTTTCCCTTTCATTTTTTATGGTTTTTTTTTTTAAATATTGAAAAAAAAAAACAGATACTCTATTATTTAATGGTCAAGGTTATATTGAAAATAGTGGGTGGTATGCATGTAATAACGTACGTATACAAAATGATATAACAAATGATTTTTTTTAGATGCATTTATGATGGTCAAGTACATTTTTAAAAATGGAAAATTTTGCTAGGTTTTTTTGCAAATTGTATAAATTTTGAATTTATTTTTAATTAGTCTTTTAAAATAAAAATGTGTACAATAAGTTATTTGAGATTTTTTTTGATAAGTAATTGTTATTTGATTTCGTGAATGTTTTTATAAGATCATATTTTAAAGATTACTTAAGTATAATTCTTTGAAGAAAATCATGATTTGGTGATTAAATTTTTGAAATTCAAGTTAAAAGATTGATGTTGCAAGGTAAAATTGGGTCGCAATTTTTGTTTGTTTTTAAAAATGTGAAATTTTTTGAAAGGCATACAAATGTTTTATTAATTAAGAAGTATGGAATTTAAGAGCTTTTAAGATAATTAGTGGGACGAAGTCTAAAGATTAAAAAAAATATGTTAAATAATAAAAAAAGAGTAAATATAATATAGAGTAATCGCCTAGAACAAAAATCTTAAACAATTTTATTCAATTCTGAATTGACCCAATGGGTATTTTGCCATAGTGTATTAGTGTTTATATTCATATTGTACTTGATTACTCAATATGTAAAATAATATAATAGATAATATAATAAAGTAAATATAATTTAGAGTACGTACAACAAAAATCTTCAGCAATTTTATTCAATTCTTAATTGACCCAATGAGTATTTTGCGATAGTGTATTAGTGTTTATATTTATATTGTACTTGATTACTCAATATGTTAAATAATATCATAGAGTAAATATAATATAGAGTATAAAGTAATCGCGTAGAACAAAAATCTTGAGCAATTTCATTTAATTATGAATTGACCCAATGGGTATTTTGGGAGAGTGTAATAGTGTTTATATTCATATTGTGCTTGATTACTCACTACCTGGTTGCTCTTTATTATATTTACTCTATGATAATATATAGTTATAATTAAATTTCTTAAAAGAAAATACTGTTACAAAAGCTAAACTTTTTGTAGAGCGTCCTAATAATTCAAATTCAAAAGAGCGCCCTAAGTATTTGAACAATTTCTGCGATATTTTATGCTTCGAATCTTTTGTAAACTATTTTTTAAAATTATTAATCTTAAATATTAGTTATAAAAATACATTTTTTTTGAACAGAATAAATAAATTAATTTAATTTTTTATTATTTATTTTCAGGTAATAACGGATTAATTTATTTTTAAATTTAAATTAACAAAGTAGTAAGTAACTATAAGTTTATTAAATTAAAATTTGAATTTTAGTATTTTTTTTTTTGAAATTTACACTGGTGTTTAAAATTTTACAAGCGATTTTATTTGATGATGACTAAAAGCCTGTGAAAATAAACCCTTGGATTTAAATTGCAAAAGTTTTGAATGGAATGATAATAGGTGTTAATTGCCTTCTTAAACTAAAATAATCTAGATCAAATATATAGTTGAAGGTGTATTATTTATTTGCTATATAGTATCCTTTTAGTTCTACTAAATTAGTTATGGAACTGATGAAAGAAGTCAGTTTTTAAAATTAATCTTCAACGGTCATAGTTAATTTTCAGTCTAAAGATGAATAACCCTTATAGATTGTGATTTACCATGGCTCAAGTTTATCATAGAATTTATGAATAATCGTATTTATAGTGGCAAAAAAGCTCTTAAATTGTTTTCATACAGCCGACAGCCTTTCCCATGACAGCTCCATGTACTTTTCTGCCCTTTATCCTAACTGCTAAGATATTTTTAACTGAATTGTATTAAGTAACTTGACTGTGCATCCAGGGCGCGATTGAAATACAATGAATTAGTTGTTTGATAAGTTACCAAAACATTGATTAGAATTTGTGATAAGTGTTTAATTAAACATTCGATGATCCTAATTAATATTCATTATAATTAATATATATATATATGTTTAAATTATAGTGAAGACAAGAACCTTTGCTAGAAAATAAAATGTAACAAGGTTATGGGGTTGATAAAAGCTATTAAGCAACACGCCACCTACATAATATTTACAATGTAATTTTTATATATAGATCAATGATCTACTATACACTTTGTTTTCCAAATTCCTACGACTGCTTTAAATATTTCTTCAGCGATTTCATTAATGAAAATTCAGTAATTTATTCAAAAAAAACACAAAAACACCCATTTGGAATGTCAACTTTTCAAAAAAAAAAATTATGAATTATTTATTAAAATAATTTAAAAACTATAAAATAAATGTAGTCATAAGTTAGAATTATCATTAATAATGAGAAAAAATTTCTCCCATATGTTAACTCCTAAAATTAATTCGTTAATATTTTTTTTTTCAATTTTTTTTTTCAACTTTTAAATTCCATTTTAAAACATTGACATTGAAAATAAAATTTTTCGCATATTAATATAAAATGTAACTAATAAATTAAATATAAAATATTTAAAAAAAAAAAATTCGAAATAATATGAATAGTTTAAAGTGATATTAAAAATAAAACATAGATAAAAAAAAATCTCATAAATTAAACATAAGTATACCACCTTATGACTTATAGTATACCTAGTATTCATCACATCACCTACATTGTAAGGGAATTGATAATAATATCATCAACCTTATCTTTTTTAAATTTTTATATAATGGGTGTTTTTATTTTTGTTTCACTGACATGAAATTTTTTAAAAATATATTTTATATATTTATATTCGATGTTCTTTTAATTTGTTTTACAAATGTTGCATGAATCTCACTTTGGTATTGAATGTGGTACATGTCTGCTCCTAACATTTGAAATTCGTAAATTCCTATTTAGAAATCTCACGTGCAATTGATAATGCAATTATATCAGTTGATAGGGAATTTTTTTCAGAAATTTAATCTGGGCTCTATTACACTAACTGGTTATCAGTTATTACTTATCAAATAGGCAATTTTATTTTCTTTAGTAACTGTTTAAAACTTATAAAAACATCATTGGACTACTTATCAGCAATTATAGTTTTGCTGCAGTAAAAACTTAGCAAAAAAATGATAAGTAGTTGGTACAATAGGATCTACGTGTGATTAGCTAAGATCTCTTATTTTAAAGTACTTATAGTTCGAAATTGACTATTATTCCAGATTTGCAAAGTGGAAGCATTTTCGATACAAATTATGTAAGTTGTTTTTATTCAGTACTATTACTATTCGGTACTCTCTAATAATGTAGTACCCGATGGTTTTAAATTATTAAATTGTCATTTATTTTATGTTACAAGCCTGTATTTCTTTTGACTGTATTTAATTTTTTTTTTTTGTTTTTATGCACTAACAGTTCAATTGTTAGGCTAATAAGCCTGTTATACCATAGGTACATTTTGGAACAGGGGGCCATATTCTATTCGTCCTAATAGAATTGATCTTAATGAATTCCACATACAATATAAACATGATATAGATTTTCATGGTTACGAAATATTAGAAATTGGACAAATATAAGAACGATAGAAAATTTAGTCCACACAGCATCGAATCGGGAAGAGTATGCTAATATAGTTGCCACCATCCGTTAAATCATCAAAATTCACAGGTACACGCTTACATCCAGTAGTGGATTGGCAGTGGAAGAAGAAGAGATAGATTTTCAATAGATACAATTCTATTTTTCTTTGTATTGTTATATTTTGTATTCTACATCTGTGAGTTCTATTATTCAATTAAATTTTTTTTTTTTATATTTTGCATTTGTTTATATTTATTAAAGATATACAATTATTAATTATTGATTATGCCATTAATTTGAACCCAATAGCGAATAGTAGCTGTGTCCAGTCGAAACCAGAAAAGATTTTTTCACCTTCACTGGGATTCGAACCCAGCTTTTTGTATGAAAAGCCGGCACTCTAACCACGCTATGTGCTCTTATTATAATTTTCCTGTATTTTAATTTCCCTGTATTTTAACTTTCCCTTTTTTAAATATTGTGTAAAAGGCGTATAGCCCTGCTTTTGCTAATTAAAATACAGGCAAACTAAATTACAGGCAAATAAAATATACAGGAATATGACACACTTCCACTATTAATAAATAAATAACTAAATAAAATTTTTAAAAATTTTGGAGTTATTTTTAGATCCAAACCCATTTCTTAAAACCTCGATAAGTTTCATATATTTGCCCTCGATATTCATATACAAGTCTAATAAATTTTGGGATTCAGTTATAAAATAATAAGTTTTTACAACTTTGTATTGAAAAGTACACAATATAGAAATTAGATTACATTTAACATTACTATAACATTCTTTCACTTATCAACATAATCTTCAAGTATAGCATGTCATAAAATAAAACCAACACAGAAGTTAATTTTACAAGTAAATTTTCAATAAATTTTTAATTAGGTACATATTATTAAAAAAAAACTTGCTATGTTTACATCTCGACATTTTACATTTTCAAAATTAACCCTTAAGCAAATCTCCATAGTAACTAACTATATATAACTTTTATCTGATGTATTTATTTTAAACAGATTTTATAAACAATTTAATTAAAATTTAATTAAATAAAAAATTAAAATATCCAACAATTAACAAATATACTAATCAAAAAAAAAAAAACAATAACAAAAAATAAAAACACTTGCAACAATAGTACTATGACAGGAGTTTCATACATAATAGCCTTCAAGTAATTTTATGTCAGTCAAGAAAATTTTTAATAATTTAATTTAATATTTCATTATACATATTTTCTCTCAAGTCTCAACTGTTTACATTTTTTTATTTCTCCCTCTATCACTGTCTCTTTCTATTATCATTTTTTAATTAAATAGAAAATTGGTTATTTGTTATATTTAATTTTGTTGTTGTTGTTGTAATATTTATTACTATTTAAAAAAAAAAATGTTAGGAAACGCCATGTCAAAACATGGTCTTACTCACAAAAAAAAAAAAAAATAAAAGTGTAATACAACATTTTAATTAAAAAAAAAAACTGTTATTTTAATTTTTTATTTTTCATTTATTGCCTCCTCTCATGACACAACAATAAAAACAAAAAAAAAAATAAACAATATATATATTTTTTTTTCAAATTATTTTATTTGACGTAAATTTGTGTCTGTAATAAGCCGTTGTTGTATGATTTTTATACCCGTATGACTATATAGTCAAAGGGTATAATAAATTTGCCATTACGTTTGTGACGCAGAGAAGGAGGGGGGGTAGATATAGACTCAAGTGTATGGATCGGATCAGAATCGAAAAAAAAATCGATTTAGCTATGTATGTCCGTCCGTCCGTCCGTCTGTCCGTCCGTCCGTCCGTCCGCACGATAACTCAAAAACTAAAGGAGATAGGATCTTGAAATTTTCGCGAATTCGTTTTTTTGCAATAGCCGTCATCGCTATTTAAATCCAGCCATTTTGGTCCATGGGTTCGGGTGGCTGCCATACAACTTCTTTTTTTATATGAGTATTTCTCTGTACCTATTACAGCTACATGTCTGAAATTTTGGCAAAAGTAGTTTAGTTTTATGGCCAAAGTTTCTGCAAAATTTAGTTGGTCTAGTGGAGTGGGTTCGAGTAGCTGCCATACAACTTCTTATTTTATATGAGCATTACTCTCCACCTAATGAAGCTGGGTGTCTGAATTTTTGCCAACAATTGTTTAGTGTAATGGCCAAAGTTTCTGCAAAATTTGGTTGGTCTGCTGCAGAGGGTTCGAGTAGCTGCCATACAACTCCTTATTTTATATGAGCATTACTCTCCACCTAATGAAGCTGGGTGTCTGAATTTTTGCCAAAAATTGTTTAGTGTAATGGCCAAAGTTTCTGCAAAATTTGGTTGGTCTACGACAGAGGGTTCGGGTAGCTGCCATACAACTCTTTATTTTATATGAGTATTCCACTACACTTAATAAAGCCAAAAGTAATTAACCGGATGATATAATGTATATGTTACGGTCATACGGGTATCCCAGAGTTGACACAGTCTACTCTACTACACTCTTCCTCGTTTTTTTATTATTTTTTATCACCTGAGAAAAAATCTATGTGCAATTTTTTTTTAGCACATTTTCAAAAAAAAATGCGTCTATATAGTTGCACTCTGTCAGATCGTCAGTATCTTCACAGATTTCGTAGAACTTTAAAACCGTTTGAAATAAGGAAAAGTGATTATAACAAAGGTTAAGTATTGCAAAGAAATTAATTTCATGGAATAACTGTTTTTGATGTAGCCCAACTCGCCGCGGAGCTACAGCTCCCCAAAGTCCAAAAAAGTCCTATATTTATGGTATAACGGAAGTTCTATATAGTTTCAATCTGGAAATGCTAAATGATAGCTGTATTTATTAGCTTAAATTGTATGAATTATAAATGTATAGGGTTGCCATACGGTACTTTAATTAATTTTTAAGTGAAAGTCAATTTTTGATTCTTAGATTCTTAAACTCGAATATCTTCCAAACGTTTTGTAGTTAGAATTTTGAAATTTTAAGAGAACTTAAAAAATGATGAGTCTTTATATGAGTCTTTTTTAGAAAACTTTATATTATGGCCCTCCGTTTAGTAGGTCTAAGTAGTCTTAGATTCAAAATGTCTTTTGATTTTCTTCAATATTTCTTATGTTTTAATTTTTCTAAAATATAAAGTTCTAAAATTTTATTACCAACTTTTTTTTTTCAATACACTCAGGTAACCCTAAACTTACTCTGAAACATTGTTTAGTTTTGAAAATCTGCCTTTTTAAAAACTCTTGATATTTTCCATAACTTGTTTTTTATATAGTGTTGTGATGCTTTCACTTTCCTTTTTATTATTATTTTTTTTTTTTTAATTTTTTTTATTTTTCATAAATTCCAAAAAAAAAAAAAAAAAATAATTAAATTTAATTTTAATTGTTTTTCATTATTTATTTTGTTTCAAACTTTTTAAATAGAATTTGATAATTAAATCGTGAGATAAATTTATTACTAGTGATAGTTCAATAGAATTTTTATATACTACCTACATATAAATATGATCAGAGCATCTATGAATGAATGAATTTTTTTTTAGAGTGCGATGGCGTATATTGGAAGTGATGCACGATTTTTAACTTAAGGTGAAAATTAAGTTATAGTGAAAAGGTTACCCTGAAGAGATGATGATGATGATATTTAAGATATCATCTTGGGAGTATTTTTTTTTTTTTTGGTATTTAATTTTTGAAAGTTTAAGAGTCATTTTAGTGATATTTGCAATTTTTAAAAAGATCGTCTTCTTCTTCTTCTGAACTTGAAGTCAATTTTAGAAAATTTTAAAATTAAAAAAGTTATATGATCTTTAATAGGAAATTTTTCAAATATAGCAATAAAATTTAATTGAATTGAATTTAATTAATTCACAAGAATGACTATTTAATTAATAAAATTAATAATTTAATTTAAGAAATATTAATTCTTAAATATTGATTTCTTTTTATTGGTTTTTTTTCGCGATTTCAATTACTTTGCTTGTATAATTTAACATAAACTTCCTTAACTATCTCATCATGTTTACTCCTTCATCATCCATAACCAAGAACTTCCAGATCCTCCAAATTTTTAATTTCTCAATTACCCTTCTCTAATTCTTAGATTCTGAGTACTTTTTAGTTAAAAGAGACTATTTTGAGTGGATCAATTGAGCGGCTCTTCTCATTGATTGATTACCGTCGTAAATCCAAGTACTTAATATTTATATTAAATTATAAAAAAAAAAATCATTTATGTATATAGTTTTGACTATTGATTACCTTGGCAACCCCAATTAATTTTAATTAATTATTAAGATATTTTCAAATACCAGTACTGATATTGGAAAAATACTCAATGGAAATCAATTACTGATACTGGTACTGGAAAATCAAATATATGAACTAGTTAAAATACTGGAACAAGTACCTGAATTTTTCCAGTGTCTTATTTCAGATATTTGAAGAAGGTTTAAAAAGGAATGGTTTTGTAATTTAAAGTACAAATACTAAAAATAAATACTTGATTAATTATTTTGATGACTACTCGATTTTAGTACGTAATACAGGTAATTTCTGGTAATTAATGGTTGATAATAAAAAAATAGTAGCGAGTACTACTAGTTCGAGTACTTTTACTAGTCCTTATAATTTTTCCACTACCACAACTATTATTTAAATTTTACTGAGTACTTTTAATATCGGTACTGGTACATATTTGTTTATTTAAGTATCCAAATACTTGGAAATTCACCCAGATCTGTTTATAAACTGAGGTAAATTTTCTTCTAAAACCAATTTGCCTTCTTAAAAAAATGAAAATGAAAGTAAAAACCTACTTCTAAACAATTAATTTACTACATTCGTAATACTATAACTATTCGTAGAAAGTACTTTAAAAATTTTTCAAAAAATTTTTAATATTTCAAAATAATAAATTTTCAATTATAAATTGATTTTACTCAATAAAATTCATTTAGATATGCTCCAAATATTCAATAAATTAATAAAAAATATATTTCAAAATCGTTATAAATTTTTTTTTTTAAATGAAAATCACCACAAAAATTTTTCTGTGTTAAATTGAAAAAAAGATCACAAGAAAAATACCGAAAAAAATACATAGAAAACACCCTCTTTTTAATATGTTTACTGCACTGAATTTGTTTGCTATTTAATTCAAGTAATCACGTAATTCCAAATATTTTTTTTACATTTAATTTACACCAAATATTACAAGAATGCAATAATACCAAAAAATTAATACTATAGAGTACTATAGAAGTGCAATGTATTTGATATGCCATTCCCAATACTTCATACCTATGTACAATTAGATTGGAATTATAGAATTTCATTGGTATAAAATTTCACGGTTCCACTTGAATTCTTTAATGAAAAAAAAAAAAATACATTCAAAATTCACAAATTCAATAATTGAATGAAATTGAAATTGAAATTTGTTTTATTCAATTTCAAATAAAGCCGAAACTAAAAACCAAAATACCTACTGGTATTTTTTTTTTGAAAAGTTATATTTTAGTAACTACTGGGTATATGAGTAATGTAGTAAGTACTTGTAGACAGTACAATAACTACACAATAATATTATTGGAAAATATTTCAAAAAAATTTTGAAACAATTAATTTGATATGGTATTCTATTTAATTTGTATTGTAGGTTCTAGATTTTGTAGGGTATTATAGATTTCGAATTCGGTTTAGGTGTAATAGGCTTTCGAAATTTAGTAAAAAATGCAAAACTGTTAAATTTACTAAGGAAATTCTATTAATACATTTTGTGAACCTCTAGGTAATGGTAATATAAATAAAAATTAATGAAACTTCTATAAACTTCCGTTATTTCAATTTCATTTTGTTCCATTTGACTGTTCCCAATGATTTCTAATTTAATATAGAAGAGAATACATATGTATTATGTAATTTGATAAGATGAACTGCTGTAGTTAACTAAAAACTTGAATCATTTTCAGATTATCCCAAAGTTGTCAGAACAAAACAATTACAATTAAATATATCACGAACAAATTTCTTTGACATAAATTTTGACAGGTTAACATTAACAAATTTCGTAGAAAACAATCTTCTAGAATCTTCTAGAAAATATTAAAATTTTAAGGACTAGCATTAGGTCTTCTCTAAATTACATAATCATATCCTAAAGAAATAAAGTCCCAAATTTATAGCATTTAATATAGTACCCTATTATTAACAGGATCAGATATTTTAATCCCAAATCGATTCATTATATTTCTAGTCAACTTTTTTGTTTCGTATTGTTTTTTTTTAAATATTTTTTAACTTAAAATTTACTTTGCCAGCTCTAGTATCACGTAAAGGTGTTAAATGCTATAAAATTCATTTAATATTACAAATATTAAGGTACCCAACATAAAAATAAAAATATATTTTAAGAAAATTTGAACATGAATTGTACTATAATACATATTTTATATTAAAAAACTGCAAATTGTTATATGAGTACTTGTACTGTACTTGTATATTTTATTGTGTATTGTACTTATATTGTGTTGTAGGAGTTGAATTAATTTGAAACGCTTTAAAATAATTTTTTTTTTTCCATGTCTAACTAATTTGACTACATTACCGCACTCAAATTTATGGTATTTTTGTTGTTGTTGTTTTTGTTATTATGTTTTATTTCGTTTTTTTTGACGGTTGTTATAAATTACATTGGCATCATGAATTAATCAACCATCAATGGCATATTAATGTTAAATATATAGATAACATTATTTGTTTTGGTATAAATGTGATATTAGTTAAAACTTACAGTGATTACAATTTAACGGGTGAGAGAGTAATCACTTTCTATAATGTTTAAAACTAGTTAGAGTACTAATTGAGTTTTAGATTACTTATTGAATTTTAGATTACTTATTGAATATCTTTTAAGCATTTAAACATAATAATCAACTTAATAGATAGTTCGAATGCAGGAATAATAAAAATTTTGGGATTGAGTACTTTACTATTTGAAATGCAGGAAACTGTTTATGTAATTTGCTATTATACAAAAATAATGTCTTAATATTGTAATTCACACTTAATTGACCATATCAGATGTGAAACTTAGGAACCTCTAGTCCTCTTACTTAGAAACCTCTAGTGAAACTTAGGATATAACGTGTGTTAGAAGGGTTCAGAAATGATATGTAATTGAATTCGAGGAGGGTTTGAAAATTAAGTATTTTAATTTGTAATAGAACCCTTTTAAAGAGCTTCTTTAAAACAATTCAAGGTTCAAACTTTCATCTTTAATAAGCTCAAAAATTATTTAAACTTGCGGCTCACTCCAGAATTTTAAATCTTTTCTAACAACTTTGGATTTTAAAATAAAAAGCATACTGAAAACTGGCATTCTAATTTAAAAATATAAAGCTGAGGTTCAGAATACAATTGAATTGGATGAGTGTTTGACAAACCAGAATATTAGGACTTAGTTTTAATTGAAACACCATCAAAGACAAAAAGAGCATTAACAGTTACTAAAATTTAAAAAAAAAAAACACACAATTGGGGGTCACTGTACCATATTAGTTTACAAAAGGGATTGGTAATGGAGTACAAAATTTTTAGATTTTCAATTAATCATAAAGAAAATCAAAGTACATTTTGCACAGTAAAATTTCACATCAAAGGAGTGTTATGAAACTTTGTGTTATGGCAGTTTTCTATATTATATTTATTTCATACGTCATTCTTTTCCTTTTTTCATCTAAAAACTTCACTTTCAAAAAAGGGGAGCGCAGTAATAGTTCAAAATTATAGTCAAAATTAAAATTGTAATAAATATTAGAATAATTTTTTTTGATGGGATAATGATGGATTTTTCATTTATTGTTTTTCTTTTTATTATCGTGGAAAATGAAAGTTTATTTAAAGAAAATTTATATATATATATAGAAAAAGTATATATATATACTTTTTTTAAATTACAATTGAAAGTATTGTTTTACAAAACACAATAAAAACAAAATCAAAATCAAATTCTCCCCACAATATAAAACATAATTGTAAGACATTATCAGGGACGTAAATAATCTATTCATTTTATGGTATTATGTACTTAGTTAACCTTTTTCAAAGTATTTGTTGGAATTAATCCCAACAATCAAATAAAACAAAATCCAAAATACTAAATAATAATATTTTTGTAATAAAATCTAAACACAATATAATATAGTTCACGATTTTAATTTGATTTACAATATCTAATAATCATGCGGTTTTGTTAAAGTTTTTATTTTATTTGTTTGATTACTTTTACGCGTTTTTTTTTTTTTTTTTGTATTAAATTGTAATTAAAAACTTTTGTTGTGGGTTTTACAAAAAAATTATTGAACTTTAAAATTATAAAAAAAAAAAATATTAAATATTTATTAAAAAGTAAAATTTAAGATAAGTATAAATCTGTTATGTATAACAGATTTGATTTTCACGAGCATAAGATAACGCAATTTTAATAATAAGTACAAAATATAGTAAACTTGATTATTGGGGAAATAAAATTAAATAACTAACTATTCATTTCTTAAATATTATATTTAATATTTTGTTCCGGATTTAAGATATTTTTTATAATATTAGTGGTTATCTTGAATGTCAATGGCATTGGAGAAAACCTCCATCGAGTATACAATTGTAATATAAGATCTTGTCAATTTTAAAATTGATTTGGGTTTTATTGATTTTATTTAGAGAGAAAAATATTATTGATTACTGATTAGTAATTTAGGTTCAGAACAAAGAGGATTTAAGTTTTACAAAATTTATATTGAATCTGGAATATTAAAATGTAAATCCAAAAGTGATTTTGAGGTAAACAGTTTCATTTAAACAAAAAACTAATAAAATAATGTATCTTAAGACACATAAGTTACTTTTACAAGCTTCGTTCAAAAAAACTTGCAATTTATATGAAAAATTTAGTATTTTCTCGTATTTAATTATTTTAAAGTACTTGATTAAAAAAAGTAAAGTAATATTTAAAAAGTAATTAGAAAAGTAATCACTAAAGTAATTTAAGTATTCTTATGATCATTTAGTATTTTTTCATATTTAATTATTTTAAAGTATACTTAATTAAATAAAGTAAAGTAATTTTTAAAAAGTAATTACAAAAGTAATTTAAGTATTCTTATGATAATTTAGTATTTTTTCGTATTTAATTATTTTAAAGTACTTAATTAAATAAAGTAAAGTTATTTTTAAAAAGTAATTACAAAAGTAATCACAAAAGTAATTTAAGTATTCTTATGATCATTTAGTATTTCCTCGTATTTAATTATTTTAAAGTACTTACTTAAATAAAGTAAAGTAATTTTTAAAAAGTAATCACAAAAGTAATCACAAAAGTAATTTAAGTATCAAAAATAATTATAAAAGTAATTGAAATCAAAATTTCGTTATTTTCTTGAAATTAGAGGTATCAAGTAAAAATTTAATTTGGTAATTGAATTCTTAAAGTATACCATTACAAATGAATATTTTAATGGTAATTATCAATAAATGATTACCAAGTATTTGGACTGATTATCATTGATTGTTTCTAAGTATTAAACAGTTTTCAAATCTAAATCTCCCATTAAAACTTGGTAACAAAGTAACACAAAAATATAAAAATGTGGTCATATTTTCTGGAATTGTGAATTTTGGAACGTTGTAATCCAAAAATGTGAACAGACTTAACCAATTTAATTCTTTATCTATAAATATCATTTCTAAATACCCTTAGTAATTGTACATTGCTTAGTTTCTTTTGATAACGGGTACTTTGAAAGATATTGTATAAATTACTTTGATTTGATTTTAATATAATACTTATATAATATTTTTAAAAAATCTCCATTTTTCTAGTAGATTTTTATTCTTCTATGAGTTGATTCAGATGTTGCAGTAAGTTCAAATTAATAATAACTATATATAATAACAATGATTTCAATTACTTTCAAATTAAATTAAATTATTTTTCTAAATCACAAGAACCTTCTTTTACAATAACTATTATATTATATAAGATTCAATATAGAAATAAAACATTGATTTCAACTTAAATCCTTTTGATAACCCAGAGTTAATTTTATTATATATGATTAATTTTTACTATAACTAAGTACTAATAGTACTCATTACTTGCTGCATTACTATAAATACGTTACTAATAATAAAATATAATCAAAACTACTATTATTACAAGTATAATCCATTATATATTGTAATTATTATGAAAGCATTTATATCACATTAAAAATATTAAAAAAAATTATAATAAATTTTTAGATAAATAATTCTTATTGCATGTTAATTAAATTAACCTTGTGCGGTTTTATTTTATTTTTTCCTGAAATTTTCACCCCCACAATTATTATGCTATATGCTTATCATAAAAAGTTTTTTCGAACTTATCTACTATATATAGAAAGAAAGAAATAGTAAAATGAAAATAGCTAATTGGAATTTACAATTATTGTATATAGTAATTGTACAA
Organism: Dolichopus griseipennis; assembly: GCA_963082915.1. NCBI lineage: Eukaryota > Metazoa > Arthropoda > Insecta > Diptera > Dolichopodidae > Dolichopus > Dolichopus griseipennis. The sequence continues at coordinate 6,112,593 of OY720444.1, forward strand.
ATTCTACTTCGAGCAGTAGAAAATTTCCTTAAAATTACCATTTGTAAAAATTTAAGGCGTGTTACAAGTACTTATTATACAAAATAACTAATAAGCAATTGTAGAATTGATTATTGAATCAAACAGGATTTCAATATTTTTATGTATTTTTTTAGTATTGTATATTATTATTATATTAAAAAAAAATTAATAATTGGGTGAAATATATAAGATTCAGAAAATTCATTTAAAAACAGTATTTAATTTCATTTTAGTTCTTTTTATTAAAGTTCTACAGTACTGCACCTTAAAAACATATATATATATATACAAATTAATTTTTTCTCTACAATTTCACTAAAATTGGATTTAACTGTTATTTTTTATATTCTGTTAATACCAAATTTTAATTAGCTGTTAATCATTTCAAAATCTTAAATTACAGATTTTTCCCTAAAAGTATGCAATTTAATTTAATTTTAAATACAGAACCAATGTTTAAATTTTCCGAAATTTTGTAACGTAATTGTGGAGTTTATGTGGTGTTGTTGTTGAGCAAATGACTTATTTATTGAGTTTTAGACTGCAAGCCTTTAGAACTGGGGTCTGAAGTCCTGTACAGATCACAAGACTTCTTATGATTTCAATTGAAAGAACAATGAATTCAAATGTAATTTTTCTTAACAAATCCTATTTGTGACCAAATAAATAATGTGTAAATAAATATAAAATATATTATATATTATATAAACAAAATAAATAATAATTATTTTTAAATTAATAATATAGTTTCGAAACCATGACTACCTCAGTATCTAATGCTCCAAATAATATTGCAAAATTCTATATAATATAAAATTGAGAAAACCGTAATTCATCTTTTATTTAATTAATCTTTTTCAAAATCTTTAAAGATATTTAATCATATTTTTAATAATCATTCATAAGATTTATTTAGATATATATGCATTCTTAATTATTTACAGCTTAATTCCAAATTCAAAACAAAACTTAATGGATGATATTTAATTTATAAAATTCAATGGAATATTAAATTAAATTATACATAACCTAATATAAATATAAAGAGCTTCTTTAACTTTAAAGCTTAAATTTTCAATTATATAAAATTTATATACAATCATTAAAATAATCGATTTTATGTCCTAGTTTCATAATATTTAATTTAAAAAAATATTGTATAAAAAATATATAATAAAAACTATGTCATCAAAAATTTTTTCAATATAACCAATACATAAGCAAATTTTCCAGAACTAATTTCTGAAATCTAAAAATAAACTTTTTTTACATTTTTAATCCATCATTTTCACACCTTTATTAAATCAACATATGTATATATATATATATATTGAAATTTTTAAATTTTATTACCATTTAAAATTTATAATACCTGAACTTTGTACCGAAAACTGATTTTTAATTCCTTTAATATTATTCACATAAATATTTATTTAGTTCATTCTCTTTTTTATGCCCCTTCTTCTGCTCGCCACTGTCTATCTTTTTACTCCACTCTTTTAATCATTTTTCGCACATACAGTCTTTATTTAAACATTCAACTTTTATTTTGGAATTAAAATGCAAAAATTTACTTAAAAAAAAACTTTTTAAAATTAGAACCTATTCAGAATATCAATAACAGTTACTTGTTGTACAGGAAAATACGAAAAATTTGCAACGATCATTTTTAAAATGCAACAAAGATCACCATACAAAAACAATTACAAAAATTTTAAATATAAAATTTATTATGCGACGCCAAGCGGTAAAATTTTAACATAATAAATTTTAATTTAATTTTTTTTTTTTATTTTTGTCTTTTTTTTTGTTTCTTTTTTGTTGCATCTGACAAGCCTGAAAATCCAGTACATAAATAAATACAAAATGAACAACTTGTTTCGCAAATTTGCTCGTGAATGTTGCAAAAAAAAAAAAAACAAATAAAAATTAATTGAAATGAGGTTTGTGGATCGAACTTTTATTTTATATTCAATATTTTATATATATGTATAATATATATAGAAAAAAAAATTAATTTTCTTTTTGGAATTCAATTTCTTTAACATTAAAAATGTTTTAATCATATTATCGTATAATACATATATTACAGTTGTTCTTTTTTTTTTGGGTGGACATCCGAAATTTGCCTTAGTGTAAACCATATTTTGTGTATAAGAAGAATTAAGGGAGTGATTTTCAATAGAAGTGTATAGTAAATAGACTTGAGTTTAAAAGAGATGGTTAAATTCTATAAAAATATCGTTTTTTTTATTTTGCTGAATATTGCTTAATAAAATTTGCTGAATATGTTATATAATACTAAGCGAATATCCTTTTTTGAAATTGGCTGAATAGCATTAATAAAAACAATAGCTGCGTCCATAAAATTACCTGAATATCGTTTATAAAATTACCTGAATTACGTATATAAAATTTGCTGAATACCGTTTAGAAAATTAGCTGAATATCGTTTATATAACTTTTTGAATATCATTTATAAAAATAGGTGAATATCGTTAATAAAATTTGGTGAATGTTGTTTGTTGTAAAATGTTCTAAAATTTTCTGAATATCGTTTAGAAAATTAGCTGAATATCGTTTAGAAAATTAGCTGAATATCGTTTTATATATAGTTGCTGAAGATTAATTATAAACATAGGTTATTTCTTTTTATATAACTAGCTGAATATCGTTATTAATCTAGCTTAATATCGTATATAAAATTAGGTGAATATCGTTTATAAATTTTGCTGAATATCGTTATATAATTAACTGAAAATTATTTATAAAATTATCTGAATATCATTTATATAAGCTGAATATTGCTTAAAAAATTTGTTAAATACCGTTAATTAATTTTTAAAGTACCTAAGTATTTTTTGCTCTATTTTATTGCTGACAAATATTTTTAATAAATTCTCATTTCCCTTGGCTATAAATTATATATTTGTCTCTTTCTAAGGCGCGATAAATCCATTATTATTTCTTCATGAAAATTAGGCTCTATTCCAATAATTCATAAAACAACTAAGTTTTATTATTTAAACAACTGGACTTCTAATTAATGCCACTTAGCTTTTTTATATAATAACTACTTAGGTCAAATTGTACAGCAGGGAGGTTTGTGATTGACTTTATTAAATCCAAAGCTCACATAATTCTAAATTCAAACAAAGTTCAAAAAATACATTGAATTTAAAATTGACAATGATCGATACCTAATTTACAGACATCTACTTTCAGTTGAAAGAACTCAGAGCTCCCCTCTTATATTTTCAACGACAAGAAGCTACAAATTTAAATAGAAATCAAACTATAAAATTATAACTGTAATTGCTGCAGAAATTGAAGAAAGTTTTAACTAATTTGCTAAAAGATGTTCAAAAATAGATAGGAAATTGTGAGCAAATCTAAAATCATAATTTGTTGACAATGAATCTGGAGAATATCATCCAACAAATCTTCAGTATATAATAGCTCCTCACAATTGCAAATTGGACCTCAATTTCGTACCCTTAACCGTTTAATTCGCTTTTCACTACATTTCTTCATACTCTGGACTCTGATATTAATCTTCCAAAAACAAAATTATTATCAATATTTCAAATATTCACAATGCATGATCAGGTCAACAAGAAAATGTCATTATTATTTATATATATTCGTTTTTTTTTTTTTTTTTTGTATATTATCATTAATATAACGGTAAAAATGCATTTCACGTGAAAGCACGTTAATAATTTTACAGATATACGCGATTAAAAGTATACACAACGTGATATAAATACTTTTTCAATTTTTTTTTAGTAATATGGTCAGTCACTTCGTTACTTTGCAAAAAAAGCAACAACAAAATCAAAGTAACAAGTACTTATATTGATTAAAATCATTTTTTGCATTCTAATACTATTATAGTTTGTAAGAAAGAGACAAAAGACAAATGCAAAAACTTAAAAGTAATCATTACTTATATAAAACTCGAAATAAAAACAAACTTTAAGATACAAACAGAGTATTTTAAGTATAAATTATGTATTTTAAGTATATATGTATATATATACTTGTAATTAAGTAATACAAGAGACAGGAATTCCACTAAATTAAAGAAGTTAAAGAAGAGTGGGCAAAAAGAACATAAGAATCAATGAAAAAAGAAAACGATAAAAAAAGAAAAAGATTAAAACTAAAAAAAAAAAACTGGCCAAACAGGTATTTCTTGATGAAATTTTATATATTAAAAAAAAATTTTTTAGTTTTTTGGTATTGAATTTAAAAGTTTTGGTGGTTCTTTGGGTTCTCTAATTCTTTGGTTCTATTTTAATACCCAAAAATTGTATATATAGAGTATAAAAGATGCAGTCAAGCAACGAATTCATGTTATACAGTACAAACGTACAAACTTTAAAGTCATATTAAACTTAATATAAATTTTATAATTACTAACAAAAGAGGAAGAAGAAGTAAAAAACTTCAGAATGAGGTGAATTTTCAGAACATGAACGTAAAAAATTAATGGTGTAAGTGAAAAGGTAAAGAGAGAGAGGGGAGATTTAACTTCTATATTAATGAAACGCTTTCTTTTAAATGGATAAAATATTATGATGTTGTATTAATTTTATAACGTATTTTTTATATTTTAAGATGGTGTTAAATCATTAATTAAATTAAATATGATACTGTTATACAGTAGAGATATAAATATTATTAATTAGTGTATGAAGAAATTGTTTTACGTTGTCATATTTTAAATAAATTTAATGTAACAAAATTCTATCGAATATGTTCTAATTAATTTTAAAATATAAAACAATTTTGACATTAACTTGATTAAAATTTAATTTTATTAACCTATATAACATACGAACTGATGCAGTTAAGTTTTTAAAGGTTTAATAGTTGTTTGATTATAAAGACATGGTTAATCGAGGTGACAAGGCCAAGATATAATTCAATGCTAAATGTACAAAATATTTATAATTAGTACCTACTATAAGTACCGAAGTTTCGTCAAACACATCTTTTTTACTTGATTTGCCAATCTCATTACTATGATAAACTTTCCAATACTATCTGAAGTACATTTTAAGCTTTGATTGAATCCGTGCTTGAAGAAAGAATTTTCCGAATTTCAAAAATTCCATTTTTGAATCTCCATTTTTCAAAATCCCGTTATAACTAATCTTACTTTTCTTAAAAAACCTATAATTTCGTTTTGAAATAAAGAAAATATTGAAATAAAATTTTACCATGGCTTGTTATTGAGATAAGGTATTTTGAACTTCGAGATTTTGTCTTTGTGAACTATTAAAAAACTCAGGATTTGGTAACGAACCAAAAACTTATATAACGTACAAATATTTTCATAGATTGATTAAAAAAAACATTTTTTAATTGTTTTATTTATGTTTTTTTTTCAATCATAGCCTCTATTTAACTAACAAGCCATGTTTAATTTGAATTTTTATAAATGTAATAAAACAAAATCCATTAAAGCTACAATTTCCGTGCGTAGTGATATGTTGCAGGGAAACTCTATATTGAACTCTAAAATTGTTTTAAAATTTAAAAGCACTGTTTATAGAGCGAAAAATCAATCCTCAATGAGAGACCAAGATCATTGCAACTTCAATGGTTTTTTAACGCCATATTTTTTCAAAATCATTTTAGCAACTAATTTATTTTTGAATACATAAATGACTACTCCATTTCATATCATTCCATTTATATCATTCCATATTTATAATAAAACTCAATTTTAAAATAAACAATTCAATTTCATAAGTGTATAATATAACTTATACAATAAGTATAACTTTTTAATTTGATTACTTACTTTTTTTATTTCATATTTATTTCATTTTTATTTCATACTCATGTATCTAGAGTGCAAAAATATTGCAAATTTTTAATTTTAATTATTTATTATTCATTAAACGTTCTTTAATTAAAAAAAAACCAAAACGTTTATTGAATTTTTTATTAAATAGTAAAATAATAAATAAGTTTTTATTTCAATTGAAATTCATTCCATTTAAATGTCGCCATGATCTTGGATGAATTTTCATTAACTTTTTATTATGACGAACTTTTTTTTTGTGTGTTTATTTTGAGAAGGGAAGACCAATAAATACGATCAAAAGTGTTATACGAGTTGGAATTTGAAGCGGCATTTGTTTATTTTATTACAATATTTATAATTTATTTAATTTTTTAATTTGATATTATTTAGTTTTGGAATTGTTAAGGTTTTTCTTTAATTAAAAAACTTGTAATAGAATATATTTTCAATAAAAAAAAACGATTTAATATTTGGGTTAATATTTTAAAAAGAGGTTCTTCTCTTTATATGGTCCCACCATTAAGCTTTTAAAATCAAAGTTTATTTTTGAAAAAATTTAGAGGTTATTTTGTTAATTAAATTTTTGGGTTACTTGGTCATCTTTATAGAACTCCTTTAAATGTAACTATGTAATAGAAATTCAAATTTTGGTTAAATTTGTTAACAACGATGGCGGAAAGTCATATAGTGAATTAGAGGTTATGTATCGGTTAAGTAGAGGTTAAGTCCATTCTCGTTAATTTGTAGTATTTTATATTACATGACTGCAGCAATCTGAAGAAGCTTCGAAACCTTTTCTTACTCCAATATATATTTTAGACAAACCTCAAATTTGTTAAGCTCTTGAGCATACTTCGAAGTATACTCTTCTGCAGAGTTGTTTTTATGAAGTACAGTAAAAAGCATCCAAACCTATCTATCGAAGCTATGAAAAGTTTCCATGGACGAAGTACAATCTAAGAACACACAAAACGTGCCATCACCCACAAAACCATTTTTTTTGGATTGGAACTTTGATACAATTGTACAGTTTGATTTCGAGGAAAAGCTAATTTGCAGGTCTAGGAAAGTTAAGAACTAAGGCATCGGGAAATTTATCATCTTGTCATTATGTCAGCAGGCGTATGAAATTGGCGACGATATGCTGATGATGTTTCGATCCGTTGCTTAATGGAACAAATCGCCAATGTTTCTGATGCCTCTCAAGTTTGTCAAAGTTGCGCCACAATGTTAGCTGTTTCCTTTCTATACCTCTTTTTCTTTCCGTCTTTCGTTGAAGTATTAACTGAAGCAGCACGTATTTGTTGCCACGCATAATATGCCCAAAGTAAGAGGTTTTGTTGTTTTTTTAACCTCAGGCTTCTCTTTCCGGGTTTGAACTTCGTATGATTTCTTCGCTTGTATTCTGTCAAGGGTATTTTTAGAATTTTTTTTGATAAACTCACATTTCGAAAGCTGTGAGTTTGTTAAGTTCACTCATTTTTATGGTTCATGGTTCTACCCCATAAAGGAGTATAAACCAAACATAGCATTCAAAGATTCGTAATTGAAGGCCCAAATTAATTTCCCGCAAAAAAACTTCAAAAAACTTCTTTGTGTTTAAGAAATGCAGAAATGCATTGCTGCTTCGATTCGGCGTCGAATTTCTTTTTAGCGGCTCCAATCCTCGTGTAACCAACATTCGAGATATTTGTATATGGAAACTCTCTCGGTTTCAGGTGCTGTTTTTCCGTTTACGATCACTTATTTAGTTTTCAAGGTATTTATTTATTTTAAGATGAAGTTAGGGGAATTGTAGGCCGATATTAAGAAGACAAATTTTAATATTTTTCAAAAAAAATCAAAAACTATTTATTATCAACTTTAGGTAACACATTAGATGAAATATGGAATAACAAACGAGTTTCCAAAACCCAATACTGAATAGACTTTTGTATATCATCTCTTCAGGCACTCTTTAGTTAATTACTCCCTCAAGAATTGAATATGTAATATAACCGGAAACACTATTGGTAAATTATTATGGAATCATATTAAAAAAGAATTCTAAAATCTAAACAATAACACAATTATAATCAATGAATAGATAAATATACGAAAAAACAATTTTTCTTCAATGAGGAAACCTGATGAAACTTTAAAGATAGATTTCCTTATACTACATCTGAATGGTGCTACAATCATATTAAAATTCAACAATTATTTACATATAATTTTCTGCTTAAAGAAATTCGTTACGTTAACCATCTTATTAATGGTATATTGTGTTTATAATTTATTTATTTTTTTTTTGTAACTTTGCACAATTTAATATTTAAATTCGTTATAGTAAATATACACTTTGTTAGTAAGTCTGTATCGTTAAAATGTTAAAAGTTTGACCGGAAATAAACTATCATCATTTAAGTTTGTAATTTGATAAGGCTAATAAACATAGGAACGCATTTGTATATACACCATTCCCATTATTAAATAATATTGTTTATATTAAAATAAAAAGTAAATAACAACAAAATACGATCACTTTATATAAGACTAGAGATAGACTTTTAATCAACAACCACTTGGTTCATATTTTCATCAGATTCAATTTTATTTGAAATTATACCTAACCCATGTCCATAATTTATTTCTGTATAGCTGCTGTGGTCTGCTTTGCTAAATGATCATTGATCAATAATTGATCTCTAAAAATTTTATATATATCTCTTCATCTCCATCTCTTTCTAACATTGTTTTTATTAGGTTCCCATGTATTAATTCCTAATGCTGATCCATCTTGAAACTTTTTTTTATTACATACTTTTAAACTGAGAAAACCTCTGTCTATCCATCAATCTTTTAAATCTCTTTGGTTAATTAAAAATGGAGTAAAGGTAGGAAATGGTGGAAAAATTGATCGTAGTATCGTAATGGTTTAATAATCAACGGCCATCACAATAATCATAATCAACACATGATGATTTTTTTCAAGTTTTTCATTTCTTATTTATTTCTTTTGCGTTTTTTATTTTGTTGGTTACTGAAGTCTTTAATGGTTGCTTGAACACTGTTTGACAAAATGGAAAAAAAGATTTATAGTAATTTTGATTACCCGGAAAGTTTTATTGGATTTTTGTGGAAATTGTGTGAGGCATTAGTTTAAAGTAATCAAAATATCCAGAACTAATTAAAATTCAGTTAAGAACTTAGAATTTTAAAATTTTGATTAAGAGAACTTAAAATATATGAGTTTGAAGCTCTTGTACAAATTGATTACATTAAAGACAGTGGAACTGAGCACTTTGACTTATAATACTCTTAAAACTTTAGAACTAAAAAAGTCAATCAATCAAACCCATTTTAACCAAACCCATTTGTTCAAATTGATAGTCCTGATATATGTATTGTATTCAAATAGGTACAAAGACGTTTTTGGAAGTCCTTTGTACATGACTTTAACACATTTTAATTGAATTTAAATCAATTGATTCTTTAATATTATAAAATAAATTTAAAATTAGGAGGGGAAGCAAAAAATGGGAAAAAATGATATTTCAAATTAGTTCTAACAAATTAGTACAACGTTTAGACTTACATTTCGTTTCCTAAATCGCTTACAATCTGTAGGTACATAATTTTCCGTTCCTTGCTTTCCTTCTTTTATTGCTGCAGATTCTCTTAGAATAGTAATTGAATACTTAAAAAAAAAAAGCTGAGCATGATTTCTTTCAACAATTTTATAATTACATAGTTTAGACTTATTTTTAGGTTCCGAACTTACTTAAAATCTTCAATTACTCAAACTTACCCTACCTTCCCCAAGAAAAATTCCTTTGAGATCAAACTGCTATTCAGATACAACACAAAAATAAGAATAAAATAAAATTATTTTTCGAACCTTCTTTTATAACAACAGCTTCGCCACTGATCTATACTATTCTTCTTATCAAATTTATTTGATTCAAATTCAAAATGCTAAGAAACGCAAATTAAGTCATAAATTGTTTTTGTATTTGTGAAAATATCTGAAATCAAATTTTTTTTTGTAAAGTTACAATTTTCTAACGGTCTTGGACTCTAAAATTTTACCGTTATAATTTCGCAACGCACTAAAAGAAAACATTATGCGATTTGATCATTCTGTTTTTGTTTTTCCTATTTTTATCGTAATCTTTTTTAAGAGTCTTTATTATTTATATAGGTATATTATATACCTGATACTTATTACCTGTACTTGTTTTTACTTCACTCTAATTATAATCTCAGATTTAAGTTTGTTGTTTTTTTATTTTAGAATATAAATCTAACCTAGATTTAAGACTTACTTATAGTTTGTTTTTTAAGGTTTGATATTAAATAATGAACTTAAGTTTTGCTTTTTATCTTCATGATTTCCGGTATTGATTTAAGATGTACTCATTTGAGTTTTTGGGTTTAAAGAGTATTTTATAGGTTGAATACTTTTGACTGTAATTATTCATCTATATTTTTTTTAAATAATTATTTAAGGTTATTATTTATTCTATATATACATAAGAGTTATTATAAATTATTTTTGAATAATTTTGAAGAATATAATTACAAAAGGTAAACAGAATTCTGCGGGTGATTACAAATTAAGATGTATTCGTTTGTATTCATTCATAAAAATTTTAAATTATAAAGAAGATTTTTGGTTTTTTTTTTTTTGTTGTTGTTATGAAAAGCTGTGAAGTACAATTAAAGCGGAATTAAATACTTATAATTACTTTTGAAAGATATGTTAAACGTATGTACAGGTACACCAGGTAAAAAAATTGTATTGAATGAATTTATGTCAATTACTTTATACTTATAATAATTATTTGTGAAGTTCTGAAAAGAATTTGTATTGTGTTAAAGTTGTGTAAGAATAAACAACTTACTTTAAAAATTAATAATACCTAACCTTGGTGTTTATATAATTTATTTTAAATTTATTAAAATAAATACAAAATTTAAATTAAATTAAAATATTTAGTTTTAAAAATTAAATAAAAGAATCCGGAATAAACCAATTACTCACACTTAAGATTAATGGAAGCTTAAGTTAGTTAGTTGTATTTGATTCATTTTTTGTAATAACGTTTTATAGTACAATGATTACTTTTGAAGAAATTTTTCAGTAAACTAAATCTCAGTTGATTTAATTAGATTTAATTTAACTCAAAAACGGAACTCAGGGTACCCCGTCTCATATTGTGTCCTAGAGCACATTATAATGCTACTTTTTTACATGCAATATCATGGTGCATTGTACGGTATCCGAGGCTTGAATTGGAAAAGAACGAATTTTGGGCCAACAAGTACTCAGAAGTTTGTGATTAAAACTTGTATAATTGAATTAATTATAAAAAAAAAGTATATAATTAGTACTTAATTAGTCTGTAAAATTTTTAAAGTTTTTTTTTGCTGTGACAGGCCGTGGAAAGTATCAAAAGATACCCAATCAAATTGTTTAAAACCAAAATTTGATACCTTTGAAATAAATGTACAGTTTACTTTGGAGGATAATGAAGTGAATTATAAAAGGCATAATTAGAGAAAAATATAATAGTAAATAACATAAGATTCTAATATTTCAATGAAACTTATTATTTCAAATTAGAGCCTGAATTCTGCATTTTGTTTCGAGTTACAAATTAAGATCTAATTCATATATTTTTAAAATAATACTTTTTACATCTTCTCTTAAGACATCACATTATCATTAGAATATCTTTCTAACCTTTTACATCATAAGATATATGTATGTACTTATTTTGAGGTTAATGTACTCATCAAAACCAATTAAAGTACTTTATTACAATTAACTAATACCATAGGTTTTCTCAATTATATAAAAGAAAATCTATAATTTAATATTATTTGAAAAATTGGATTAAAAGACCTCCTGTAGTGAAAATTATATTACCTTACCTATAAAAATATAACATTCAGATACATTTGTATTTATTTGTTCTATGAATTAAATTTCACACACATACACTCACCCAAAATAACCCAACATTTTCATTGAAAAAAAACAAACCAATTATTTAATAACTAATAATCTTTTAAAGTAAAATAACAATTAGTTTTCCATTTTATATTTTTTAGTTATATACGGTCGTAAGTTAAATACATTATGAAACCCCTAAAGTTATTTTAACTCTATTGACTGTTTTTTTTTAATACAAAATAACCTTCATATAACAATAATTTATAATAGTTAAATATATTTTACCCACAATATTTATACTTTTACGCTTATTTATTTTTAATATGAGTAAATCTTTTCAATTTGACTGGATAGAATATTTAGAAATTGTCTATTCAAACTGTTATACTTAAATATGTTTCGATTTTCCAAAGTAGAATTAAGCTACTTTAAATGTATTAAAGTCTTTTTTTTTAAATTAAATAAGTCGCCATAAAGGTCCAGTAGATTCCTTGGCAAGGTTTATAATAATTATAATCTATAAAATGAATTTTAAATTCGAAAGTCATTAGACTTGAGAATCATTAAAGGTTCAAAAATAGTCATATGAAAAATTGTATAACAGTTTTGTAACAGTATAACAGTTTTACCTCAGTCTGGATTTTGGATACAAAAGATTACTATAACTGTTATAATGTTACAAACTTAATTTTTGTACTATATAACACTTTCAAAATTTGTATAAAACCTATAAAGACCCCTTGTAGGTTTCAATCACACGACATACCTATATAATTTATTATTACAAAGTAGAAACACCATGAAGGATATGTTAAGAATTGTACGATATTATTTTGCAAAGCAAGAATCTATAGGTTTTGCTTTTATCTTTTGATTTTATAATTTTAATTTCCAGACTAATTGGATTAAAAGAAGACGACAACTAAAACTTGGAAAATATTTTAAGAAACATGAAATATATATTTAATTTTAATTACACGTTCTATCCAGTGAACTAATGTCCATCATAGAAAAACGTGACTCAAGGAATGTGTAACATGTTAATGTCTACACTTCTAGACTTGACTGACTTGATTTGCAGGAAAGTTCCGAAGAAGATTTTGTAATCCTATTAGTAATATTAGACTTAAGACATTCCACAGGCAAAAACAAAGTAGGATGAGAAAATCCAAAGGGAGACGAAGACCAGATCAGACCTAATAATAACTTCTTTTTCTTTTTTATGGCGCTGTAGTTTATTTTCGAACTTTTCCTTACTAATAACACCGGGCGTAGAACAATTAGGCCACAATTCCTTGGAAACCAATGAACTTATGAGGAATTTAAGATCGAGCTGCACAGTCGACGACTTCTAAGAATAACACTGGTCGTAGAACAATTACGCCACATTTCTTTAGAAACCAATAAACTTGTGAGGAAGTTAAGATCAAACTGCACAGTCGACAAATTCTTAGAAGACAAGTTGTTACCCAATGTAAATCGAAGTGAAAAATATATTTCTACAATTGTTTTAAAATCTGACCATTTTCTTTTTTAATTTTTTTAATAAACCTTATTTTAAACCACAAGAATTTTGTTTTAATTTAATTACTTTATATGTACTTACTTAAGATATATATATAGAAAATATGTAAGTACTAAGTACAAATATCCAAATAGAAAACCAAATTACCAGTAATAGAACAAAACCATTTTTTAAATCGATAAGTAAGAAGTACAACAAAAAATAAATCCCCTCATAAAACCCTTAGGCTACTAAATGTACTATACAAATCCTTCAGTACATTGATCTGCAAAAAATGTTATTTTAAATTACAGGTATTTAGTATGTAATTATAGGTGTATTCATTGTAATGTATTTTTTAGTTATTATTGACCTTAATCAACAGGTAATAAATGTTTTTCCAAAAAAGAAATAAAAATCTGAAAACCATTAAAGAAGAAAGAAAGAAAAAAAAATTTTGCAATAGGTGCAAAAATTATATCAATGGATTTAAGTACAATAATATAGTAGAATATAGTCTGTTCTACTTTACTTTGAACTAATTACTAATAAAATCTCATTAGTATTGTACTAATTTTGAATTAAAAATCAAAAAACTTTGCAGGCTGGTATTAAAAATAAAATTGAAAAACTATAATTAATTAAGATGAGGAAGAAAAATTAAAATCTGAAGATATATTTAAGAATAACTAAGCAAAGGGCGAATTTTATAAATACCAAGATTTTAAACTAAATATGAGTACAGAGTACTTTAAATAATTTCAAATGAAGAAAAACTAGTTTTATATTCTTATTGGGGTAATATTAGCCCTTTTGGGAAAATTTAACCCTTGCCTTTATTTTACCCATAACAACATTAACACAATAACGATTTGCGTGTTTCAAATCAATTTCGTCAAAGGATTAAAAACTACTAAGTGAAACAAAAATCATATGCAAAATTGGAGTTTAATATACAACTCGATTTATATTTTACTATAGCCACTGTATGCCATTTATCTGACTCTATTTAGAGTTCCTTTACTTTCACGCGAAGGCATTCCATATATGTATGCTGCCGAACTTGAAAATTAAAGTACGTCAGTTACTACTATATACTAATTATAATTTTAAAGTAAAGTGTAGATCGTCCAAAACAGACGGAAGTGTCTTCTGAATCTTCAAAATCAAAAGATTGAATTGAAGGTTTACTGAATTTATAAAAATTAAAAATTATATTAACACATATCAAAATGTTCATTTAGAACCGAGTCGAACAGAGTAGATGTGATTCATTAATCGGGATCTAATATGATCTAATATGATTTAATAAAATCAGGATCTGATATGAAAATTTATTAACTAAGAATATGCGTACTCAAATACCATACGAACATCGTAGAAAAAGCTCCTCCAATATTGGTAGATGCACTCGAATTTTGCGTGAACTAAATATAGTGTCAGATCAGACTTCATAATAAAAAAACATCCAATAATATGTTATAGCATTTAATTTCTGAAGACTAGTGGAATCAATGGGTGCTATATATACAAAAACTATATAAAAACTGTATAAAGTATCAAGCATTACTTTACTTCCACAACATTTAAATACATCTACGAGTATTGGGGTTCGAACTGGTATTACTAAAGCCTTAGTATGTGATGAAAGATTTTCATCCAACATATCTGATTTTATAAGAGATCCATTAGAAAATAATTATAACAGAACCTACTCTAATATTTGAAAGTGCTGCTGAAATTTCCTTGTAATATAACTACAGGCCAGGGCCCTAGGGCATCAACGGTTAATCACTAATCAAATAATCAATTTTTTGATAAATTTTTCCTGCATTGAAACAATATTTGACTAGAAAATCATGAAGTTTCATTACAAGATTAGTAAAATACCTTTACTTATCAAGAAATGATTATTTGATTGGTGATAATTTTTTGGTACAATATACGCCCCTGACTTCATTATACATATTAATCATTTAGACATTGCCACCCATCTTTAGTATTTAAATCTAAAAATTAATTAAAAAAACTTTTTAAAAAATTAATATGCAACTCGTTTTACACATTGCTTATAATAACCTATACTTATGTATCACAAAATACCGTTAATATATTTTATTTGTGACAGTTTACAAACTATACGTCAGTAACAGTTAGTGTTACCTAAAACACTGAAATTTAATTAAATTTATATTTTTTATTTTTATGTATTTTATTAAAACATTTTTTGTTTTTTTTGATTAATATTTCCTATCACATATTTTCTTATTAATTTGTAACAACCCAGTCAGTCACAAGACATAATATTTTAAAAAATACCAATTTAAGTTAAAAAAAAAATTTAATTAAAAAATAAAAAAAATAAAATTTAATAAAAAAAATTTTTTTTAATTTCTACAAACATTTTAATTTTTCACATACAAAAAAAAAATAACAGTATTTTCGTGTTTAAATTTTAAAAATATTTTTGATCCGATCCGACTGTGATAATTATTACATTGTATACACGAAAAGTTATTGTTTTTAATTTTTTTTTTAGTATTTCTTTCTCTTTCTTTCAATATTTTTTTTCTCATTCTTTTAGTTGTTTATTCCTTTTTTTTTGGAAAAATTAATAATTGCAAATTTATTATTATTTATAACTTGAATTAATTAAAATATTATATAAAAATTTTTTAAATTTAAATCTAAAAAAAATTTCAGCGGAAAATTTCTATGCTATAAATACCTTAAAAATTGGTTATTGTTGTCTATTAAATACAGAATACATAATTTAACGCCTTGTAATAATAGTTATACAACTTTACTATCATAATATTTAAATTGCATTGTGACGTAATTCACAATTTTCATAGCATCAACACTAATAAAATTTCATAGCATCAACTCTTCGATTTCAGATCAATTAAAAACTGAGTTTGGTAACACTTTTTTTTTACACTTTATTTTTTAATAAAACAATGTTTGCAATTATTGGCATGACAGCAACACATACAGTTGTAATGAAATGCATAATTTAAAAAATAAAAAAAAATCTTAAGATTCATCTTAAGATTCATTATTTAAAAAAAAAAACGGTAAATCATTTATGAAGACTTTTCTTTTAAACATAAAACAATTAAAAAATTACAACTTTACAACTTTTTTTTTTTGATATTTTCAGTTATTCATTTGCATTGCATAAATGATTTTGTGTTATGACAGTAAAATATTTGTATAATAAATTATTCACAAAATTTATATCATCATGAAAAATGATAATTTTTTTTTAATTTATTGAAAAGTTTGACAAGTTTCCCATCAATTGAAATTTGATTGCAAAACCGTACTTTTGTATGTTAGTACTTAGTAACATGATTAAGTTTAAAAAAAATTGTAACTTGATTTTTTCTTTGATGTTGTAATGTTGGTAAGCTTTTTTTTAAAAAAAAGAGGTAAAGAGCAATTTAGTAGCAACTCATTTTCTATTTAAACGAATTTAATAGTAAAATTGGTAATTAAATAGAAAAATTTATTAAGATATTTTATGGTTTCCTCAGTGTTTTTTGAAAATTTCATGGAAAATTTAATATCAGGTTAAAACAGTGATGTCTAAATATTTAACTTGGGATTGTGTTATCATATAACATTCTCTTAGAAAATAGGTTCATTTTAATACGTCAAAATATAGTATATATTAGAAAATTCCTTTGACATTGCAATTCAAAAATTGTGCTAGAAAATACCTGGTATCTGGTAAAAATTTTTTAAAGCCGTACAGTCAGATGAAAAATCTCTTGTATTCTCAAAATCTTTCGTATTATTCATTACATTTAAACCACAGAATAGTAAAATATTTTAAGTTACAAGACCAGATTTGCTTCGCGGGCCGCAGTTTTGCCATCTCTGCCTTACACTACTAAATAAAAATTCGGTATTAGGCTTATTTCTACTTTTTTCTCTGCAAGAGTGACTTAAACTTATCTTATTTCTACATAAAGTTCAAAAAAAGATTGCCAACTGTTCTAATGTTTATTTTTCAAAAAGGAGGTCTTAATAAAAAAATGGAATTCCGTAATAAATTTCATATATTTTACTATTAGATTATTGTGATTGGGTAAGAAGTTTAAGTTTTAGTAAGAATGGAAAATTCAAAAAAGGGTTGCCAAGGGTTTTGAATTTAAAAAATAAAAAAAACAAAACCTTTATAAATAAATGGAATGCCATATAACAGTTAATTTATAGTATAGGGAAAAAGCTTAAGGCTTAGTAAGCTAAGGAATAAAGATTCAAAATAGTGTTGCCAACAGTTTTGAATTTAAAAAAAAAGAAAACAAGAGCTATATAAATAAATGGAATAGTTTGATTTTGTGAGACTTGGTTGCAATGGGAGTTCCAAATACTAAATGTTGTGCCTATAACCTTCTTAACTAACTTGAAAGAGCTTTTCATAGAAAAGAACCATTATCTTGTCTTCAAAAATCATAAAAATCACCATTTTTATAAAAATTATAAAAAAATTTCCTTAAAATAATACCAATGATATATTTTATTGTATATTAACTATAATTATTATTGAAATATTTAATTATTAATTATTAATTAGTTTTTGTTTTGTTTTTAATTCGTGACGATTTATATTTATTTAATTCAAGGTTAATTTAATTAAATTTGATTGGGAATCAAAAACAAATAAGTAGCAAGAATAAAATTCTTTTGTTCTTTCATTTAAAAAAAAAGTTGTGAGAGTTCTGGGTTCTGTTGCACTAAAATTAATTTTATATATATTTCAGTCTTCATGGTTTATAATTGCTTTTTTTATGAAACTGTCGTGACTTCTTTTGGGTTGCATGACAGTAGTAATTTACTAAATTCTTTCTGAATACATTGTAGTTTGGTTTTTTACATATTTAAAATAACTTATTTGAAAATTTTTTGGCTCTCATTATTACTGATTTTAAATGTTACTTGTAAATAAAGCAATTATAAATTCATGGAATTTTGGAAAATTTACATGTAAGTTACTTCGAATTCAGAATTTATCAATATGAATGTTATTAAAATACATAAATTTCTTGTACAGGAAATGTAAGAGGGTTCTTATAGAATTTGTATACATATGCATTATAAGTATATAAAATTTTATTGAATATATATGACAATTATGTAATTTACATATTTCCATTGAAATTTTATTAAAATATTACTTACATGTTTATGTAATTTTAATTAAATGTAAAATTTTGATTTCTGGGTTCCATTTCAAAAGTCCACATGAAAGAAATTTCCAAACAATTTTACTTTCAGTTTTGGAAATTTTTGTTTTTAGTTTTTGGAGACTTTTGTCATGCAACAGAGTTCCTAGAAATTTTATGAATCTTTTGGAATTCAATTAGTTAAGTTGGGTGGGTTGTATAAACAAATTTTATTGCAGTTATTATATTTAAAAAAAACTCTCCAAAAAAAAAAATTTCGAAGAAAGTCTCCAAGCCAAATATATTTCCGAGATGACAGCAGTTTGTTAAAGCTTGGAGTTGTAGGAAATTTTAAACTTTTATTTAGCAAGATTAATATTAATTGTTGGGATTAATTTGGGATTTTTCATATTGGAGACTTTTTATGATTTCACTTAAAGCACTTATTTCTTATTTAACTTTACAAAATCATATTTTAGAATTTATTTAATGTTCATTCTATTGAATTGTGGGTTCCATAAACAAATTTTATTGCAGTTATTGCAAAAAAAACTCTCCAAACACAACATTTTGAAGAAAGTCTCCAAGCAAAATATTTTTCTGACATGGTTTCAGGAAAAGTTTTAACTTTTACTTTAACAAAAATAGTATTCGTAATTGCAATTGTTCATTATTTATTTTGTAGACTTTTTTCTTATGGCCCCGTGTGTATCATTGGAAAATAAGACAGGGAAGTAGCAATTTACTATATAATATTATTGGTCCAGAAGGCCTTAACTATATAATAAATTATTTGCTAATACTTACTTACATGAAATATACCTAAAAAAAAATTTTTTAACGAATTAATTAAACATAATTAATAATTCTGTATCTTTGAGTTATAAATATTAATTCAAATATAGTTTAAATTTTGCTATTAATATGAACCCGAACCCAACGACATATAGTAACTTAATAGCTAAACCAAATTTAAAATCAGATATAACAGGTGATCATAGGATTTGAACTTGGATCGTTCACGTGATAGATCGGAACTTTATAACCATGTGTCACCAACTGCTCATTTCATTTATCATACTTTGCTGAATATTATAAGCTGTTCTTCAGAATGATTAATAGGTTTCCTGATTCCAGAAGGATTAATGGGTAAAAATATAAAATGGCCATAATTTATAACAGGAAATGGGTACCCTAATAATATATCTGCCCATTAAATTGATCATCTGATAATTTAATATTAATATATATTTTTATATAATAATTAATAATATATTTAAATTAGCCACCTTTTGCATTTCATTAATTAAATAAAACTTTTCTAATAGTTTTTAAATGCACTATTAGTTTAATATTTAATTTTTATTTGATATTCTATATTTTTTTATTACTAACTGCTTTTTATTTAATTTATATAATTAAATAAAAATGTTTATTTTTAAAAATTTATTATTTGATTATTTTTTAAAAAAATTAATGTAATAAAACGTTTAACTCGTTTCATTTTTATAACATCTCTCTTGTACTGTTAAATATATAATTATACTTAAGTTAATTTTGATACGTGAAAATTTTATTAAATATATGCAATCTAAATGTATATATATATATATATATATATATATTTACATAAGATACGCAACAGTTTTTAATTAATATCATAAAAATAAAACATTTTTTTATTATATCATAATTATTATTTTTTTTTTTAATAAAATTAAAAAAATCGATGTAAGGCGAAACTCTTAAAAAAAAAGTAATAATAATGGGTAAAGTGATGCTGTTGGAAAAATCTCATTTAATTTGATTAAAAAAAAAATTTTTCAACTGTGGTGACCCATTTATGTATTTTTATATATGTACAAGAAAAAACACTTTACATAAAACAATTTTTCACTGATTTTATAAGTTTTTTTAAACCACTTGGATAAGTATAAGTTAATCTGATAGTTTTTGGATTCAAGTTATTATATAATAAAATAAGGCTCTTCGTTATATATTGTTTACCATTTTATAAATTATGGTTTTGCATTACTGAGTGCAATTATTAAGGAGAAAATCCTGCCCAATCATACACGATATGGTTCGGAAGCTGATTTAACCTGTCCCTTCTGACCTAAGTAATTGATTACAAATTAATAAATAAATTCTTTATTTGTAGTTTTGTATAGAATTTGTGATGAAATTTGAATTCAGTCTCCTGGAATCCTCTGGTTCTTGCAATAACTGGTTCATTTTTTCATTTTAAATTTTCTATAGTGATTCATCATTGTCTGAATGGACATTTGTTGATTATGTGCTTAAAAGTTAGTAATATCTAACTAAATGTACATTTCGGCTACTTCCAAAAAGCAAATTTGGTATTTGGTAAAAGCTGGGACAATGTATTTTGGTATTGCGTTGAAATTCGTGATATTATAGCTTGGACATTTTTTTTTTCTCCATAGGGAACATAGGGCTTCCACATAGCCTCTCCAACTGTCTCTGTTTAGCGCTAACCTCTTTAATTCGGACCATGTTTTTCCCGGTAGGTCAAATTTTCTCTCTTGACTGATCTCCTTCAGGTTGTTCTTGGTCTTCCCACATTTCTCCCACCCTGCGGGTTCCAATTTTGGGCTTGGCATGCTACTGATGTTGTTGGCCGCCTTAGAATGTGACCAATCCACTTCCATTTCTTCTTTCTAATTTGGACCCATATCGGCTCTTGCCTCGTCATTATCCAGAGTTCTTCATTCATTATTCGCCTAGGCCAGAATATGCGACATATTATTCTTAGACATTTATTTATGAAAATTTGTAATTTTGGTATGTTATTTCTTGATACAAGCCATGTTTCACTTCCATATAGCAGTATGGATTTGACACATGCCTCGAAAATTCTTATTTTAGTTCCATGATTTCCATACTGCCCGTAGCCTTCCGAAGGCACTTTTAGCTTGGACAATTAATTAAACTGAAATTAAAAAAGATGCAAATTATTATCTAATTTTTGATATAAATAACAAACTTAAACACTTATCATCTATAAGATGAGTCCAGAGAAACTAGTATTCAACAAAAAACAATTGAATCTTAAATAATACAATATTAAGCCCCTTCAAATCCCAGAGTTCAATATCTTGTACTATCTACATAAAACTATTATCAACGATGAAATGAACTAAGTATATTATTCTTAGAATCTTATATACTTTTTCATATTTTTTAGTTTTTTAATTTTATTACATTAAATATACTAAACTTGGCATAGAATATAAATTACAGACTAAACTAAACTATCAAAAAAAAAAATCATAAGATAATTACTAGCATAACAATACAAAACATATGTGCATGTAACGTGATAATGCATTAAATTGTGCATTATACTATAATAATAGTTCATTATATATAACTCATAAGTATATAGAATAAATTACAAGAAAAACTTATCATATATTCAGGTTGTTTCTGTAAAACAAATTACTTCCATAGTAATTCATTTTTCCTTATTGGTTTTTCTTGAAAGCTATCTTCAGATACTACTTATTCATTTTCTATATAATTAACTACTAGATTATCAAAAATCTATCATAATAAAATCAAATCTTTATATTTTTTTTAAATTGGGGCATGATGATTTTTTATCGATCTTTTTTTTTTTTTTTTTTTTTTTAAGCGCTAACTGTTCAACTGTTAGGCTAATTAGCCTGTCTATACCATAGGTACATGTTGGAACAGGGGGTCATATTATATTCGTGTTATTAGAATTGGTCTTATTGAATTCCACATACAATTTAAACATGAGATAGTACTAGGCCTTATAACATGTAGAAACGTCTTAGATTTTCAATATTTACAATTCTATTTTTGTTTATATTGTAATATTTTATATTTTACTTATATGGTATTCTATATCTGCGAGTTATATTATTTAATTAAATTATTTGTTTATATTTTGCATTTGTTTATATTTTTATATTAAAGTATTTTTTATTAAAGATTTATAATTATTAATTATTGATTATGCCATTAATTTGAACCCAATGGCGAATGGTAACTGAGTCGAGTCGAAAACCAGAAAAGTTTTTTCACTTTCACTAGAATTCGAACCCGGGCCCTTCAGCATGAAAGGTCGGCACTTAACCACTGTGCCACCCAGCTGTTACGATCTGTACTTAATAATAACTAAAAACTAAAATTCCAGAACAGTTAATGTTGTAGATTCACCTTTAAAATGGTGATTATCTGAAGATAAATTTTTAAATTTATCTTTTTAAAATAGAAAATATATCTAAAATTTTAATAATATAGTTTCAAATACAACAATTTTTTTATCGTATTATTGATATGTTTTTGTGAAAAACTTATAAATAGCCTCTGGTGGTGATAATCAAAAACAGCATTACATACAAGTTTTTTCTTTAAGATATTTTTTTTATAAAAAACATGCAACTTGTAAAATATCTTAAAAGTATCTTTAAGTTTAATAATTAATAACATATGACTATGAGTACATTAATTAAATAAAAAATAAGAATATAGTAAAAAAAAAAAACATATAGATTAGTAAAAAAATAAAGAAGACAAGTGATGAAAAAAACCAATGGTTTTAAAAAAGCACATTTTCATAATAATATAGTGTTTCATACTGAGTATTTTATCAGAAAATAATGTTGAAGCTTCAATGTTAACGTTTAATTTAGGAAATATATACGTTGGTGACTAAGTTAATGCTTACTTATAAAAACAGTAAATTTTTAAGCCCTATTAGCCCTATTAGCCCCTCTATGGGGAAGGTTACCAAATTTCTCAAGGATATAATCCTCACTACTCCCCTTCCCCCAAACTTTTTTAGGTTCTAGGAATTAAATTGTGAATTCCACCAAAATTTTGAATTTTACTTAGAATTTTACTATTTAAGCAAAAATGGTTAAAACTGACAGACACTTTCTTCAATTTAAAGAACCGCTTTTAAATTTAAGAAAATCTTTTAACATATGTTAAATTATAATGTTGGACCTTAAAATTTTGTATATTAACAAAAAAAAATTTGAGCAGGTATTCAAGTTACAGGTGTTTAAAAATAGAAAAATTTCAATTTTCGGGCCCTTATAGCTGCTAAACAGGGGAGTTGACAAAAAAATTTTGTTAACCGACTTCTACTTTTTTCTAAGGATCTAACTACTCCCAAAATTTCAAGACCCTAGCTTTGAAATTGAGTTTTGCATAATGGTAAATTTTAGTACCGTATGGCAACCCGAAACATTTGCCTTTTAAAAATTTATAAAGTTATTTTTTCCCAACTTTGGGGGGCTGCAACTCCGTAACGGGTGGGGCTACAGAAAAAAGTTCTTCTACAAAATATTTTTTTTTGTAATACCTAATCGTGGTTAAAATTTCTTTTCTCTATTTCAAACGATGTAAAAGTTTTTGTAAACATACGGACAGACAGACAGACAGACAGACGGACGGACAGAGTGAAACTATATAGGCACATTTTTACAAAATTTTTTGAAAATGTGCTAAAAAGAGACTCCACTCATACAAGATTTAATGTTCTCAATATACTTATAAAAGAAAAAGCTTAGCTTAAGGCTATAAATTGAAAGTTGAAAGTCTTAGAGTGCCTTAAGAGTGCATATTTATTTTTTTTTTATAAATTTTTTTAATACATTTTTATTAACAAGAAATAAATAATTTATTTATAATTAATTTCTTACTTCCACCATATTTTTTTTTTTTTTATACATATTTTCTATTTAAATTTATTCACATTGATAATTTCTTTATCAATATTAATAATTTTAAAAAAGTAACTACTTTTTTTACCATTTTTTATATTTTATTTGCTTGTTTTTTTTAATTGAATAACGCTTAAAGGTGAATTAATGACATTTAATAACTACCACTTTTTTTTTTTTTTTAAAACGATGGGTTGGGCGGTTTCTGACAACTGAACAAAAGACCAGTACTTTAGAAAAAAAACTATGTCAGTTAATAATTATATAGACAAAGTATTCTATGTCTAGCATGAGCTTCCAGGTTTATTATATATGTATGAATGTAGTTAGAGAGTAAAAATACAGGTGTGATCAAAGAAAGTTTTATTTTTTTTGTCCTGTATTTTAAAAGAAAATAAAAGTTATTAAAAAATTTCATTTAAAAAAAATTATAAATTCTTATTCTTTGATTTATACTTATTGAGATTTAATTTGAAAATTATAAGTTGTCTAGAAAATGATAAGTTAAAATTATTTGTGTAAAATTAAAGGTAAAATTTTATTGGTAGGATATTGTATTGAATTGACCTTAATCTAAAATTAATTGCAAGTTGTATTTTTAAATAATGTACATATTCTGTTTAATTATTAGTTTTTGGAATAATTTTAAAATTTAAATGGAACTCAAGACACACTTAGGAACCGTAAAGTAATTGGAGTACAAAATTTTTAGTAAACCATAAATGTATATATAAAATTAAATAAATTATTAATTCATCAAATAACAAATTCATTAAACTTCTATTGAATTCAGTCAACAATTACTGTTTCCGAAACATTTTAATGAGAATGATCCACAAAGTCTCTTTAAATTGAATTAAAAAATAAAATAATTCAATAAATCAATTATTTTTCAATCAAATCTAATATTTTTTAATTTAAATTCTTATAATTATTTATAATTTACGACAGTTTAGTAATTTTTACTATATAAAAGTATCTTAGTTTCATATTTCTCCAAATTTTTTTCTTTTAACTACATAATTTAAAATCAAAAAAGTACTAAAATATTTTAGTGTAAAGTATTAAATTATTTCCGTAATCATATCGAAAGTTCATTAGTTCATTAATAAAAAAAAAAATTTCTCTCACAGCTTGCTTGCATTATTATTTTGTATCTTAGTTAATAAATATTATTTGATAACACCTTAATTTCTTATAATAAACTATTCATACAATATACATATTCATAAATATATTTTAAATACCAATTTACTTACGTGTCCAGTATCTTAAGATATTTTTTTTTCCATCATAATCGAATTATATAAACAAAATTAATTTTAAAGACAATTTTTATTAGTTATGCATCTAAAAAGATATCATATATGAATATATGTAATTATATGGATATGATAAATAAGTATATATATATATAAAATGTACATAAATAAACAATTTATTGAAAAAAAAAAAAAAACTGATATTCAATACTATCATCATAAAATGTATACAATTAATAATATCTTCCATTATATTGTTTACAGATTGTTTATTTCTTCATGTTTCAGTAGAATTAAAAAAAAAATGGTTATTTTCTTTATAAATTTGATACCAGTTTTTTTTATAAACATGTCGTTGTTTTTTTTTTATTTAATTCATTAATCAAAAAATATTTTTTATTAATATTAAACAATTCGAAAGATTGAAACTGCTGGTAAATATATTCTCCAATTGCATTTATTTTACTATTTATCTGTTTATCAGAATTGTAATTCTAAGAAATAACATAAAATGAAATATGAATATATATCTGATACTTGCCTTCAAGAATTGGGGTGATAGTTTAATATGGAGATAGTAAAATATGATTAGACACTTTTTGGGTTACCTATTTCTATCCTTAAAACCCAATTTTAATTTATTATCTATTTTTTTGATGAGAAATACTTATAATATAAATACTTTTAATAAGCTTAATGAAAAGCTTAAGCTTGAATTAAGTACATTTTAAATTAAATTGCAACCTTATTAAAAAGTTATTACAAATTGTACAATTTACTAAATTTCTAGTAATATTAACCGAAGTTGTATGTAATCACTCTTTGTAAATATTGGGGAAAATCGTCTTTTAATTCGTTAATCTTTTAAGTTTGCTTATACCTAAATACAAACATATACGTTTAATCATAAGACTCAACAAATAATTCAACTTACGTATTAAACCATAAATCTGTACAGTTAAAATATACAAAAAATTATGAGACTTCCTCAACATTTTTTGAATAACCCTTCAATAAAATTTGATTATATCAGAAAGTATTTATATTGGAAATATTTAATACAAATTGTAAACACACTTGAATTATAATGTAAATACTCAAAAGTTAATAAAAACAAAAAAAAATATACCCATAAGATACAATTGCATAATTTTGAAATTTTCTTTATCATTATAACTTATACTTTTTTAAAAATTGTTATCTAATCTATAATCAAGTGAAAAATTTGTAAACATTTTTTTTTTTTATAAATTATTATTTGTAAGTATAAAATTTTTAATTTATTAAAGTTTTTTTTCTTCATTTTTAATAACATAAAATAAACATTGTTAAAGTTAACATTTTAAAATAAAAAATAAAATAATATAAAATATATATATAAAGAACAAAATTTTGTCTTCTTTTACGGTTTTTTTATTGTTTGTATTTAATTTATAGTTTAAAATCATATTCAGTTATCCAATCTAATCCAGAACGTGTAATATCTTTTGGTTTATATTCACAACCAATCCAACCTTTATAACCATTATTTTTAATAACATCAAATATATATTTATAGTTAAGTTCACCGGGTGTATTTGGTTCATTACGATTTGGTACTTGTGCCACTTGAAAATGTCCAATATATGGCATTAAAGTTTTTATTGTATTTGTAACATCACCTTTAATATGTTGTAAATGATAAATATCAACCATTAAACGTACATTTGGACTATCAACTTCATCAATAACTTTGATAGCTAAAATAAAAATATAGAAACATTATTGTTTATTATATGTTTATTATATAAAATATAGAAAATAAAAAATTTAAAATATAATTAATAGATTTTACAAATGCTTTGGAATGAGAATAGGAATCAAAATTAAAATATTTGAAAAGAAATTGGTTACTTTTAAATTAATGGTTTTTGGACAGCCTCTAGCAACCACAAAAGGTAGGAATTTTGTGTTAATGTAATGTAATATGAAGTTTTGGTAACCTAAACAAACCTATTAAGACATTTCAAAATTTATTTTATATTGTAATGAAAATTTATCCCAAAGTTAGTTTTGTAAAATTCTTAATTTATATAAAAGTTATAATTCAACTAAGGGCTTAGATAAAATTTTGAATCAATTCAAAATCTTCGTCTCCGATAGTTTATTATACTAGACTTAACAAAGTTTATTTAAATTATCTAATTAAAAGAATTTTATTTTAACTAATTAAAAATCTTAACTGCCTAATTAAAAAAAAAACAGGATTTAATTAAAGTTATCCAACAAATATCGTTAGCTGATTAATACTATACCATTGGGAGATTAAGTTTTCTTATATTAAATTATTATTAAAAAATCAATCATTATTAAAATATCTTATTATCATGCTTTTTTTTGTTACCTGTATCATAATTATTCATAAAATACTTTGATACAGCATATGGATTTATTGGTTCAATTAAACCAATAATATTTTCTTTCTCTAAATGTTTTGCAGCAAATTTTAAATTTTTTACATATGTTTCATAATGTTTTTTAATTGGTTCTGTTGTTACCAAACCAGACATCAAATGAATTCTAAAAAAAAACAAAAAAATTCAACAAATTATTATAGGTATACTTTAAATCTTTAAATAATAAAAATATAAACTTGCTTATGACAATTTAATTTTTTAGCCAATGCAATTGTATCCAAAAAATGTTGCTGGAATGTTTCTTCAAGGTTGGGCAATGATGTTGATCCAAATTGTGTTTCTGGTTCATTTCCTAGTGATTGGTTGATTACAAATAAAAAAAAAAAAAGAATAAGAATTTATATTATTTTTAATTACATAGGTATTAATTAAACATAGGTTATATTTTAGATAATTAATTAAGGTTTTTTAATTTTATGAAAGTTTTTAATAAAAAAAAAAATATTTAAGAAATGTCGGAAGTACTTATAATGCAGTTAATAATAATTAAATAAAGGTATACTTAAGAACAGGTTTACTTGCTTACAATTTATGTACCGATCTGTATTAATATAAATGTTGAATTATACATGTTTGATCAATAGATAATTATTAAAAATCATGATTAAGTAAAATAAAATAAAAATTCAATGAATTAAAAGTACTTCCGCTATAATTAATTTTACTAGAAAGTTCATAATATAAATATAATACATACATAATATAATGAGCAAAGCTAATGTACAATAACTCTTAAAATTGAGATTGGCTCATTAACTACTTAATAATGAATTTAACTATTTAATTTTAATTAATAATTACAATATTATTATGTATTTGAAAGCATTTACAGTTATTTTATTCATAAGTCACTACAAATCTATAAACATTTTTAATTCTAAATGAAATCTAAACATGTAATAATATTTAAAAAATGTTTATAAATATACCTACATATTCAATATTTTGAATTCGCCGTAAATTTTTAATTCGCTTAAAAATCATTAAATAGAATAGAATAGTGCATTAACCCCCGCTAAACAAAAATATTATTTAACAAAATAAATAAAGGGGGCCAAACTAAAATAAAAATAAAAAAAAAAAAAAACAAAATAAAAACACGTATCTATGTATGTATTAAAAATCAATATAAAAAAAACAAGTTTAAGTGTCATGAAATAAAATCCATTAGAAATTTTTTTTTTAAAAATTATTTAATAATTGATAAGAAATTTCATTCACTATTAAATTGTATTTGCAAAGTAATCATAATTTGAAGTAATACTGATAAACAAATATATTTTAATTGCTTCAATTACTAATCGAAATATGATAGCAAATACTTATAAAAACTCATTAGTCTTAGCTATTTAATTACGTATTAAGTAAATTAAAAGCTTTTTAATTTATCATTGACATTTATTTTAATAAAAAAGGGTAATTTCCCTAATTTAAAAATTTATTTTATGAAAAGAGTCACGAGACTTTGCATTTCTAAATACTTATCTTCTAAGTATAAAATGATTGTTTATAAAATTACTAGAAAATTCTGAACAGTTACCATTTATGTATCAACGCAGCGAAATGTTTTTTATACTGATGCATAGGTATATATCTATTTTTGTTTATAATTAATTTTATAAAATAAAGGGGATTTCCATTTTTTGAATTAATGACAGTGCTGCCAATTGAATAGTAGGGTAGAAGCATTAGTATCCGAACAGTTTTAGTGTGCGAACACTATGTTTGTTTTCTTTAAAAAAATAAGAAATTTTGTAAGATAACAATATAAAATAAATACTACAACATAATTCTAAATGTATTTTACTAAATCTTATGAAGTTTCAATTGAATTAATCCTTTGTTGCCAGAGTTATACATCATTTTGTGTTTGGAAGTCTATGTGTGATAGTCGAAGTTGCGTTTTGCTTGCAAAAAAAATAGTGCGACGTAATAAAAAAAGTTAGTTTTCTAGACTTATCTATTGATTTATATCATACGAAAATGATTTGTATTTATTGAAATATACTTCATTTGTATCGTAAGATATTAAAATAAATAAATAACAGCTATTTTTAGCAAAATATTCACTGTTCGGATACTGAAACCGAAATTTTCCATATTTTTAGTTGCCGAACAGACTGTTCGGATTCTAAAAATATGAGAAAAATGTCAAATTTCAGTATCCGAATAACTTTATTTTGTTTATATTTTGTCACGTATCTGAGATATTTTGTCACGTAGTAGAGAAAATAATGTTTCTTATTATTGCTTTTTTCAAAGAATGAATGCAGATATCTTATCAAAAGCGTTAGAAGATATTCGTGTTAATAAATTAAATATAAGAAAAGCAGCTGCCAAATATGGCTTATAACCAATAACGCTATTTGATAGGTTAAAAGGAAAGAGTTGGTGAAAAACCAACAAAAATGGGGCCAGATCCTTATTTAACAACTGAGGAGGAGACACAAATTGCTCAATGGTGTGAGTTTTGTTCTAAAGAGCAGATTATTTTGTACGCATTACCACCAAATGCTACACATATTATGCAGCCAGCGGACGTTAGTGTTTTTAATAAATCTTTGAAATCCGATTGAAACACACTGTTCGCGAATTTTAGGACAAACAATTTCAAAAACCAAGTTCTGCCCACTTTTAAATCAGACCATTATAAAAAATAATGATAAAGTAGCACCACAAAAATGGGTTCCGTAAATGTGAATTATATCCATTAAATGCAAGAGTAAAATACATGAATTAAAGATATATTTTTATATATATATAATTTTAAAACAATAATAACTTTGTGTTTAATTTTGCAATCTAAAAACAACTAATATTTTATGAAATCTTCTGTGTTCGGATACTAGAATAAAAGTGTTCGGAAATTGAATTCTACTGTTCGGGTACTAGTACTTATCGTAATTATTTCAAAAAACATAATTAATAATAAAAATATACATTTAACTTTTTTTTAACCAATTTAATATTATTAAAAACAATCTTCAATTTTAAAATCATTTCAAATATTTGCCCTAACCTTCATAGTTAAAAAATAAAGTAAAGTTAAAGTTAAAAAATATGTTAACTGTTCGGATACTAGTGCCTCTACCCTATCATATAGTATTTTAAAATTGATGACTAAAGATGTAGTAATAAATTAATCTGTACAGTACTCAGCCAGTTTATATTTTGTACCTAAGTATATTGAAAACTATATATGTATATAGAAATGTAATCTATGTTAATTTGATTTATCTAACATATTTATATCTTCTTATTACAAAATAATCGAATACGTTCCTATTTTGTTATAAATGAGTAGGTTCAAGCTATAATTTTAATATTTTTTAATAAATTTAAAAAAACTCTATTACATTTGGTCTAATTTCATAGCACTATTTAAGTACATACTATCTAAATCTATTTCATATTCAAAATAATAAAAACAAATTAGAAAAACAATTTATTAAAATAAAAAATAACAACATAACCTTGGAATTTAGAAAGCAAAATTTAAAGTAAATATAAAAATAAAATATTTTAATAACATAATTTGATAATTTCTATTCTTTATTATTAAATAAATTATTTTGAAGATTAAGAACATTAATTAATCAAAATAATTTTGATTTTCAATTTTGTTATCTAATATTTCAATTAAATTTATAAGTATCTTCATTCTAATTAAATTAAATTTCCCATTAGTAGGTACTTATGTATATAATTTAATTAATTTATTTTAATTCTTACCCAATTTAATATTCATTAATACAAATTCTAATTCCGTTTCATTTTTAATACGTTCAACATCTGCTGGTGAAATTTTATCTGGATATGATATTTCAACACCCTTAAAACCGGCTTCTTTTGCCATACAAAACCGTTCTAAATATGGTGCATTATTTTCATTAAATAAAAAATTTAAATTTGCACAAAATTTTAAAACCATTTTTCGTATTTTATAACTTGATGGCATTCAAAATTATAGTTTTTTTTTTAAATAATAATAATGACGAGGTTTTAATACAAAAAAAAAGTCAATAAACAAATTTCAATTCAAATTTAATTTTAAAATGAATTAAAAAATAAAAACAAAAATATAGGTATGTAATAAATATTATTAAATTAATTAGAAATCAATACAACATTTAAAAAAAACGAAACAAATAATAAAATAATAAATATTATTTTTTATTTATAAAAAAAATATTCTTTTAATAAACTGTCAACTGTACTGAACGTAAGCTAGCTACTATACTGTTATTATCTAAAATTTTACTCAATATATAAAAAGTTGTTTTTCCATACATAAGTTGTTTTGAATTGTTGTTGTTGTTGGTAATTTCCAATTGGTATAATGGTATGCTATTAAATTTTTTTTTATGTGTGTTTGGTGTGGTGAGGTAAGGAAGAGAATTCATAAAACAACTGACAGCTGCTGAGCTGACAATAAACACGTACAATACAATTATACAACACAACAATAAAATAATATTTAATAGTAAATTAAATACAAAAAGAGAGCAACGGTAATTTTAAAAATAGAAAAATACAACATTGACAATTCTGTACTCACTTCACTACTCAGTACTCACCTCGTCTTCAAGTGCTACAAAGTATATATACTTGTTGTGTTGTACAAAATCAGAAATCGTAGAAATCGTAGAAATAAAGATAAATCAAAATAAAACACATTGAATATCAATATATGTGGTCATATTGTACATATTTTGTATGTATATATATATATAGAGATAAGTAAATAAAAATCAAATCAATATAACATTGTATTCTAGTAAAAGTAAACAAACATTCTGATATTTTTCATCTCTTTCTTTCATATTTAAAAAATTATAAAAAAAACTTTTTTTAAAAGCCGGCTACAACAGCAATACAATCAAAGCAACAATAATTACTGTTACACTTTTCACATACACACATGTGTACTTGCTTACGCTTGGGTAAATTATAGTGGTATAGAATTACAATCAACACTGTTTGTCATTCATTACTCAGTACTTAACTCACTAAATACTCACTTTTATGTTGAATTCTCTGTGTTAAGACAATGTTGTGTTGTGTTTGTGTCATGTTATTGGAATGTAATGTGAGTAAAGAAGAGCACTGAGCAACACTGACTGAGGGGAAATATAGTATAGTAAGACTCATTACACAATTTACAAATAAAGTAAATAATATTTACTTTATAAACTTTTTGGAATTTTTCACCATAGCATAATTCTTATTAAAAAGTTGAGTTTTTAAAAGTCTGTTTTACTTTTGTAACAACTGTTATCACTGTAAAAATTTCTTATAATTTTGTTGTGAAAAATAATATCTAAGGAATATACCTTACATATATGCATACATAAATGTTTTATGAAAATAAAAACCGTGTTGTAGGTATGTATTACAAAATTTTTTTGAAAGAAAGAGACAAAAAACTTCTAAGGAAATTGGAAATTTTATTAAATTACGTGATAATTTGATAAATATTTGATTTTAGATTCAGAATGAAATGAAATCAAAACGACATTCCATATATGTCCATTCGTATGTACTTAACTGTTTAAAATTTTAAATTAATAATTAATTGAAATTAAATAAGTTTTACTATTAACTTATAGGTACCCTATTATTAGAGAAGGATTTTATACCCTATTAAAGAACCGATTGCTAAGAAACCTTAACATTTCCACCGGCTTCAACACAGCAAAACAATTGGTTTTATACACTTAAGACTTGACTATTAAGTGAGGACAAGTGATTTCCATTACGAGGACAATTGAATGTTTAAATAAAATCATTCATTAGTCAATTTGGCATCAATAGTTTAGATGGCTCCCAAGTGTTTTTGATACAGCTACAAAATAACTATAAAGTACCAATAAGATGTCCAGTATCGGATTCAATTCTCAATTAACAAATACATAAGTAGGTACCTACCTATGTAGGATTCTAAATTTCCAATGTGATTCCAAAGATATAGAATTCTGCAGTCGGGTAGGTACATTATATATGTATGTATGTACCTATTATTTTCAATATGTTAATCTAAACCATAGAGCGAGAGTTTATAAATTCAGTACTTGGTAACGAGTACTTTCTTGAGTCTTTGTTGGAATTAAAATTTTTCAATAGATATCGATCACAAAGCTGGATCCAGATACCTCAGTTACTCTTGATATTTTATTAATTGAATCAAATAATATTAATTATTATCTTGTAAGTTGGTAGAATAAAAATCTTTTTCCCAACATCGATTACAAATTTTTATTTCAAAACCCCTTAATTACTCTCAAATATATATGTACGTACAAATTTTTCAATAAGTTCACCTTCATATCAAGATAATTTAAAAATTACATCATATTTTTAAAACACTAGACTACTTAGGCAATATAAACATTTTTTTATCAATTTTAATTTTACAAACTAATTAACAACAGTAGCTATTGTAACAGTAGCATTTCTGTTATTTGTAAATATTTATCTTTATAAAGTATCTAACAATGTTAGATAACAACTACATAGGTTAAGTACTTATCAATAATGATCGCATATCTTAAAATTTCTAGTAGGTACATTATATTAAACTTGCGATATAATAATTATAATTACAAAAGTATGTTTACAATTTAATTAAAAATTCCAAAATTTTTTTAATTTATTCATATCCGAGATATTTAAAAATTAAAAAATTGGGCATACCTATCTATTATTCGATTTGTAATTAAATTACCATATCTTTAAAACTTAAATTTATAAATTGATAAAAAAAAAAAATTGCAAATATCTATTAATAAATATTAATTAAAATTATATATTAATATAAATAATAATATTAATACAGTACAATTAAAAGTCGGTAAAATCTGAAATTCCAAAAAGATTTTTTAAAAATATTATATGCTTACGTAAACTTTGATAAATAAATTTTTCCATGATATCTTATAATAACTACATAGGTGGCTATCTTTTATTATATATGTACATAGTATGTTTTGATATCTTTTACAGTAAATCGACCATATTATTAAGTACCTAAGTACCTCTTATTCGCAATTACTTTTAAAAAAATTTTGACGAAATGCTATAATCTTATTTGGCAAGTACAATGTTCCAAATGTGCTGATGCGAACCAAAGTACTGGTTCTAGTAATATATTTATTTAAAGTAATTACAAACCCACATAGTGTTATTCTAGAGAGCTTGTGTTATTTAAAGTTATGTACTTAATCAAATTAAATATTTTTGATAATATTTAATTTTCTATCAAGCAGTTGTAACTTGTAGGCTGTAGTGTAGATAATAGTCAGAATAAGTATTTATTGATTCGGAATTAGTGTGTGCTTTTTTAAAAAAATTTGAACTACATACTCGTACTTCTTTTAATTTTACTGTAAAATTTTATAACATTTACTTCATAAAATGTACAAAGACTGTTGAAATTAAATTTTCAATATCAAAATAAACAAAAACTTCTCAGTAGAAGTAATTAACGAATTCAAAATTTAAGAAATGAAGTTAGTTATATTTTATATACCTACATATAATACCATCCTTGAATGAAAATATTTTGAGTTCAAATCAAGGTCAGCTCATATTCTACACAGTACTTTACAGTATAATATATAGTATTTTTGTACAACAGATCAGTCTATGAATTGAAGCTCGGTAACTGTTCTAATGACCTGTACTTACAGGAGTAAAAAGCCACAAAAAAAATAGAATATATTATTGATTACAACATGCAGTCGATTCTTAACAGAACACACCAAATTTACATTGGTAAAGTACTGTAACGATTATTTAGTTAATATTTTGTAGCTCATATTTTGTTGATAAGAGAAGAGCAGTTGATCTATTGTTTGTTGATAAGAGGATGTTAAAAGTATAATAAAAAGCTGTCGTCGAACATGTAATAAAGATTAAATTATAAGTAATTTAAGTCAGTACTTATAACTAATTTTGCGCAATTACTTTTGAGTGAGTAATAAAATTTCGGAAAACTGAAAATTATTATTCATGGAACTGAAGCTTGGTGTAGTAACTTTTCTGATGCCCTGTACTTACAGAAGTGAAATGAGGCACAAAAAAAAAAGAATATATTATTGATTACTTTACTAATGCAATAAATACTTTACTTATTGCATTAGTAAAGTACTTTAACGATTAATTAGTTAAGCTTTAAAGCTCTTCTATTGTTGATAAGAGAAGAGGAGTAATTGATCTATTTTTTGTTGATAAGAGGATGTTAAAAGTGTTTTTATTATACTGTCGTCGAACCTTTAATACGATTCAAATTGATAAGTAATTTATACCTAATTTTGCGCAATTACTTTTGAGTGATTAATAAAACAGCCGGACAAATTTTAAAATTACTAAAATATATAATTAAAAATTTATTCTATATAGTATATATGATAACTGATAAGTTTACATAAAAAAGATAATCGTGTAATCTTTATTGCAATTTTTTTTTTAAATTAAAAATAATAACACACACATTGAATTTAAAACGAAAAATGTGATTACACAATGTAGGTACTTTAGTTTTCATATTGTTTATCAGACAAAGTTTTGCTTTGTTTTTTTGTTTTTTTTTTTTACAAATTGAAAAACAAAAAATTATAAAAAAATTTATTATTATTTTGTTTTAGTTTGATCGTTTATATTAAACGCTACGGGGCGCCCACATTTTTTGATTTTTTTTTTTTTTTTGATTCGTTTTTTTAATGCGGTTGAGTTTTTATTTAATAAAGCGTTAATTTAGCATAACAATTTGTAAGTACTCAGTGTACTCAGTACTGTATAAAAGTTATTTTGATTTTTATGTTTTTCTTATTTTATTGCTCTTAATTTAAAAAAAAAAAAACAGTTTTATTCAATTGCATTTAAGATGCAATACAATATAAGTACTTATATTCTTTAAAAAATTATAATGAAATGTTCATCAAATTATTCACTTAGTTAAGTTATGAACGATTTAATGCAGTATGAGTACAAGCAAAAAAAAATAAATTAATTTTTATTTTATTTAGTCGCGACAGAATTTTTTTTTAAATTAAAATGTGTAAAATTTTAAAATAACAGTTCGGCTATCTGTCGTTTATTAATTCGTTCAGAAAAGTTTTGATCTTATACCTTATAAAATAATTTAAAAATCAAACAAATATGCTATTGTGAATGTATTAATATTTTTTGAAGTACTAATTCTAAATATTTTAAAGTACTTTTTTAAAGTACTAATTAATGCTCCTCTCCCATTTATTTATTAATTTGTGTAGAAATATTGTTTTCAATTTCGAATTTTGAATCTCGATATCAATACAATTTTTTTTTCGATAATATAACGGTAAAACATTTTGACATGTTTATTATTAATAAATTGATATTAAAAAATCAAATAATGTGCTATTGTGAATGAATTACTAATAATAATTGATTCATGTTTGACAGTTGTAAATTATTGACAATTCTGTTGTCAAAATTGTTTTTTTTATAATAAAACGATTTTTATTTAAAGCATTGAATTAATATTGATTAACTTAAATTAATCAATATATTATAATCAATTTATTAAAATTAATAAAATTTATTTAATAAAATAATTAATGAATAAAAAAATTCAAATTTTAAAGAAAATTATTAATACTGTTTTAATAGTAAAATAATTTGACAGAGGATTTCCACCATACTTGTTGATTATGTTTATAAAGTGTTTTCCAGTTAAAATCATATTTTTACAGTAAAACTAGTGAAATATTTTTAAATATTTTTATTTTAAATACCTAATATATTTTCTTATTAATTTTTTTTTTTAAATTTTTTGAAAATATTTTTGACAATAAGGAACCAACATAACAACAGTTTTTTTTGAGTTAATTGAATAGTGGTAAACATAAGTCTGATAGCAACAAATGATATAAACGGATATCAATAATAAATTGATTGATATGACTGATATGAGATAGTTCAAAAAGTTTAATATTTGATATGATATCAAAGTTTCTATCATTTATAAAAGTTATTCAATTCTAATTTAAAACTTTTACTTTTTCGAAGAATATTAAAGTTTCGAATGATAATTAACTTCTACACCTAATCTGACTTCTGATGACTTTTCTATATTTCTGACCAATGGGATAGTGGCTAAGATGCCGACCTTTCATTTGGAAGGTCTCGGGTTCAATTCCAAATCATATCTAATAAAAGATATATATTGTAAAAATTGTATAATTAATAAATAAGATTATAGAAAAATATATACATATAGATAGCGCACAAAATTTAACATTTGTTTAATTTATAATCTTAGCTCTGAGTCGAATAATCAATGACTTAGTGAATATAAATATTCTAATCTAAATGACTTGTTAAATGCTCCATACTGATTAAAAGAGTGGAAAAAGAACCAATAAAAAACAAGATCTGATGATAATCTTAAATAAATACCTAGTAGTAAATAAATCCAGAGCGAGTGGAATCGATTTTCGAAGAAGTTATCAGAAAAGTATTATATGAATCTGCAATCCATATGATCGAGTGATTAAAATTAATAATTTTATAAGTTTTTTACTTCTGATGTGAGTAGTAAAGTAAGTGCCTGGGCGTGGGAAAATAATTATGCAAATTAGGTCAATGACCTGGCGCTTGTATAAAATTAGTTTCTATTTTAAATTTCATTCTCAAAACTCTTTAACCATATAGAGTAATAATTCATTCTACCGATCATTCAACTATTCTTAGATTACACATCTCCCGTTGAACGTTTCCCAAATAAATTCCAACAATTTCCTATATTCAAAATTTCAACTCACAACAACGGAAAATAAATTAACTTATATAACACATATTTTCAAATCAACTTCAAAATTTATGAACTGTATGTTATGTGTATACGAAGATCATATAAATCTACATACCTACAGATCAGATTATGCACTCCAAATACATTATTTATATATTTTGTACTGTGACAAATAAATAAATTATTTTTAAAATATTATTTATAAACTTTTTTTTCAAAAATAATTCAAGAAAATATCATATAATGTAAATAATATATTTTATCACATTATAATAAAAAAAAACCTGAATAAAAAAAAAAAATCGGTCAAACTTATTCAATAAATTATGTTTGTAACTTTTAAACATATTAATTTCAAATCGCCTGCGTAAAAGTACGAAAACTGAAGTTGATTTATATAAATTATTTTAAGAACAAATTAAAATATTATTCTGAATTAACTATACATATATACTAAAACTTTAATTTTAAAATTCATTCAAAGATTATGTTGTAATTACTGTAACAGCTGAGACTCAATTCTAAATAAAAATTCTCTTAATTGATCATTAAACTAAATATGTATGTATAACAGACTGTTATTTATGTGTAACAGAATATGCGTACGTCCCATCAAGATAGTAAATAAAAAATGCATTCATAAAAGCTAATAAACTGCATAAGTGTCTACGCTTGCTTTTGACTTTTAACAACAACAAATTGTCAAATAGACAATAAAAAATTATGAATGACAGCATTAAAAAAGTATCCAACAACGACACAAACAAGAGAATGCATAATAAAATAATAAAAAATAAATCTAAAGTGAATTAGAAAATATGCTTTTAAAAAAATGACATAATCAAAAATAAATGGGAATTTTTTTTTGTATTTCTGATGCATATCCGTGATTATAAAAAAAAAATTCTTTTTATTTTAATTTTTTGTTGCCTTATTTGTTGCTAATAAAAAAAAAATACAATTTACTGTCATAACAGTGTTTATGTTTGCCATCATTTGTTTGGTTGGAAGTTTAGAAGAGTATTATGTAAGGATTTTTAAAAGTTTGTTTGTAGCTTCATTCGGAAATTCAGAAATTTAAACATGCGTTATATTGGCATGCATTCTAACTTGGGACTTCGTAATGAACTTGCTAAATTTAAAAACTGTTTAAATAATCCAGCCCTCCTATTATAAAAGTCTTCGGAATCATAATTGACGTCTCATCGTGTATTTAGGTATATATGTAATTAAACCGAGGTAAGAATGGCTTCAGTTGAGTTCTCAATGGACCTATGTTTGTATTAGTACCTAAATAGATTTGTGACTCGGAGCCCCAACGTCTTTTTCTCGTCTGCTTACATAATTAGTGCTTTAAATTGTTGAAAAGTCTGTTTGCGAATATTTTTTTTTTAGAAAATATGAGATTGTATTTTAATTTTACGCTCATTGAATGAATGATGTTGTTCTGTATTCTACATTTCTAACTATAACTGATAACTCATTAACCTTATCTTTCTTCAAAAATATTATTTTTCTCCAATCGAGCTCCCTTTCTACCTTTTTCTTACCAAACCTTTAAAATTTTGTATAAATAATCCTTCCCTGGAGTACAGGTAACATGTAAAATAATGGAGATTTCCAATTGGAAACTGTTTAAGTGAAAATGCCAAAATTAGGACTTGTTTAAATTGGATCTCTTAACAAATCTTGCACATAGATTACAGAAACTTTAAAATTCAAATCAGGATAAGGTTTAAGAATTTTAGATGTTTTAACTCTTTGTAAACGCGTGAGAGGAAATACCGTTAGAATAAAAGAACTAAAAACTTTAAAAGGCCAAAAATAAATTTTAGCTTAACCCTAAGGTCCCTAAACCAATATTGCATATAGAATAAATAAATAATAAATTTGCATAACCTATTGTTCGACAGATTGTTTGAGGAGGTGTTTAAGTCATTATGCGAATGCTCCTAAATGTGATACTCAATGAATTAATGTTACTATTGCCACTTCTGGATATAGTTGATAGCTCCTCTCTTTTATATTTCTTCCGATTGGGTTTGATTCACACCTTGTACATTTTATAATTCAATTAATGTAACCTATTATACAACTGAACTGTTATACATTGGTAATTTATATGGCTCTTTATTTAAATAAAAAAAAAAAGGTGGAATATAAATTTATTTAGTGTCTCATAAAATAGAAAAATCATTTTTGTTGATAAATATTATTTTTAAAGATTGTCATATATACAAAATTCCATTTTCTGTTTAAATTATAAAAATAAACTCTTTTTTTTATATATATTATGTTTGTAATATATATTAGAATAGTATTTTAATTTATTTATGAGTTCAATAAATTATGTGTTTATAACATGTATGATAATTGAGAATTAAATTATGTTCATCTTTACACAAATTCTGGTATGTTTCTTGAAATGCGGAACACAGAATCATACAATTAATTATAATATTAATTGTTATCAAATTTATTTTATAATAGTTTATATACTTATTGTAACCCTTTGATTCTTCTACTATTTATGTTTTCTTATGGACCCTTAAAGTCAATAGATGTTCGTATTTTAAAGATATTTAAAAAAAAAATATACTTTTAAATCTTATCATTGAAGATTATTGCGGCTGGGGCATTTTAGTGTACTTAGTATATTATTTAAGGAAATCATTGAATTAATATAATTTGGAGTATGTATGTATAATTAGAGTAATAAAATTGTTTACAATAGGTAATTGTTTAAGTATAAAAATTATTTCACTTAATATTTTTAATTCTCCAATGAACTAGATATAATTCTATAATTTTATTCACAGAGGTTATTTACCCAGACATTAGTTTTGGAGTATTCTAAAAATATATATATTGGATTTCTTCATTGGACATCAATAGTAGACTAAAATCCAAAAGTCTTGAAATAACTGTAGACTATTTTATCAGGGTATTTTTAAAGATCCTATTGTTTATAGGTTCGGAAGTATAGGTTCATCAGAAAGTATTGATCACTTGTGGATTCTCATTCTCATAACTTGATTTAAGTCCTTTGTAGAAGGAATTTTTATTAAACTAAGCTCTACAAAGCTCTTAGCATTCTGTTGGGATTTAAACTGAAGAACCTTTTTCTAATTTTTAAATATCTCCACTTCTGAAACTTTCTTCCTCCAAATGATTATACATTAACAAAAGTTTCTATATTATATAGTTTATATATTATAAACATGTTTAAATTTAAATAACATAATATACTTATATTTTATATTCCACTATAATTAAGTAATAAAAAAACTTAATTAAAAAAAAATTTAGTACTAATTAAGTGCATTTTCATTAACATACTGCATAATTTAAAGTAATTAAATATTTTTGAAATGTTCATTAATAACATAACAGATAATTTTAATATAAATATGAGTTTCTAATAATTTTTTTAGTTCACACACTTGTAATCTTAAAACTTGTATTTAATTTTAATGTCTAAACAGCTAATTATTTTATTTAGGAAGTGTTTAGTTGTCTATATGTAAGACGGTCGCTAGAAAATGTAAATACAAATTGTTTACTTTTTTTAAATTAACTTGAGTAATTTTTTTTTGTGGGTCCCAGTTATGTGGTATTCAATCAACCTGAATAATGGCTTAACAACCACACCAAAGTATGGTTAAATGGCAGAACCCCCTAATCAGTCCTACTTGTGACTGAACATCTATAGACACCCCTTTCTATACAACAACATAAATTTGTCTTGAGAAGCATTTTAACTCCTTGCAGTCACCCCTTTGACTTTTGATTGATATTATCCTGAATCCTGACCCTTTCTAAAATGTAAGTAATTTGGTAACCCTAAAATCTCTAAAAAACATTTATTAAAATTTAAAAAGAAATGAATCATGAAATAAAATGCCAATATTTTCTACCTGGTAACAATTTAAATAATGACAACTCGTAAAATTTAATTCGACTAAGTTCAAAAAACCTATTTTGAGATATTCAAGAAAATTTATTAAATAAGCAATCAGCTGACTATGACATGTATTAATTATGATTACAAAAAATTAAATTTACTGTTATATGATGTAAACGAAACGGTAACTGTAATATCAATTAATTTTAATTTAATTTCATATATATATATATATATATATATATTTTCAAGTTTTAAATTTCACTTTTTCTTTCTTTTTCTCTGTAATTATATTTTGCTTTTTTTTTAATTTTTTTTTGCATTTCTTTTCTATTTTTTTTTTATTAATATTATATTTTGTTGCCATTAATAAAATTAATAACTGTATTAAGTTACTATTGTTTTTGTGGTATAAACGTTAAATAAAAACATAAAAACCACAAGTTGTTTTTTTTTTTCAAGTAATTACATTTCATTAACTCTAATTATATGCAATTCGATTACATGAATAATTTAAGTGCTTATTTATAATTAAAGAAAATTATAAAAAAAAAAGAGTTTTTTAATTTTTTAAATAGTAATTAAATTTTTCGACTTAATTTAAAAAAAATAGATAAATACAAATTTTTTATTATATTCAAAGAATTTTTTCACATGTAAAGTGGAAATAAAAGTTATTTCAATTGGAAGAAAATTCCTTTAAAAATGAATTATTTAATTTTATTTAGCGATTTAAACCAATCGGAAATACTTGAAATTCATTTCCTTTTCAAAAATTTAATTATCTATGATTCCGGAATATAAAACAAAAATATTTATGATCCTATAGTTATATATACTATAGTGCACCTCTCAACCAAATTATCCATTTAGCAAGTGGGAGCTTTTAAAAGAAAAGCTATTCTGTTCCCAACCAGTCTTTCAATATTCCTCTAACATATTATTTTTCTCCAATCGACCTCCCTTTCTATCCTTTTCTTATCAAATCTATTAAATTTTAAATGAAATCCTTTTCTAGAGTACAAATAGCGTGTTAAATAAAGAAAATTTCCAATTGGAAACTGTTTAAGTGAGAAGGCCAAAATCAGGCCTTGTTTAAATCGGATCTCTTAACAAATCTTACACATGTTTTACAGAAACTTTAAAATACAAATCATGAAAAAGTTTTGTAATTTTAGATGCTTTAACTGTTTAAAAGCGCGTGAGAGGAAATACCGTTAGAAAAAAGGAATTAAAAAAGTAAAAAGGCCAAAAATCAACTTTAACTAAACCTATTCCCTCGACAAATATTACACATGGATTAAAAAAACTTGAAAATACAAATCATGAAAAAATTTTGTAATTTTAGGTGCTTTAACTATTAAGAAATGCAGGAGAGGAAATACCGTTAGATTTAAGGTATTTAAAAATTAATATTTAAAATGCTATGCAAATTGAAACCCTTCAATTTTTTTAAAATAAATTTCCTTGTTAGTCAAGAATAGAAGTTTCTAATAACCTGTATTTGCTCACAACTTATCTCAAATTAGGATGATCTAATTGAATTTAATTACATTTAACATCTATTTTGATTAATCACCAATTATCGATAAAAAAAAATTCAAGATTATATCACATTTTCACAACTAAAAGTTTTCCCCATTGTAATTGCAATTTTCCCCCGTTTTTTATTCTTGTTTCGTCATTTTATAATTAATTTTTAATAAATAAAATTATCATTGTATTAAATAATGAAGTCACTCTATTAATCCAATATTAAATTATTGTGCACTGGAATAAATAATACGGCTACGAAAATGCGCATTTATTTCAAAATAATAATAATAATTTTTAAAATATTTTATATTCAAATAAAAAAAAAAAATATTTCATTTATTTTAAATAGACTTATAATTTTTAATGCAAACAATGTTTATAATATAAGCCAACAAATATATATATACATACACCAAATAAATATTGTATATGTGTTCAAGAACACCTAAATTCCATAAAAACAAAATATGATTCATCAATATTTTCACAACAGAATATTCTAAAAACAAAAACATAAGTATATTTATATAAAATACATAAGTTTTATAAA
This sequence comes from Dolichopus griseipennis, assembly GCA_963082915.1. Taxonomy (NCBI): domain Eukaryota; kingdom Metazoa; phylum Arthropoda; class Insecta; order Diptera; family Dolichopodidae; genus Dolichopus; species Dolichopus griseipennis. Next base: position 6,157,280 of record OY720444.1, read on the forward strand.
ATTTTTCAAAGTATCTTAAGGTTCATTTTAATGCGCTTATAATAAGATCTTAATACAAATGAACGAAATCGGCCATATATAAGTAAAATACTTGTATTACCGCAAGAGCAAATATACTTTCTTTCCAATGTAATATTTTTTTTATATCTGATATAAAAAAAATTTTTTACTCATTTTGTTTTTTTTGGCTTTTTAATAAATTTTCTTAAAGACATTCCGAGGTCAAATATAATGTCAGAAAATTGAAAGAAATATTATAATTAAAACACATATATTTGCTTTTTTTTTCACTTAGCGTTCATGTTTCACTTATATGAAAAACGAAAGAATGATACACTATATTGATAATTATTAAGAAATTAATGTACTAATGATGAGTAAAAAATTTAAGTGTTGTTTAATAAAGTTGTCTTTCATTTTATTATGTACAGACTGCTTAAGAAAGTTTATATTAAACCTTGATTCTTCAATGCGCCAGTTAATTCACATTATTAAATATCGGTTTTTATAGTGGCATCAAGACTTAAATAAATTAAATTAAATCATCTGCTGGTAATAGATTAAAAAAGAAACTCTAGTAGCCGAATTATTTGCCAAAAGCCTCGAAATTTTTTGCTAGGATTTCTAGCCAATTAGAATACTGTACAGTCAACTCAGGAAAGTTCTATGAAAATATATGAGGAAAAGGTCCTTTTAAAATTCAAAATACAATTCTAATCCAAAAAAATTGTTCCAAAGCCAGTAGTTCCAGTGTATTGAGCTAGTACTTATTAAATTCCAAATAAGAAGGACAGATTATGAATAGTTTTAGAATACAGTAAGAAAACCAAAAAATATCAATCCTAGAAAAATTCTGGATTAGCAACCTCTTAGAAGCGTATCCTTGAACTCGGAAACATTTGGAGAAGAATTTTAAGTACATTGAAGGATAAATTGGTAAAATTAATTACCTATAGTCATAATTTAGAGTTTCAACAGAACCAGATGCAGAGCCTTATTATCTATCTTTAGAATATCATTAGGTCTTCAATGGTTATTTTTAAAGCAGAGCTTTATATTATTGTGTTTAATCGGTTCCTCTTCCTCATTTTCATAATAATGTGTTCAACTCCCAATTCTCACTCCTGTAACTATTTTACAATCCTTAAAGCACTCTGTATTATTGCTATGGACACTCTATATAATTCAATAAAGTATGACATACTATATAAATTAATAAAGATTGATTAAAAAAACAACAACCCGGCGTGTTCTTTAAGAGAAAATTAATTCTCACTTTCTTTGGTTATATTTTAATTTTTCTTTTTTTTTTTTTAGTTTTTCTTTTTATGACGCATAAACCATTTTCAAAACATCAAAAGAAAATCGCTGTTTTTTTTTTTTTAAATTTTTATTATGGTAATATGTTTTCCGGTCAAAAATGTTGCCAAAAATATACAAAATTAAATAAAGTATATAAGTGTTTTACGTACACTCAATCTGAAACAAATTTGTTTTTTTATATATTAAAGATAAGTAAAATTTCATCATCATTGCTCTGTATCATGTTGTATTTTTTATATTTTTTTTTTTTTTTAAATCACTTATGATCAATCCAAAAAACAAAAATAAAAAAATTAAATTTTAAAATAGTATATCATGAATATTGTATCTATTTAGAACACAAAAATACTATAAAAAGAGGATACAGAGGGGGGGGGGGGTTTTCATACATAATATATGCGTCATTTTCAATTTATCTTTCCAAATTTTTAAATTTATGCATAACCAAGCATCAACGTTTTAATGATTAGGTATTGAGGGGAAAGTACAAATGAAGCAATAAAAAAAAAAAACAAGAAAAAATAAAGAACTTATCATTTTTGCAAAGCTCAAAATTGTTGCTTTTGTTCATTTCCATATTATTTGAATTAGAGAGAACAAATACAAAATTTTTTTTTTAAATTTAAGACAAAAATATTTGTTTAGAATATGGGGGTATTCTGCTAAACGTAGGATAGTAGAATATGAATACTACGTTGTATATGCACTCGATTTCAATATATTAAATAAGTAGGTATTTATAATATTCAATATCCTAATTACCATTTGAATTTGAAATAAAATATTAATTAACCGGTTAATTATATTCACAATTTTTTTAATTTAATAACATATTCGATGAAATACGCCTTATGATATGCAATTTTTTGTTTGCATTTTAAACTTAGTTTTTCAGTGACATTATATTATAAAAATCATTTCAATTTATGAGCTTAGAATAGTATAAAAATTCAAATTCTAAATCCTAACATACTATTTTGTGAGGCAATACTTATTATAAATAGGGAATTATACTATTAGAATAAAAATACCTTAAGTGCACTATGAGTAAAAATTACTAAAAAAAACACTTAAATTTATACTAAGCAATTATTGTCTGTAAAATCCGAAATTCTTAATTAAATTTTAAATATTAACTTAAAAGAACTATTTAAAATTCATTTAATTAAGTAATTAATAATTTGAGTATAAAATACTCCAAATTAACTCTAATATTTTCAAAATGAGTATAATTGGAATATTATTCCTTATATTAATGATGCTATCATTACCGTTACTTGAATCACTTTATTCTATTAAATTAAGTACCATTCGTTATTTAATTTTCATTTAGATCGTATAAAACTAATCTCCTTATTTAAAAGTGATCACATATTTGAATACAATAAAATGTAATTTTAGGAGAAAATACTCATTTTTGAGTGAAATATTGTACATTAACAATAAATCACTATATTAATCTAATTACGATATTTTAATATACTGTAAATTTACAAATTAAATCGTACAACATTGGTCTGATATTATTTCAATTCAAGAGTGTTCGATCCATTCAAGAAAACACTCATTATTGAGTGCAATATACAATACTAATAAATATTATACATTACTAACCTATTTTGAATTTAATAAGATACATTTTAATATTTTCTGAAGCGAAAAAAGAAAAACAAATTTCTACAAAAACAAATAAAAAACAATAAGTTCAAATATAAAAAAAAAAAAAAAAAATAGAATTTAAAACAATTTAATGCTTGTTTTTTTTTCCACCAAAAAAAAAAATTACTCACACTTGGAGCGCAATTAACAAAACAAAAAAAAAATGTTTAGGTTTTGTTTTAAAAAAATTCATTGAAAGCGATACTAACCACAAACGAACAATTTAAATTTTTTTTTCTTTAATTTTCAAATTTTTATTAATTTATTTTTTTTTTTTAAAGAAATTTTTCTTTCCGAATTTTTTCATTACTTTCTCAAAAATAATCGGAAAAATAATACGAAAATAAATATAAAATACTCGAAATAATATAAAATACCATATAAAACACTCGAAATAAACGCCAATTTGATCGAATATTAATGTGAAACGAATTTAAAACACAAAAAATAAATTTAAAATAAACAAAATCAAAATTAAAATAAATATTGTGAACGAATTAATTTTTAAAATATAATTTAAAAAAAAATATCAAAACAAATAAATAAAACGAATATTATTAAGTATAATAAAATATAAAAAATGTATTACAAACATAATACATATATTAAAAGAATATTATCACGAAAAAGAAATTAAAAAAAAAAAAAAGACTGTGCCAGTGCAATAAAGTGCCATAATATAATTTAAAAGTGTTATTTTGTATTTAAATAAATGAAAACAACTGGTAAGAATAGTGATGTTGTTGTTGTTGTTGGACTTTGACACTATTTTTTAAAATGACACTTTTGTGTTATTTAGTTTTTTTTTTTTTTTTTCAAAATGTGCCTATAATCTATTTTGATATTTACAAAATTTCCTTCCCTATATAATAAATATTAAATAATATTTTATATTATATTTTGTTCTACATGTACAGTCACGGAAATGTGATTGAAGATAGTGTGCTTAAAATAAGGTTAATCTTATGATAAACTTTGAAGATATTAATGCTGATTCGGGATTTAAAACAATGGACTTTTACAAAAATAAGTATTTTGATTAAATTATTAAAATTGTTCGATATGAGTCACAAAAAGTTGTAGGACATAATATATTTAACAGTGATAAGCTGTATGAGACTTTAGTCTGATATAAAAGTTTAAGTTCTTTAACTTATCAACAATTGATTAGCATCAAAGTTCCTATGCAACTGTAGGATTATATCAACTTTTATAGAGTTATTATTAAATTTAAATATCTCTCATGCCCGACAACTCTTTTTGTCAACATTATTTTGATGTGCAAGTTTAACTTTTATAAAAAATAAGTTTGTCATAGATAAAATGAAATTATCAAATAAGTTTTAATTAAATTGGATTGATTCAGTAGTAATTAATTTGGTTAAACAAATTTATATAATTAGTTTTAATGATCTTCCTGCTACTTTTTTCTAATGTACTTAAATATATGTCTAACTTCTTAAACTTATCATTAATTGATTAACACTATTGCATCTACATAACTTCAGCATTATATCACTGTTTTGGTCTTATTATTATAAAAAATTATCTTCAATGTCAGATAACAAAGATTACTTAATTTAGTTATCTTATTAAGCATTTAATCCTTTGTTATTTTGTGATTCCTAATAAGTACTTTACTTAAATAATGTTTTGAAGTACAAATATTTAATATTTTTTATTATAATTTAATTTTGAATGACTTAAGATGTGCGTTAAGTTTATTATAATATCTGTCAATATGTTGGGTTGTAGATATAGTAAAAGTTAATTACATTATTTAAAATAATTATTTAATTTTAAATACTAACTATTAAATATAGTTTAACTTTTTAAATATAAAAGTAATTAAATTTTTACTTTCTTAATTAAACATTAGCATAGTAATACAACAATTATATATATTTAATATAATTTTTAATTAATTTATCATTAGTTAGTTTTACTTAATAAATTCATTGGTTTTTAGAATTTTAATTTTAAAAATTATTTCATAATCTAATAATCTTTATTCCAAATTATATAACTATATATAATTTAATTGGGTGTATAATTTGATTACTCATACTAAAAATCTATAATTAAAATTTTATTTTTGTAAATAATAAATCATATTTTATTGATTAGTCGAATTTTAATTCGGTCGAAATTTTTTTTTTTTTTTAATACGCATAATCTAAAAATAAATTAAAATTATATTGCATATCAAATATTTAAGGTTGTAATAAGCTTTTTAAAAGTATATAAAAAATATATATATAAAGTTTATTTATATATATATGTATATTTTATATTAGTGAAATTATTTAAATATTAATTAATATACATAATATACCCTTAATATTGAAATATTCTGTAGCAATAATTAAAAAAAAAAAAGTTTCTATTGGCCCTAAAAATATGCAATAAAACATATAAACTTTGTTTACATTAGATTTTATATAATAATAGAAGTTAATCGATTCGGTTAACAAGTTATCTGAATTCTGAACTACAATACAATATGTGATGTATCTTAAGATACTTAGTACAATTTAAAGTTTTAATCATTATATTAAAAACTAAAGTTATGTTATAAGTTTATTGAATCAAGTAAAAGTATTTAATATGAAATTAAAAAATATAAACAAAAACTGAATAGTTTTTTATTATGGGTTCATTTATCATTTTGGCAACAATATCATGTAAAATATCTGAAACTTGACAACAAAACTAATTATGTTTTATTTATAATCATTTTATTTGATTTAGTGTTTTTGTTTTTTTTTTTTTTTTCTAAATATTCTTCAAAAAAATAAAAAACATTATAACTAGGCCTTCTCACTGACTATAAAATTGAGTTGATGAATCTAATATTATTTAATATATGGTATACAAATCACTCAGAGAGACAGTATTAGATCTTCTGCATAAAGTAATATAGTCAAAAGAAACGAAGTAGTATTAAAAAGTACTTGAATATAAAAATAGGAATCAATTTTCATCAAATTATGTTTGTATGTAGAACGAAGCAGTTCTTGAATTAATTGGGATTAAAAAAATTGGATGTAATAGAAAATTGTAGGAATGGGACTTAATAAAAAAATAAATTTCTTCTTTATCTATCATAGAATTATGGACTTGATTCCAAGTGTGATTGAGTACTTTATCAATTACAAAAATGAGTACTCAATAAATAACAAACGATTTGATTCATTTAGAAGCTTAAATATGATAATATCTACCACTTGTGTATTTGACTTTGTTTCAAATGTGATTGAGTACTTTATCAATTACAAAAGTGAGTACTCAATAAATAACCAACGATTTGATTCATTTAAAAGCTTAAATATGATAATATCTACCATAGAAGTATTTGACTTAATTCCAAATGTGATTGAGTACTTTATCAATTACAAAAATGAGTACTTAAAAAATAACAAACGATTTGATTCATTTAAAAGCTTAAATATGCATAATAACTACCCTAGGAGTATATTACTTGGTTCCAATTGTGATTGAGTACTTTATCAATTACAAAAATGAGTGCTCAATAAATAAAAAACGATTTGATTAATTTAAAAGCTTAAATATGATATGTATTTAAATAATTAATTATTATTAGAAAATTCTTATAGGTTCAAATAATTTTGAACCGTCCTTTGTACAGAACAAAATAAGAAAAGTAATAAAAATGTACCATAATTTATAATTAAATTTTAAAAGAGAATTTATATTTCTCTTTTAAACTATTCAGTACTATGAAAAACGTCACTTGAAACATTAAAATAATATTATTTTATTTTGATTTTTTTATTTTTATTTTTTGTCTACGTAAAATTTAATTATATCATAATAATAAAAATAAAAAAAATGTTCTTAGACACCTTAATTTTCGTTTTTAATTGATATAATCTTGTTAAGACTAATTGTACTTGATATAAGTTTATATTAAAAAAGTTTTTAGATAAAATAACATAAGTAATTTATCAAAACAATTTGGATTTAATTATATCACATTATCTTAAAAATAATATTTGATAATAATATGGAATTTTTTTTATCACCATGCTTATTCCTTAAACTGTGACTACATGGTTTTCGAAAATCTACAGTACTTCTTTCTATCCTGTGCTAGTTTTTTAACCTCTGCCTAAGTTTACTACTTTTTCGCACTTTTATTCCCGACTGATTTCTTTTTCATGCAGACTTAGGCCCTTATACGTATCTTTTTGTTTGGCTTAGTACCAGTTGAACATCTGATAAGCAACACTGATTTTCAGAGGACATGGTTGGTTCGTCTCAATTTTATTTTAGTAATATCTGAATATAGACTTAATATTAAACCTTAAATACGCAATTACTGTCGAAGAATTGCAACCTATTAGGTTTGGTAATTTTAATAAGTTTAAGATTTTCGATTTCAAGTACTTATATGTGTATATTGTAATGAAAAACTGCAAAAGAATTTGTTTATCTTCCGGATCGTTCCGTTTCAGATCACACGCTACACTTTAAAAAGGATGTTTAAGTTTGTATTATCATTCCGTATGGCTTTGTAGTTCAATTTTATACTATTAAAATTTTTTCAAGTCGGCTCCTTTCAAGCTGACTCCTTTCAAACCAACTTCTTTCAAGCCGACTCCTTTCAACCCGACTCCTTTCAAACTGACTTCTTTCAAACCAAATCCTTTTAAGGCGACTCCTTTCAAGCCGACTTTAATCAAGTCGACTCCTTTCAAGCCGAAATCTTAAATTTAAAAATTAATATTAATTTGCAAATATTGGTATTTCATTCATTGAGTCGGATCCGGTAGTTCTTATAATTATCAAGTCCAACTCGAATTTTCTTCATTTTTGTAATAATTCTTAAATATTTTCCTTTAGTTTTTCACATACCTACTTCTGCTTGTTTTTTTTTTTTTTTTTTTTTTTTTAATTTATATTTTCAATCATATTTTTTTTTATTTTATATTTTATATTTAAAAAATTTTTACGTTCTCTTTAAAAATGTTTTTCAAAACATTTAAAAATTGATCCTGTTTAAAAATGAGTTCAGTGTTTGAGTAGTTTTTTGGGGTAGACTCGCTACTTTTTGTTTTTTTTTTTTGAAAATTATTTTTATTAGTCTATGGAATTTTTTTTTTTTATTTTAATATTTTATTTAATATTTTATTTTAATATTTTATTTAATATTTTATTAAATATTTTATTTAATATTTTATTAAATATTTTATTTAATTTTGTATTTTAATTTTAATATCAGTGAAATGAAAGTTTTTTTTAAAAAAATTATTAAAAATTATTAAAGTTACAATAAATTATTAATTTTTAATAAATTCTATTTTTTAATTTAAACTTTAAAGTGTCAAAATTAAATGACTGACACCTTTATAGCATTCAATTAATTTAGCAACATTATCTATTTTTAACCGTTATAATTTATTAAAAAAAAAAAAAAAAACAAATGAAAAATGTAAAAATATAAAAAAAAAAAACTTAAAAATAAAAATAACAGGTTTTTTTTTTGTGGCCAGCTGTTGTGACGTATGTACTAAATATATATTCTTAGAAGTTTATACCTATTTAATAAAAAAAAAATCTGTTTTTGTTATTGTTTTATTTTAAGAACTGTTTTTTTTTTTGACAACCAAAAAAAAAAAACAAAAACAACAACAAAAAAAAATTCAAAATAAAAAAAAAACAACAACAACATAGATCACAGAACCCAGAGACAACACAGAATAAAAAACAAATGTCACTGTTACTTTTAAAAATAAAAACACATACACACACACACATAGACAAATTAAAAAAAAAATCATAAGTCAAAATTCTTAATCAAATATTTTTATTTTGATTTTGCATAATTTGTTGAAATACCGGTGTAAATTAAATGTCACCTGTACAAATTCATTTAAAAAAATATATTATATCACCTGTAAAAATTTATTTTTAAATTAAATATTTCAATTTAAATTTTGTAATTAATTAAATTCTTTTGTTTTAAATTTTATTTTTAGTTGCTGTCAAATCAACAAACAATCAGAGACAACCGTTGCAACAGTAAAACAAGCAACAACAACAACAACAACAGTGAAATAACTGTTAAAAGAACAATTACATCAAAAAACAAATGAAGCAAGAAAATTTTCAAAAAAAAAACTGATTGTTTTTTTTTTTTTCATTTTTTTTTATAATAAGAACGAAAAAAAATTCCCAGCAACAACAACAACAACAATAGTAATTTCAAAAAAATTTTGTCTACAGTTAACAGTAGGAGAGTAATAATTAATAACAGTACAGTATACTAATAATAACAGTTTTAATAATAATAGCAACAACAACAACAACAAAGTTCATAGATGATTGATCATTTGCGAAAGGGTCAACAAAATAGTTTTAAAATTTTTTTTAACTAAGAATATAATAGTTAATAATATAATATATACACAAGTATATAAACAACAAATACATACAAATGTATTACATACAGTTATATAATATTATATATATAATTAATTATAATTTAAATTACTGGATTAATACAACAAATATCTTATACTAAATCTTAAAATCAAAAAAAAAAAAAAATAGAATTAGAATAAGAAAAAAAAAATGGATGATTTCGATATAGATGAAATATTTGATAGATCACAACATGGTACAAATTGGTTATTACCGGCATTTGATCAACAAGGTGAGTTTCACTTTATTTATGATTAATTATATTGTAATTTTAGTGTTAATGAAGTTTAAAAGTGTAAACTATAATAAAGTATGCCAACGGTCTAATTATTTTTTAGTAGATCAGTGATCTTAATGTTTTTTAAATTAACATATTTTAAGTTTTAAAAGTCAAATAGGGGTCTTCAACCCATTTCCCATCAACTAATATAATATATATATATATATATATCTAATTTAAGAATTATGAATATCAACTGGGCTTTTAAAGAGTGCAAATTTAATTGATTTAAAAGATGTTTTTAAATGTATAGTTGGTGTAGTATTATATTGTTGTTTTTACTAGTATCTAGGCTTTGTGACTTACCATCTATTATGGATCTCATTTTCAATACTTTAAATTAATTAATATATTTATATATATTTCTAACAAAAACTTATCAATTTCAATTAAACATCCATTGACAGACCCAGTAATTCGCACCGGGCATTAGCTAGTATCATATATTTTTATATTTTTAGTGTCATATATTGGTCACTTCTGACTTCTGATCTCTGACTGTATAAATTTAATTGTATTACATTGTAGATTTAGTAACTTTTTTTCAAGCAGACTTCTTCTACCACTTCAGTTTTGGGTCAAGTAACACTCCGAGGTATTTAACACTGGAGTCTAGGTTTGGTGAATTCCGGGATTTTTATCCTCTTTGTGAATAGCTTTAGTTCTGTTTTTATTGAAGCATTTAAAAAAAGAACAATGTTTTTAGTATTAAAATTATATTTATTCATACTATCAACTAGGTATTTGATTTAGAACTTACATTCCTAGAATGATATCATAGAAGAATTTTGAATTTCCATATAGATTTCGCAGTATTTTATAAGTAGGCCTCTCATTAAGTCAAATTTTACCATTTTATTTTATATTAATTTCTTTCCTGGGGTTTGTTCTAAGTGTCAAGCATTTAGTCAACGATCTTACAATCGAAATCTACAATACAACAACATCTCATATTTTTGATTTAAGTATTTTTAATTACATTAGAATAACTATTTCCCCATTTTCATAAAATATTTCCTATATTTATCTGTTAAACACAGCATTTTCATGGAAATTTTTTGAACAATCCCACTTAAAACTAGTTCACAATTTTTTAAGCAAAAAATTATGTATTTAAACTTAAATTATCATCATTTATTTTGTTCCTAATATCTATTTTAATGTGCAATCAACATAACTTATAATTTGTTATATGATTGCATTCATGTGCAAATTTTATCACATCACGATTATTCATAAATTTTTTATTACACTTTACAAAAAAAACGATTTAAAACTTGTTTTATTATTGTTTATGACCTAGGTTAAAATTTACTACAAACTAAGTTAAAAACTAATAAATAACTCATAATTGTATTATAAATAAAAAAAACCTTTTATCTTAAATTTTTGATCTTAATACATTTTACTAATTTGAATTTTTACAATTTTATTTTTTAGATGCCATCTACTTATCATCATCGCGTCAAATGCTTGAACCAATTATGGAAGAAACATCAGAAGATGAAGAAAGTTCAAGTTATAGTTATAATCAATATGAAAATGGTGCTTGGAGTTCAGAATCAGAAACTGGATCTGTGATTAGAATTGAATTAACTAATGGCAAGATATATTATTTTTTTAAATGTAAATAATTTCCTGTACTAATGTTATTTCCATAATTTTTAAAATTTTAGATCAAGATTCAATATCAGAAAGAGGACTTGCTTGCCCAGCAAAACGTGCTAGACATGATCTCGATTTAAATTTATTACTTAATTCATCATCTTCATCATCATTATCATCACCATCATCAATACAACCACCACCAACAATACATCAAGATTTATTTCATAATCAACAATCCCAATCATTACAATTGCAAAAACCGCAATCAGTATCTTCATCATTAGGAACGACAAATTCAACGATTACAACAAATAATAATAATTTTAATGCAAATTTTAGTCAATTAAGTACGAGTACGAATACATCATTATTAGCACCATTACCACAACAACAACCATCTTCCTTAACTACTAATTGTAATAATAGCAATAATAACCCACATTATTCATATACGATAAATGGTCTAATTGATAGTCCACAAAATATACGAAAATTTAATCAATCACGAAATAATACAATTACTAATAATAATAACGATACATTATCAGCTGGTATTAGTTCTTTATTAGATTCACCGATAGCTGATTTACCGATATTTCGAAAACGTTTTGATGATTTTAATATATATTCAGATTCTGATAGTTTATCATACAATTCATTATCTCGATCATCATCTCTAATACAATTTGAATCATTAGAACGTCAATTACAAAATGATTTATCAAATTCATCATCTGTTGGATCATCACCATCTCTATTGAGTTTTGATGCTGCATCAATGGAAAATCCAAATAATAATCAAACTTTAAATTATCGTGGCTCTAATAGTAGTTTAAAACGTTTTGAAAGTAGTGATAGTCGTTTGCATCAAACATATTATGATTTAGATAAAATTGATTTTGATAAAAATACACCATCAACGCTGCTGTTTAGAACGAGTCGTGCCTTAAGTGAAGAACGACAATCAAAAAGTGATTCAGAATCATCAAGTGATAATAGTATTTTGTCACATGAAGAACGAATTTTGGTGCGACCAATTAATTCATTAACTCAAACACCAACCCATTCATCATGTTTGGATTCAATAAGTACTACACGTCGTAATAGTAGTGTTAGTGGTAGTAGTCGTACAAAAAGTTCTGCTGAAAATTTATCCGAAGATAGTGGTTACTGTGAACATTATCAACCATTACGTACTAAATCTAAAAGTATTCCTAGTTTTGAGAAATTCTGTGAAGAAGATGAATTCGAAAATCATAAAAGTTTAGAAAATATACGTTATAATCCATTACAATCGCGTCGTAGTAGTAATAGCAGCTCAACAACTGGTAGCGATGATGAAAGATCAAAACATTCCACACATGAGATAAATGAATCTAATGCCATAATACAACAAAATGAAAATAGTAACAATTGCAGCAATAGCAGCAGCAACAATAATAACAATAATAAAAAACAATATAATATTAAAGATAAAAATAATAAAATCAATTCATCAAAATGTATAACAACAACAGTAACAACAACAACATCATCAAAATTTTCTTTTTCTCCACCATCACCCATTTCATCGACATCATCAACATCTCCCATTTCTTCAAATTGTTCATCTGATGAAGACTATTGTACACAATCAATTATTACTCTTAAAGTGCCAACAACAACAACCACAACAACAACAAAAATTAAATATCAACAAAATGCAAATGGTGTTGTAAATTTTGCAAATAATGCGATCATCAATAGTAACAACAACAGCAACAATAATAATAAGAAAAATCATATTAGAAATAAAAATATTCATCATAATGATGATTTTAATCATGATAATGTTAATACGCTTGCGCCAATACATTTAAAATCTACTCAATCAACTCAAATGCAACAATACGCATGTCCAGAGCAAAATTCAACTTATCAACAACAAAAACCAACAACATATTCAGCAACAAGAAATAATAATAATATAAATCGTCTATATTCAACATTAACATCATCACAGACAGCATCTCCACAAATTTTGTTAAATTCAGATGAAACTGCGACGGCGTCAACATACACAAACAACAACAACAGCAATAATAATAATAATAAAAATAATAATAAAACAAATACAGCAACTATGAATTCATATTTTCCAACAAATTCATCCAGTTTACCAGATGTTCGGGTCGAGTGTTCTTCATATATTAATGAAGAAAAAGAACAACAGCGCAGTAATAAAATTTATCCTAATAACAAACGGACAAATATAAGTGCAACATCACGATCACAGCAACAACAACAACAATCACAACAAAATAATTCAAATAAAAATTATTATAATAATAATTTTATTAATTCAAGTGGTGTTACTGATAGTGATATTGAAGATAATCGTATTAAAATTAATGTTTCTAGTGGCGGTAAATATCGCGCAACGAATCGTGAAGCTACAAAATCATCAATTGCAACACAAAATAAAATTTTCCGTATTGATTGTATAAGTCCGGAACCTGAAATTATTGTAGATTATGATACAATTATTGTATCATATGATAAACCAACAAGTTCAACAAAATTTCTGAATGATCTAAATTCATATCGGAAAAGTTTAAGTTCAGATCAATTGGATCGTTGTACCAGCAGCTCGAATGAATTTAAAAAAGGAAATGAAAATTCATTAATTGGTAAGAGTTCGATAAAATTTTTTTTTTAGAAATATTTGTTCCTGTTCATTATAAGGATTACATGCATATTCCACTCTCTGTTGTTTCATAGTATTAGATTCAATTCATTGATAAAAAATTTTCATTTTGAATGAAATTCAAAATGGCTGGAAAATTGTTTCTTTTTTTATTGCGAAAATTCAAGAAAATTTTAAAAAAATTTTTTCGCAATTTCATGTTTTTCATATTTTTGTTTTTGAAATTTTTTTTTTTTTTTTAAAAGAAAATTAAGAAAATTTTTTTTTTATTTGTGTTTTTTTATTTTTCTTAAACGGTTTTTCAATTTTCTTTTAATTTTGAATTTAATTAAGGTTACTTCGATATTGACCTGAAGTGGACCGCGAATTTTTGAAAAGAGGGGGGAAAATTTGAAAATTTTTTCAAAAAAAAAAATAATGTGAATTTTGAATATTTTGAAAATTTAATTCGAATGAAAAAAGAAAATTTTAAAAAAAAATATTTGGTAGTTTTCTTTTTTTTTTTAATTTGTGGAGGAGAAAATTAAATTGAAATATTTATCAAATATTCGGGTGTTTGTATGAATGTTCTCTTATTAATTGGATTTGTTCCAAAATAATTTTTTTAGAAAAAAAAAATAGCTTCTAATAAAATTACGCCATCTCATTAATGTTTTTTGTTGTTATTTTTTTTTATTAGATTTTTCAATTTTTGAAAAAGAAAACTTATTAGAATAAATATTAATTTTATAATCAAGAGTTTATAAAAATATTTAATTAGTGATTATTAAAATCTATAATTTCCTTATTATGTAGGTATGTATTATAAAATTTAGAATGTTTAGAAATGTTATAGTTGCAGGAAAAAATTCTTATTGGAAAATAAAATAAAAATACAAAAATGCATTACAACAATAGGATAAAACAATATTTAATTTCGAAAAGGAAAATTTAGTATAAATATCTACTTAATTTAAGTTCACTCCTTAAGATATGCAATATTTTTAATTTATTATTTAAGATTAATTAATGAGTACCTGCAAATGTGATTTAAAACCATCGCATAGAACATAATATGTAGATAAAATCATTCTAATGTAGGCTCAACAAATTCGAGCTATGGTTGGATAGGTCATTGCATTAAACCATGGGTCAGCTCGGATTAAAATTATTTTTTGATTAAAATACTTCTTACAGCTTTGATTCTTGTTTATATAAACCTGCCTATACCATAGGTCATATTATATTCGTGTTATAAGAATTGATCTTAATTCCATAAACAATTTAAACATGAGATAGTACTAGGCCTTATAAATGGTTAAAATATTTAAATTATTAATTTGTAGTAAAAGAAAATGTAATTTTTCTTCAAGACATCATTGAAAAAATTTTTAAGTTGTTCAAAAATTCCCTTTTTCCGGACTTAAATTTTGTTATATCGAATGTTTGCTTCTAAATGCCGCTATAAATCAGAAAAAGCAAATAAAGATTAAAGTTTTTTGAAGCTCTGAAATAGATTTTACATTTCGTAATCGATTAGCAAACATTGTACCCGCCCTTAGTACAACAGTCAAATCTTCAGTTTTTAAGTTAATCTATAAAAGATTTGAATTTAAGATTTTCCTCAAAACAACTTGAAGCAATGAGTTAATTAAAACAATTTTCAGCGATACTTTTAAAAGGCAGTTGGAAAAAAACTAGGAATTAGAAAGTTTCGGAAAATATTTTCGGAAAATTTTTAAAACCAAAGCTTTGGAAAGAAATGTTTCCAGAATTCAATTTTCTTAAAACTTTTCCAACACTTAATCTTCGAATTTTGATTGAACTTTACATCAATACATCATATTATTTTAAAAAGTTTTCCAAAAGTGACTCATACTACAAATTTAAAAAAAAAAACGAAACATTTAAAAATAATTTACAGGATTTTTTAAATCTCACAAAAAAAAAGCAACAAAAACAATAAATGTTTTTTTTAAAAAACATAGAATTTTATGATGTAGAACGAATTTTTGAAAATTTAAATTTATTAATTTAAATGTTAGTCTGATTCTTAAAATTATTTTAATATAGTTATATATTATATATATATATATATATACTTATGCAAATTTTAATATAAGGAAATTTAGTCAGCATTGGCGTTTAAAAATGTGACTGATTAGCGTGGAAAATTCGGCAAAAAAAAACAACAAAAAATGAATAACGGAAAATGGCGTTTTTTGAAACAATTTAAGTGATGAAAGTGCTTAAATTTGATTTTGATGTGACAATTTTTATTTTTCATTTTAATGTTTCTTTGTGTTTTTTTTTCACTGTTCTAAAATTAAAAAAGAAAAAATTTTACAAAAAAAAAAAACTTTGTTTATAAAGAAAATTTTTGAAAAATTTTCTTTTTTTTCTATTTTAGAATTTAAAAAAGAAAAATATACAAAACACAAAACATATGAGAGTTCAGTTTTGGCCTTGAATTACGATATTGACTTTCTTTTTTTTTTTTCAAATTCTCAATGATTTTCACATACTGCTTTTGTCATTTTTTAATTAAATTAATATATATATATATATATATATATGTATATATATATATATATTATATATATAAATTAATTAAAATGTTGTATACAATTTTAATAAGTTTATTTTAAAATTAGAAATAATTTTTAATTAAAATTTTCCCTTTGGTGGAAAATCGGAAAAAAATTAAAAGGACAATTAAATTAGGTTTTTTTTGCAATTAAGTAATTATTTTAAAAACATTTAAAAGATCCGGACTCTGTTGCACCAACCACTTATCACAAATCAATTAATAATTTTTTAATAAGTTTTATTGCAGCTTTACCTACTAATGTTTTAATTAGTATGATAAATAAGATTAGTTAGGTTATTTAGGTCGTGTGTGTGTGTGTGTATGTGTTCGTTTGAGAGCACGATACCTGGCGTAAATTTGAACCGATTTTGATTAAATTTAGTATTAATACTTTCTTCGTCAATAATAAGATTAAGTTCATAGATGGACCAAATCGGACTGCGAGATCGAAAGGATCTAATACAAAAACACCAGATTTTTTGAGAAATCTCGAATTCTAACCGTCGGGAAATTTGATACATAGACTACGGGTACCCACGAAGAGTATCTAGCTTTCATAAATTGATTCTAGTATCATTAGGTCTAGAGATTATACCATGGTAGTGTAAAATTCAAAATAAGAAGATGATTTGATTAGTTCGAGTAATTGCTTCTAGGGGTTTAGATTAAACAATAAATAAAATTATTAACAAATTCAGAGTTTTTTTCACTTTTTATTACAAATCCGGTTCAAATCTATTATGTGTTTCTTATGGAATGAATTTCCACTTTTTTTTTTAACAAAATAAATGTTGGGGCTTATTAGTACTATTATTTGAATAAATCCTACACGGTTTTCATTACTTATATATTTGTAATTTTCCAAAATTTTAAAAACTTAATAAAAGTACACATCTTATTCGTTCAAAGATTCACCTTGGGGCTATTTATGTCAATAACTAAAAGGGCCTTTCCGCGTAATCCGTAATCAATTTTGTGATCATTTTGCAAAACCCCAGACCTTCTTAACTTTTAAATTAGGGTTTCATTTACGAAAATAGAACTTTTAGCTTTCACGCTATCCCAAAATAAAAATTCGAGTTCCGAAAATATACATAAGATTCTAAGCATTCTATATCTATCTCCGTATTCCCCATCTAATTTGTTTGGCTAATGAATGGATTAGTATTTATAGTATTAGGTATAGTATTATAGTATAATGATATTTAGATCAAACGCGATTCTCCAAAATCGTAATTTTAAATATTCTTAGTTTTATTTTAATTAATTTGTAATTAATTTTATTTAAATTTTGTAATTTTAATTATTTAAACAATTAATTACTAATTAAAAATGTTTAACCAAATTGAATATTTAGAAATATTTTAGTAACACCAGATAAAACTTTAAATAATTCTAAAATATCTTTAGATATTTTTTGTACTTTTATTAAAATTCTCAAAAATCTAATAGTCATTATTAAAATTTTTAAATTTTGAATTTATAATTAAAAATTTTCATATGGTCAGATTCATATTCTTTTAAATATAGTTCAAAACATTTTGTCCATGAACCGGACGAACGTTTTTGTTTTTTTTTCAAAACATTTTAAAATACAATTTTGTTTTTTTAATTTATAATTTATATTAAAATTCAAAAAAATCTGTATTTTGTTTTGAATATAAACTTTGCACAACAAAAATATTTATAAACTAATTTCAAAAAGATTATGCCTAAAATGCTTCTAAAATTACCCAATAACTATAAACCCAAAACACTATTAGAATCTTACAATAAAATCTAAAATTAGCAGAAGAAGTAAAAAATCAAATTAAAACTAAATTAAATTTGGAATTATAAAATTTTATTTTAATTTAGTTTTTATCTAAAACTAAAAAAAAATGGAAACAGAATTTGACCTTTCCGTTTTATTCTGGATCTGTTCGATTTTATTGAAATTGGAATTTGTACAAAATTAGAATTTTAATTTAATTTCCTTAGATTTTATTTGGTGTTTGTTCTGGTTTGTATTTATTTATATTTGGTACGCCTTTAATTTTTTAAAATAGTAGAAGTTAGAAAGTGTAATTAAATTAAAAAAAAATGAATTTAATTAATTAGGTACATGTAAATTTACAAAATTGTAAAAAAATAAAATCGCAATTGTAGAAAAAGATTTTTAATGGTATCACAATTGTTTAAATAATATTTAAAATTAATTTTATTTAAGGAAATCATAGCTCAATTGGATCCAAAGATTCTATCTTTTGAGGCTTCATGCTTAGAGTCATGTAGGTCTTAATAGTGTGGCTTTATGATAGTAAAGCATAGGAAATTTATATTGTTTATCGATGATTAAACCGATGCTTCAATATAAACACCCCCAAAACATGTAGTTTTCTACGCTATGCTCTTATCGACGCTCTTAGCACTTATCGCAGTTTCAAAGCAGATTTCGAAGTCTATTTTATTTAATTTAAAGTCTAAAAATAATTATTTACTATTACCTGTACAAATACCTTCTTAAATACCGTTATTATCAAGTTCTAAAAACCGTTAAATTAAAAAAATCTTAGAGAATCGAGTCTTCAGAGGAACCTTAAAGACCTTCAACTGTTAGAAAACTTTTTAATTAGTTCAAATAATAAACAAGGCTACAAGTACGAACTTTCAGTTATTAATACAAGGCAATTAAAACGGATTAAAAGGTAGAAGAGAGGTTTTAAGTAAGAAGGAAATAAGGTCGTAGCTACGTTATATTAGAAATTGGATACATTCTAGAAATATTTTAAATATATTTAGTATTTCTATAAATAAAACAGACCTATGATTGTAAATTACTATTACGATTGTATTATATACTTAAAACATTTTTTTTTTAATTTACATTAGACCTCAGATAAATAAATGTATTCTTTTATTTGTAATTATACAATGTATATCACATTAAGTACCAAACTCCTGTGTAATTTAAAAAAATTATTCGTTTTTTATTCTAAAATTGCAAAAAACAAAATCTCATCCAGCTTCTGTTTACTTTCAATTTTTTATTTTTAGAACACAATAAAATTAAAAAAACAGAATAATTATAATTTAATAAAAAAAAATTGAAATAAAGAAATTAATAAAAAGATAGAAACAATGAACGCACTTAAATGGAATGAGTACTTTGTATACTATAATATCTATAGGTACTTATGTACTTATTTGGACTTTAAATAAATAAACATTAGATTCTGCTATTGCTCCTCTCTTAAAAATCATCAGTAGCAGTCTGCTTCTTTTTCTTTTAACAATTTACATATCATCCACTTATCAAAACTATTTTTACTGTCATCAATGTAAATTAAAAAATATCCAATTGTAAAATATTTCAAATTTCTTTTACAGATGATAAGTACTTAACAGAAACATCAAGTGTCCCGAAAGACTTAAATTTACTTGGAAGTGATATTGTTGATACTCAAAAAACTAATAACAGTAAATATTCACTAAATTTTTATGATATTGATGATAATTGTCACAATCAAATAACTGCCATTAAGAAATTACACCAACAAGAAGAAGAAAAACAACAATCACCAACAATTACATCCAGTAAAAATAATAAAACTCAATTTTATTTACATCATCAAAGTAGTAGCGGTTACGAAAGTTTTACAAATTGCAGTCAAGACAGTAACTGTAATACCAATACCAATAATAATACTAATAACTCATCAACATACAGTGATAACGATAACTTTGATGCCAGTGATTTTTCATTCAATTGGAATGATACAACTGTTATAAATAGGGGAAATACAAATAATAATAATAATAGTGCTAATGAAAAGAGAACACAATTTGCTAGTAGTAATAATTCAAATAATAATAGTGGCGGCAGTAATACTTCCATCACATTAAGAAATAAAAATAAACAACAACAACAACAGCAGCGATATAGTGGTGAATTTTATAATTTTTCAAATAGTAGCAGTTCATTTACTAGCGGTTTAAATTATATGAATGCTAGTTATCAAGATTTAAGATTATTAGATTATACTGGTCGTAATCGTAACAGTAATCCCAACATGGATAATTCAAATTTAAAACGTAGCTCCAGGGAAATAATCCCTGAGAAACGTCTTTCCGTGAATAGTACTGACAGTGAAATAAGTCGTGGTAATTATCTGTTAGATGAAATCTCTGAAAATTTTGATAAAAATTTATCAATATTATCGGATCGTCAGGAGGATAGTGATCAATTAAAACAATTTTTGGACTCGGAGAGGTCTGCATCAATAGAAAAACCATCACCACCAGTTCGTATCAGTAAATTAAATAAAGAAAATCCACAATCATCACCGTCGTCAGATGGAGCTACCAATCAACCACCAATTAAAAAACCACCACGAAGGCATTTAAAACAATCCCAACAAAAATCTATTCAATATCAGCAACAATTACAACAATTGGAACAACAACAGAAACAACCAAAAACATTTGATATTGATACATCAATAATGAAAACATCATATGCTGAAAGTTTAGAACGTTGTAATTTTGATCCAAAAGAAATTTCAACACAAGATTTAACTGAAGCAATTAATCGTAGTCGTGCATCACCAGTACATTCAACACCAATTAAAAATCGCGGATTTGTTGTCAGTACACCAAATTTACATACATTTAAAGTTGATAAAATTCAGGATGATTTTGATGATATAAAAATATCATCAGCATCAAATTCTATGCAACGTTTGCCACAAGATAAAAAATTAGGTATTTTAATACCATCTGGTTCAAAACAATCCCTAGGTAAAAGTGTTAATTTTTGCCCCGTTGTCGCTGAATACAGTTGGCGTGAACGATCAAATTCATCATCATATGAACCAGATTCACTGGAAGAAGTAAGTAATGATCCAATACTTTTGGCAAATACTGTTGCAAATGAAAAATATAATATAAATGCTGTTACAAATACATTTGATGTTGTTGATGCTACAACAATACCACCGCATAACAATACTACACAACAAAATAATAATAATAAACGTATTTTGAGAGAAACAAATTTTGAATGGAATGGTAAACCAATAACAAAAACAACACCTACCACTACTAGTATAATAACAACAACAGCAGGTGATTATTATCAAGATCACATTGAAAAACCACAAAAAGTAATCGCAACAATAATAAATAATAAAAATACTACAAGTAGTAATTATAATCATACTACTACTACACAATCAAATACAATATTACCAATACCAACAATGATTACTACAAATAATACAATTACTGCTACAACAGCGACAACAACAGAAGCTGAAGCTGAAGGTGATCATCAAAATGATATTTTACTACAAAATAAAAATGAATTTAGTGAGAGAACGAATGCGAATGAAACAAGTTGCAATTATAATGTAGTCAGTGGTGATATTCTAAAAAATAATAAACAAAATAACGGTAACGGTAAAAATACGGTAATTTTATGTCAACAAAATAATAATAATAAAAATTTAATTGATTATACAAGTGATTTTGGTGAAATAAATTCATGTTCCATTGATAATAATAAAAATTTACAACAACAACAAGATATAAAATTAAATTTAAATAATAGTGAAAATCAAAATTTAATTAAAATGGAGCAACAAAATAATAATATTGAATTTAAATTAATGAATATACCATCACAAAATGGTATTCAAAAAAATAATAATGAAAATAATATTAAAAATATAACAAAAAGTGTTATTAAAAGTGAAAAAATATTAAATAATAACATTAATAATAATAATAATATTAATTTAAATAATAGTACTGCTACAACAAATGGTACAACAAAATCAAATAATAACAATTTAAATAATAATAGTAAAACAATTGTGACAACTGTTACAACAACAAAAGTATCATCATCAGGTGGTGGTGGTAGTGGTGCTGGAACAGGTACAGGTACACCAAATAAAAATAAAGTGACAAGTGTTAAAACTTATAGTTCTGCTAGTAATTTATTATCACAGCAGCAGCAACAACAACCATCTTCACCATCTGCTGCTGGTCGTAAACCAGAATATACACAAAATCCACTTTTATCAACAACAGTACCATTAAATACAGCTAACAATAACAATGAATTATTACAATCCAAATTAAAAGGATCAAAATCAACAGCTGATGAAAAAAATAAATCATTTTTATCACGTTTTGCTGGTAATTTTCGTTTTTCGCTAAGGCGTAAACCTAAAAAAACCCTACCAAATGAACCGATGCCAACATCTGTAACAGAACAAGCTAAAAATCATCGCAATTTATTTGGTGGTAGTTCAAATAAAAAGAAAGGTGCTGTTAAATCAAAATCAAATCAAAAATCTGCAACATCATCTGTATCTGTAACAAAAGGTGGTAATAATGTTAATGGTAATGGTCGTGAATCATCACCAGATTTTATATATATACCATTAAAAGGACCAATTCCAACACAACAACAACAGCAACAACACAATCAATTAATTGATGAACTACAACAACACCAACAACAAAATGGTGATATAAATATATCATCTGGCAATCCTATTCCAGATAATAACATTCAATTAAATGGACATATAGAAAATAACCACATGTTGAGTCAAGTAACTGGTAAACCACCTTTACCAAAACAACCACCCCGTATTATTGGTGAAAAAAATAAAAATGGTAATATAATGATTGGTGTTGAAGATAAATTATTATCAACAATGAATAAACGCGCAAGTACACATAATGCGCATGACAACAGCGAATTCAACAATAGTAAACGTGAAATACGTTCTCAATCACAACCTAGAGAATCTAACAAATCAAATATAGCTGGTAACATTGTAGATAAATTTTTAGATAATGAACGTTATTTTTATTCAAGTGATTATCAGTTGAATGAGACTATGAACGGTAACGGTTCGTTGTCGTCGAATAATAATAAAAATCAAATAAATAACAGTAAAATGCATTACGGTGGTGGTGGTGGTGATGCCGGCGGCGGCGGTTTAATACAAAACGGTAAAAAAATTATTACAGATTATGTACCACCACCAACACAATTTACAGATGAAAAACCACCAAGTGGTAAAATACGTAAAAGTTCTGGTTCTGGTATTCCACCAATAACACCTGGTACCGGTACCGGTAAAAATCATAATAATATTAATAATGGTAGTAGTACTAATAATAAAAATAAAATCGGTTTAATTGAAACAAATTTGGATACACATGAAACAGTTATATCGGGTAAGACACAAAGTCTTATGGAATTAGGACCAAATCACAGCACAAGGAATTATAATAAAAATCATCAAAATATTATTTTAAGACAACAAAATGATCGTATTGATGATGATGATGATAATAATCATCATATACATCATGATGATGATGATGATGAAATTGTTGATGGTAGAAATCATCACCATCATCATCACCATCATCATAGTGGTATTAGAAGACCACATAAATCAATGGAATTTTTATTGGATAAGGAAAATCAAAAAAATGCTGCGGTAAGTGACAAAAAAATTATAAAATTGATAATAATAATAATGATAATGATAAGTAATAATAAAGTAAAGTATCTTAAAGATGATTATAAAATAATCATTTTGAATTAAAATTTTATTAGGTAGTTATATTAAGGAAGAAAAAGTCTTATCAGATTGGTTCTATATTCTCTAAAAAATAGTTACAAATACTTTTATAGTTCTCTTTTTTAATCAAAATAAAAAAAATATCCTTGAAAGGACATTTTTAATTTTCTAAAAAGGATTCTTTCGAATTTTATACTTTTGGAAAAAGTAGTCATAAAAAAATTATATTTTACCTAATTAAAAATAAAAAATTTGAGATGGGTACTTAAAGATTTTGTTTTTGGTTACATTTGCAAAATCTGGCCCATGTTTAGATAAATTTTTATTTTTCTTTTTTATTTGTTTCTAATGTTTATCTAATTTTTTAAATTCTTATAGTAAAACCTATTTTTTGTGATAAGTAATCAGTATTTTTATGATTTAATGTTTCATTTGAGCTGTAAATTATATTTGTTTTAATACTTTCGGTCTCCTTGAATACCCCTGTACTTGGAGTACTTAATACTTAAAATTTGTGATCTATAAATTTAATTAATGTCCTTTTTATTGGATGGTAGGAACAGAGGTATGAAATTGAAATAAAATATTAAGGTAGTATTTTTGTTAGACGGGAACAGGTGTTATACTGCAGGATAAGAAAATATATATTTATATACGGGTATACTTACCTTGGTATTTGTAGGTTATACAGATGGTATAGTACTTACTCTTATATTTTTATTACAGAAATAAATTTAAAATTTATACTCAGGTACTTATAATTTTTTTTTTTTAATTTATACGTAGGGCGTTTCTTGAATTTAAATATTTTATAAAAACCAATATTCTTTTGCCATTTATAATACTTATTTCTTTTATTTAATTAAAAATAGTTATGAATACCCAAGTACTTATAAGTCAAAATTTGTGGTAGGTTAGTATTTCCAATTACTTAAATTTTTATTATACAAATTTTGATTATGAAGATTAAAATAATAATATTTTAATTAGAACTCCTAATAATTTTTAAAAGTTAAATAAGTATGTGTAATGAATTCTAATCATTAGTTACAATTATTGATCATAATTACATCACTTTTTTGACAAAGAATTAAGCTATGCAATTGAGTAATTCTCTTAATGCTATTCATTATATTATGTTAAAGTATTTTTAAGGATTATTATGACTTATCAGAATTTGATTATATATTAACTAATTAGTTTTATATGTAGACTTAATATATTTAATAACAAAATATGGGGATTAGGTACATTTAAAATATAAGTACCATACTGATTAAAAAAACAAATTATCAGATATTGATTTTTTTATTTACTAAGTAATTGGTTTTATTTAAAGATTTTTAATTACTTATAGGTTCAAAATTATTTTTTAAGTACTTATAGTTACTAATTCTGCGAATTTTTCTTAAATAGAAAATATGAAATATAAATACTTTAAGTCAAATCTTTTAATTAAGTTTACTAAGTACTTAGTTATACTTTGTACTTATTTATGTTGTCTAAACAATTTTATTAGAATTAAAAAAAAATTAGTAAGTACCTACCTACTTATTAAATAAAAGCTAAATAATTACTATTATAACTAATAGCTAATATAAAATACATGAATAAGTACTTACTTACATATTACTTGGATAAGTATTTATTATCGGATGAATAACTAAATCCACTTCAATTATATAATTGTACGAAGTATTTTTTTCGATTTATTTAAAATTAATTTACTTATTTTGAGAAACTTCTTTTAATTTTGAGTGTTGATTAAGTACTTAGTTGAGTAATTATACATAATAAAATTCTATTCACGGAAATTAAAAAAGTAATTATATGAAATAAGTACTTCAAATCCTGGCTTTCTCCTTCTTATAAAATACTTTCCCTCAGCGGGTATTGAATAAGTATTTATACGAATTAAGTACTTTAAATCTTGCCTTACTTTTATTTTAAAATACTTTCCCTCAGCAGCTCAAGTACTAACTAATCATTCCTATTAGTTAAATACACTTATAGTTAGTTAGTTGAGATAACCTTAAGTACTGAAAATACAGTATCTTTGATCATATACTTAAAGTAATCAATGGATAAATTAATTTATATTAAATACCTTAGTAAGTACTTATAGTATTTTTATATTAAATACACCGATTCTCTGATTTTATTCTCAAATTCTCATTTTGCACAGATTAAAATAATAATCACAATAAACGCTATTGAATTAGTTAAATCATCAAAACGATTAAGTACACGGCCAAAAAGATGAGTTATCTAAAGATACATTTAAAAGTTTTATTTATTTGATTTGAAAGCAAGTGTTTTTTTTTTATTTATAAGAACATGCTTATTTGTTTTTTCAAAAAAAAATTTTAAAATATTTATTTTTAATTTTTTAAAAATTAAATTCAAACTAAAATAAAAAATTTAGCAAAATTTTGAAATACTTATCAAATATACTTAAGATACTTATAAATATAAAAAAAATATTTTCATTGTCCACGATCTATTCTTTAATTTTTAAAATTTTTTTAAAAATATCAAACAAATTAAATTAAGTATGTGTCATTTTTTTTCACATTGAAATTAATTAAAAAAAAAACAAAAAAAAAGGAAAAACTTTGGAAAAATTTTCAGTGTGTCAAATCTAGAGAATCGTTTGTTTTTTATTTCAGGATTCACTTTTCATTTTATTGGTTTTTTACTTTTTTTTTCAAAAGAAAAATAAAATTAACCTTGAAAATTAGTTATAAAAACTTGAACTTGAACAATCAAAATAAATAAAAATTTTGAATAATTTATTGGAAAAATAAAAAAGTTTTTTTTTTCTAAAAATTTTGAAAAAAAACAAATTTTCAAAATTAAAAAAAAAAGAAAAACGAAAATTAATAAATAATAATGTGTTTTTGAAGAGTGCTTTTTATTAATCAAAATTGAACTTTGAAATTTGTTAAAATCACGCGATTTGTTTCTGAAACCACTCTTAAGGACACGTTTTTCTTCTTTTTCTTGACTTCTATTTCATTATTATTTATCTCTTTCTTTTGATAAGTATATATATTTATATATGTATATAACTTAAGTATGTTTATTATTTATATATACATACTTCGAACATATTATAAAAGAAATTTAAATAGCCAAAATGTGTTATATTTAAAATTAAAAACTTATAGTTGTGTGTATAAAAGGGAAATGAAAAATAAAAAGGATATAAAAGGACAAAAGTAATCAATAAATTTAAATTAGTGATGAATTTTTACAATAATTTATGTTGTCCAATAAATTTGTGGAATTTTTAAAAAGCTATGAAACAAAAGTTTTTTAATTTTGATTAATAAGTATTAAAATACAAAAATTTTAAAAAATCGTTATACCTGCTTATATGAAGCTGAAAATAAATAGGTACTTTAAGTACATTAATTTAAAAAGTGTTATGTATGACCTTTTCTCACATATTTATGAATAAATACATACTTCCCACACTTGCTAACTATATGACTACTTAAAAGTAATAACTAGGAAATTACAATTTTTAACATTGATTTAAAAGGTGTTATAGGACTCTTTTTCTCACATATATTTGAATAAATACATACTTCATACACATGCACTTGCTAACTATATGACTACTTAAAAGTAATCACTAGGAAATTACAATTTTTATCTGTTTATAATTGCAATTAATTATGTACTTAAGTACTTATGTAAGTAATATAGTAACTTATAAATAAATATTTTGTTGACCTTCCTTAACTTGAAAACTATATACTATAGCATTTACTTACAAGTAACCATTAGAAAATTACAATTATCTCTTTATAATTGCGATTACTTAAGTACTTATAGTACTTCTATTAAGTACTAGATTAAAATATTTTACTTTACAAATATTTGTAAGATTTTAAGTAATTGTTTAAAATAAGTACATCAGTAGAATTACTTACAATAAGTATAATAACTCAAATAACTGAGTACTTATCTATGTAACATTCAGAATTATATTTTCAAGTATAACTATTTAAGTAAGTAGGTATTTCATGTACTTTTTTAAAATAAAAATTTAAAATTTCTTAGTTTTTATTTTTTACAAAAACTTAAATAATTAAATTTAATTGAAAAAATAAGTAAGTAAATCATTTTATGAGTTTTATTTAAAAATTTTTTATTTAAGTACCTAACTAAGTAATAAAATAAAACACTACAATGTTATTATTACTTACATATTTTATTACTAAACTTAATTTTATCTATAAATTTTTTTTATTATCCATATATTAAAACAAAAGACAACATTTTTAAATATAAATTTAATTTATTATTTTATTAAAAACTTCCTCAAATTATATCTTTAAGATATTCAAAGAAAGTAAATGCATATTATTAAGAGGTTAGTCAACTTTATTTTATATAATATATATAATATAAATAAATTTGAAGTTATAATATTAAATGAAAGTGGGATGTTGAGTGTTAAAATGATCACCCTATTGTAGAATCTTATTTTTCAATCTAAGTATTAGTTAAAAATATTTAGAAAGTTTTCTTTAATTTTTGTTTTGATTTATAGTTACTAGTAAAGTACTTGAGTACTCTTGTGATAATAATTCTGTTGAACTTAATAATTAAATTTTAAATAAAATATTCTATCTTTAGAATCAATTAAGTATTCAATAATTTAGTTATTTTAAATTGGAATTATAACTCTATACCATAAGTACTTATAGAATAATTAAGCAAGTACTGAAGATTAAGCATTTGATTTGTTTTTTTTTGCAATACAAATGTAAATAATATCGATTAAGTACTTATCTAATGAAATTTTGTAATTCTTGTATATTACTGACCTGCAATACATTGCAGTTCTTAGAAGTTCTAAACTTTTTTTAATTTTATTATTTATATAAGTACTTAAGTACTTTGTCAAACTCAGCCTATTAAATCAATTGTAGTTTTTTTCCTAGAAGTTAAGAAACTTATTTAATAAGTATGGAGTATTTAATAACAATTTCGTGAGTTAGCATCTCTCTTAATTTTATTAAAAACAACTTTAATAACTAAAATTTTTTAATTAAACTCAAGAAAGTTCTTAGAAAACATAACTAACTTGTTTTTTAACTCCAAGTGGATAGTAACTACTATTATAACAATCTCAAAATACAATCACCTTAATTTACATTTTTAACAATGTGTTTTGTTTATATAAAAGAATTTTTTTTTTAATATCTGATCATAGTTAAGTGGTTAAGTTTTTTTTTTTCCAGAATTATTTAACATTCTTTTCTTACCCAAGTACTCGTACATGTTTCATTTCTTTTACATGCGTTCTCATACTTAATTCAGTTTGGTTTTTTTTTTTAATAACTATTACTTGGAAGTCCAAAGAAATTAAAAAAAACACCAAACTTGTTTTAAACTTAGTTACTTATTAAAATACAAATCAAATGTAAAATCTTTAAGATATAAAAAAAAAAAAAAAATCTTAAAGATACAAAAAACAGAACAAAATATTGAATTAATCGACACATGTTTTATTCACCTATGATGGCATGGTCATTCTTTAAATGATTTTTTTTTCACAATTCAATGGATTCTATACAATTTTTATATTTAAAAATTCCTTAGGGAAATAAATATCTTTTACAGTAACCATTCCTAGACGAATACAAACTAGAGAACTTCAATCGAATTCATTCATAGTAAAAGTAAATATACAAAAAAAAACTACGACCTACCGTATGTTACACATTTTATAAGATCAATAGATCCCATCTTGTCTTTTGAAAAAAAACTGAAACCTTTTGTAAAAAATCAAAAGAATCCGAAATCGAATATCTATAAAATCAAAAAAAGAAATGTTTAGCCCAGCATGATTTCCTTCCTCTAGAAATTATTGGTTTTTATATTTTTTAAATATATACATATACATTTATATATATATATAGTATTATTTTCGAAATCTTCCTAGTGTTTCTTGAAGCTATTGAATGTGCTACAAAGCAACACAAATTTTTAATTTACTACTTAATATATGAAATGTATCTATAGATTGTTTTTATTTTGTATCTTCAAATTTCTAATCGTAACTTTTGTATCTGACAGATTTTTAATTGTTAACTTTTTTTTTTTTTTGTTATTATACTTATAGTTATTTTGTTCAGATATTTAAGTAATTTAGTTTTCCTGATTCCTTTCAAGAATATAGAATCCAGATAAAATTGGATATAAAGGGACCAAAAGATTTGGGGTATTGTTAATTGTGATTTTGATTATCTTTTGACATAATTGTGTGGGATTTGTTGGTTTTTAATGTGACATTCTTATATAGTAACCTTTATTAAATATGCATTTATTTTGAATAGTAATTTATCAAAACTTATTTTGGTGACAGATAAGTAGTTGAGTTGAAGACATGTTTTGACTACCAAGTATTTTTAAATTGATTACTTTTGTTAAGCTTTTAACCTGTGGTTATTTCCTGTGTAATAAAATGTGTTGTTATCTGTGCTTCATTTTTTTTAATTAGATTTAAGTAAGTACAGTTATATTTACAAGATATTCCAAGTGGAGTTGAAAGGGATTTTGGATTCTACGAATGAGTACCAAACTTGGTCAGATGAATTGAAAATCTATAATATCAGATTCCTCTACTTTAAATTACTTATAAGTACTTAAGTACTATTTATTTACGCTAATTCCTTTTTGACTCCTTTGGATTAAGCCAGAGGAATTCATCGAAATTTTCAAATTCCTGCACTAAGAATAATTTACATATACATAAGTACTTATATAAAATTTTATCAGTATTTCTACAGTACTTTAATCACATTTAATTTTTGGAGTTTATTGACAATCCTGGTATAAGACCTGGTATAATAAAGTCTGAAATAGAGACTTAGTATTCCATCTAGTCAACGTTAGTCAAAAATTTGAAAAATTAGAAAAGAGTTTACTAAGTACTTAATTATTAATAAGTACTGCGTTTTAAGTTTGAATCTAAAAAGAGGGGTGTTTATCTTGGATAATCATTTTTAGATCACCTTGTGGAAAATTTCGGATCTATCTCTGAAGAAACTTAAGCAGAGAGGCTTTATAAAAAAATTTAAAACAAAATCTCCGAGGAATTTCTTTAATAAAAGTTTCGAAAAATTGTCGAAATCAATAAGCAAAAACTAATTATCGAACTAATTTAAAATTTTTAAAAACTTTTCATTCTTTTATTTCAGAACCGGAAAATAAAAAAGTTTTCTTTTTGTATTTTCAATTGACCTATTAAAATTTTTTTTAAAAAACCCCCTCCCAATTCAAAAATTCCTCAATTCATCAAAGTGAACGCATTTTGAAATCCCTAGAAAATGTATCATATTACAAACATTAGTTATACTACAAACAAATACAAATTCGGAAAAAAAATAAATTTGTTCAACTGTAAAAAAAGGGTATTTCCTTCCTCCAGATAAACAAATCCAAAAAAAAAAAAAACAAAATACTTTTATTTATAATTTTAAATCTGAGTATAAAAAAACTTCAAAAAAAATTTAGTCATTCGTGAAGATAAATTACTAATTTATCAACTTTATAACCATCTGGATATGGAGTTAGACTCTTGTCAACTGAAATATTAATGCAAAAAAAAAGAAACACATTGTAGGAATGGAATCTATTGGATCTGAAATGCTTTGTTTTAAAAAAATAAGAAAGGTATTGTAAAACTCAAGTATAAAATCAAATTAATAAATTTTAGTATGAAAATTATACAAATAAATCACTTCGAATCCTAGAGATACTCTTAGGAATTGAATTTATATATAGAGGAAAAAACAAAAGGATTCAAATTTATCCCATCCTAAATTCCATCTACACAAATTTATCAGCGAAGAAACTTATCCCTCCAAAACTAAGAAGCATTCTATGAAGACTCTTAAGTCCCTAAACCTTGCCAATGAAAGATTTCAAACTTATTCCACTAGAACTAAGAAGCATTCTATTAAGACTCCCTATATACCCAATTTATCAATGAATAATTCAAACTTATCCCCCAAATCTAAGAAACATTCTATAAAGCTTTTAAAGACCCTAAATCGAATCAATACAACCTTGTCAATGAAGGATTCAAACTTCTTCCCCCAAAACTAAAAAGTATTCTATTAAGACTCCCTATATACACAATTTATCAGTGAAGAATTCAAACTTATCCCTCCAAAACTAAAAATCAATAAAAGAAGACTCTAAAGGCCCTAAATCGAATCTATATTATCTTACTACTAAAGGATTCAAACTTCTCCCACCAAAACTAAGAAGTATTCTACTAAAACTCCCTATATACCCAATTTATCAGTGTAGAATTCAAACTTATCCCCCCAAAACTCTGAAGCATTCTATAAAGATTTTAAAGACCCTAAATCGAATCAATATAACCTTGCCAATGAAATATTCAAACATCTCCCACCAGAACTATAAGAAATATTTTATTCAGAGCCCCCAAATCTCCTATCTATTGTATCTAACCTTGTCAGTGATAATTTTTATAAAAGAAAGTCTTAACTTATCAATTTTACTTATTTACTTATATTTTGAATCTTAAGATATATTTTTTTTGAATCTTCAAATACTTATTACTTATTTACACTTTATATTTACAGTATTGTCCCTAAACTATATTATTGATTCATTTGAAGAAGTAGGACCCAAATAAAAGAAAAAGTGAATAAAGAAAAAAAAAAAAAAAAAAAAAAAGTGTCTGAAAATTTGTAAATTTAATTTAATTTTTCATTTTTATATTTTCTTTTGTATTTTAATAAAAAATTCCAATGTGACAAGAGCGTCTTTTTGTATTTTGGCACACGTTCAATTCAATTGCACCCTTTTTTTTTTTTTTTTATATTTTCTTCTTTAACACTCGCTATCTTTTTACTTTTGAGTGTATTTTTTTTTTAAAAACTCAATCCCAAGGGAAGTGGGAAAAGGAAACCGAAGGCATACACAAAAGTCTTAATAAAATAAAAAAAAGAGTTCCAGCCAAGAAAGAATATCTTTTTTCGTATTTTATTTTGTATCTTTTGCAAAATTTTTTTTATTTTTCAAGTATCTTAAGATACAATATTCCTTTTTTTTTTTCAATTTCATTTCACAAATGAAAATTTGAAAAAAAATGGGGTGCATTGGGTCGGTCATTTTGGGTATAATATACGGAAAAGTGTGAATACAATTAAAAATCGCAAATTTTTTTCATTTGCGATTTTTTTTTGAATTTTTTATGAAATTTTAAAAAAAAAACAATGAAAATTAATTTAATTTATTTTGTCCGCTCATTAGCTAGTTAATTGTTATGTATGTCGTAAGTGCTTTTGAGTTCTGACGCAGTGTGAGTTGATTGTCTCCATATCATTTTGGTAAAATTTAATTAAATTTTATTTTTTTATTTTGGTGTCATTTTCTTTCAATCATTTGAAAGACACAATGTCCAAAAATAAAAATTTTTTTAATTTTTTGAAAAAAAAAAATTGAATTTTGTATTTCAAGAGGATTGAGGGGTATAATATATACATTTTATTGATTGAGGGGCATTTTTCTATATTTGATGGGGACAGTTTTTTTTCGTTTTTTGATGATTAATTAAAAAAAAACGCGGCACTTAATATTGAGAGAAGAATAGTTTTTGAATTTTTAATTAAGTGAACCTAGTATGTGAGTATGTATGTATTTGGCAATTTGTGTGTGTGTTCTTAATTATTTGAAGCACTTTGTTGTTTTTATTTGAAAATTTTAAGGAATTAAATTTTGAGGAAATCATTTCAATCAGGTCAATATATACTTTAAAGATTCTTAGATCATTATATTTAGACATGGGTTTGCAAGTGGTTCATAAACATTTTGGTTAAAAGATCAATGAACTTAGAAGATTAATTGATGATATATATCCCTTAGAAGATATATAACCTTAGATAAGATATTAACTTTGTATATGACCTTTGAAGATTAATTGATGATATGCTTTATGTTATATATTTATACTCCTTTGTTGTCAAATTGTTGCTCGACCTTCATTAACTTGTCCTTCATTTGCTCCTCTTGGTTTCCAAGGTATTTAATCTAATTAAGGTTATAGGTATTATTTAATTTTGAAATGTTAAAAATCTAATATAGAACTCATGTTATTTGAGCCAATTTTTGTTAACATTTCCAAAATTTTTGTAGATCAGATCTAACATTCGGGAAAAAAAATGGAATTACATTTTATTTGATTCAAATATTCGAAGAGGAAGGCTTAGAACTTCAATTATTGAATCAAATTTGTTCTAATAGAGCTCATTTATGAAACTTAATAGGGCTTCACCCCTTACGAATGATTCATGTGTTTTAAACAATAGTTTACTATAGTTTAAAAGTAATTAAAACATTATTCAGGATATACCGTTATTTTTTGAAGTAACAATTGATAGACTACTGATGAATAAGTTTATTGCTTTTATGAATAAGTAGATTAGCTTCAAAATCTCGCTTCTAAATTAAGGTACAGTATTTTTCAAAATGAAGCCAGTGCAGCACAGTACAGGATTCTTTAAATAAAGCTGAACCAATTACTACCAGAACAGTTATTCGAAATATGTAATTATAATTTGACTACTTGATAAGTAATTAAATAAATGCACTAATCAACTTAACACACACAGTGTTTTTATTTTTACAATTGAAATATTTAAAACAATCATTGTTTCAAAATATTTTTAAACATAAGTGAGACGTATGATTTTTTAAGTGAGTGAGTCATTTACTTATTAGGTTAAAAATTATGACAAACATATTGAAGTCATTAAAATATGAGACACATTTTAAATAAGTTACACAAGTCATTGAAAGAAATGTTTTTAAATGGAGTCATTTAGTCCGAACAGTTTTTTTTTTGTTTTTAATTTTGCTGTAATAAAAAATAAAAACAACAACAAGAACATATGCTTTAAAAACCCCCTAACTATACAAAGAATTCCACTCTTACAACATCACACATCACACATAACATATTTAAAATACAAAAAAAAATGTGTGTAATAATATGAAATGTTTTAAAATTACATTTGGCGGTATTATTTATAGATACACTCTTCATCTCTCTATTTTTTTTGTTACTTAACACTTTTGTATAAAAAAGCATAATTTCAACATTCCGTTTGTTACACATTATAGTACTAACCCCTTCGTCCTTCCTATCCTATATTTTATACTCTTCTTCTCATTTAATTTCAGAATTTCTGACACATTTTTATTTTGTTTTTCAATTTTCTTTAAAAAATAAACACAAATTATTAAAATGTGATGGAACCGATTACTACTCAGTATTTATATGAAAGAATGTGGGTCCAATTATAGAAGCGATTCAAAAAAAAGTTTTTTTTATATATTTGTTATGCTTATTTTAGTTTTTTGTTGTTTTTCATTTAATAATTAAAATTCGTTATACGATCGCTCATAATTTTTAGTTTTTTTTTTATGAAATGGGGTTCATTTTACTCAGTACTCTATCTGTACTCTGTACTCTTGCATGCCTGCTTCCACGCAAACATTCGTATGTATGCTGCCGGCTTATGTACACCATTTCCATTAATATATTTCATTTTTATGTATACGATTCAAATGATTTTATTTAATTCTAGAGCAACTGATGGAATGAATTCTTTTTAATAATTTAACTAATAAGTAATAAAGTACTTAATGATTACATATGTAAAAAAGTTATTAATTTATTTGATTCATTAAAAGAATATAGAATGAATGTATGACATTGGGATAAAATGAAGTAGGCAAGGCAAGGCATGCAGGCAAGCAGGCAATTTAATAAGCAATTTTTATTGTAATTGATGTATATATATATATATATATATTTTTATATAAACAATAAGGGCTTATTTTGTGTACTTTTATAAAAAAATTGGATTGGAATTTGGATCAAATTATGAGTTCATCCAAATTGATATTAATTGTAGAGTTTTTTTTTTTTGGTATTCATATACATATTGTTTTATTCTAAGTACTCATATTCATCTTGAAATTGAATCAATTATTGAATATAAGTAAGTAAGGGTATTTGGTTGTACTGTACTGTACTGCATGGGATGAGTGTATGTCAAAGGGTGAATCGGTGAAGTCTAGATATGGTATATGAATGTAATTCGATTCTGTAAATAAATACTTTTATTACAACTTATTATTGATCTGGAAATTTTCAAGGGAATTAAGAAAACAAAGGCAGAAAACAATTTTTTTTTAAAGATCAAGTGTGCATTTAGAAGAAGAAAATGAAATTTTAATAAAGAAAAAGGTTTAGGAACTTTTAAACTTGAAATAGTTTTAATTGTAGTATCTTTACTTAAGATATAAAAAAAATCCCATTTTTAAATAAAAATTTCCTTTCGGTTTTCTTAATGGTGATTACTTTTTCCAATTTTTATATATATTTTCTTTTGGGTGGTCATTTGAATTTGGATCAGATACATTTGAAGACCACAGAAGACACAAAGAAACAAATCTTTATTGTAAATAATGTTTATATATGAAAAGAGGGAAACTTGAAATAAATAAAGAGTTTTATTTTATTTTTATATTTTGAACGATTTTTTTTTAAATAAAGTACTTATTTGTTTTAATGGAACTGAATGAATTCAAAATTAATTAAAATGATAAAGATAAGTAATGAACAATATTAATAATTTTTAATTTCTTAAAAACAAATAAATTAAAATATATGTGAAAGAAATGTATGAAAAGTTAATTAAGTCAAGTTTTAAAATAATTTTTTAAGTTTTTCGAAGAAATTAGAAAAATTTTTCAATTTTAAATAAACTATATATTTAATTTGAAGTAATGTTTGCCCCTGTATGTTGGACAAATTAAAAGTAATCATCAGGAAATTAAGAATTCCATTTTCGAATTTTGGTTATAAATCTTTATTTAAATTATCCGAAAAGTAGGATTAAAAAAGTACTTACTTAAATACTAAACTTAAAAATTGTACTCGCATTTGTACTTAATTAAAATTTTATTCAATATGTTAATAAAGTACTTAGTTATTATTTAGAAACTTGGTTGAGTTGAAGAATATGTACTTCGGGTTCGTACTTCGAAAGATAAGTACTTCGAGTCTAGTAAGTACCGACCTTAAAAGTCGCATTTGTACTTAATTAAAATTTTATTCAATAAATTACTAAATTACTTAGTTTTTATTTAGCAAATTGGTCCAGTTGAAGAAATAAGTACTTCGAGTTGATACTTCGAGAGATCGAGAAATAAGTACTTCGAGTCTAATAAGTACCGACCTTTAAAATTTGAGAAATTTCCTGTTAAAAGAACATACTTATATTCTTTATCCAAGTAACTATAGTAAGTACTGTATTATTGAATTCTTGAACTCTTTTATTAAAAGATTAGTCTGTAATTATACAATTATCAATTTTTTTCTATGACGACAATTGACGTCTTTATCTTAAAGTAAAGTACTCAAAGTTGTCATATGTTCTTCGTTAACCACTTTGCATTTTTGTTTTGTATGACTTCAATAGACGTCTAATTTTTAAAAGTAAAATAAGTACACTTCATTTTTTTGTATTCTTCTACAACTTAAGTAATTAATTTTTTTATAGAACGTCAATAGACGTCTTCATTAAAAAAAAAAAGATTTCAAAAGATTTTTTGTTAAAAAATGAACTGGCAAAACCACATTTCAACCAAATTTATACCAAATTTAAGTTATTAATGAGAATAATAGAAAGCAAAATCCTTAGGTGCATTTAATTAACTTATTTTTAAAGAAAGCCTAAAGAAAGTTAAGTCAGAAGCCCAGATAATATTCGTAGGTATTTGTTATTCCGAATCATTAGAATGTACGGAAATTTTAGACTTTTGAAGAACTTTTTTAACTAAAAATCTTCGTTAATAAACTTAACTTTTATTAATTTAATTAGTTAAGCAAGTATTCGTTATATTATTAGTTACTAAAGTTAATTATGCCACATTTGTGGTTTTTTCGATTTCTTATTAATTTAATAATAAAAGCACTATTCTAGTATTTAATCTAATCTAGTCTTTTTCAAATTTTCCAGTCTCATGTACATAAATAACAATTTTAAAAACGTTTTTCCATTACAACATGCTCTTCCTGGAATTTTAAATTTTTTTAATTCGGCGAATTTTTTTTTAAATTCCTAACGTTTCCTAAAAACAACAGATAAAGACGTTTATTAGTCAAAAAAGTGAATTAATTAAAATCTAAAAACTTATATTTTAAATATAGTTTTTTTTTTGTTTAAAATGATAACTATAATAAGTAACTAATATCCGAATTAA
Organism: Dolichopus griseipennis; assembly: GCA_963082915.1. Taxonomy (NCBI): domain Eukaryota; kingdom Metazoa; phylum Arthropoda; class Insecta; order Diptera; family Dolichopodidae; genus Dolichopus; species Dolichopus griseipennis. The sequence continues at coordinate 6,195,775 of OY720444.1, forward strand.
TTTTTTTTAACTAAGTAACTATTGTTTTTACTATCATTTCCTTAATTAAAAACTTTTAAACGGCACAAACTTTTTTTTGGAATTTTTAAATATTCACTTATATAAGTGATTATTTCCGTCCGTTACTGTTTTTTATTAGGTTTTCGTTTTTTTTTTAAATACTTAAATTTTTATAATATAACTAATAAAAGTAATCATAACTACGTTTTTTTATAATCACAAATTATCACGCTTTTCAAATAAAGCGGAAAATAATTTTTTTGGGTGTACAAAAAAACGAACTGTCTTTAAGTGAATAATTTTAAAGAAACACCAGACGGTGTTAATCGTATTATTTTGTATTATTTTTGAATTTTTAATGAATTTTCAAAAATTATTTAGAAATTTAGATTTGGGATTTAAACACCTACCGATTTTATAATCGATAATAGATAGATAGATTATCAAATTTAAAAATATAAGAATACCTTTTAAGTATGATAATTATGGTAATTATTTTAATACCTTTGTTTTGTAATCGATTATTAAATCAAAGATTTGAATAAATTATATATATATATATATAAATGTATATATAAGTAGATATATATAAAAGATTATCAAAAAAATTTAAAGTAATCAATGAAATACAAAAGAATTACATAATACCAATATATTGAATAGCATAGTTATCTGATAATGAATTCAAATTTGCATTGATTACTTATTAAATTATAATCGATTACTTAGATTTATTAAATTAATGAATTTGTTATAAAAGTAATCAAGTACTTGGTCAGTTCTTCGGATTTAAAAGTACTTACTTAAAATTATTTATTAGGGAATTGGTTTAATTTGTATCATAAAGAGATTACCGCATAGCCTCACACTCTGGTCCCTCTACGAAAAAGGGCTTCTGTGTAGTTATTATTATTCTATAAATTTGTACTTATTTGTACAGTTTATTAATAAATTTCTAGTAAGTATATTTCTATAAGTACTAAGCTTAAGTTACTCTTAATAAGTTTCGTTAATTTGTAATCAACATTCGAATAAAATGCATAAGTACTTGCATATTCAAATTAAAATCAGTTTTGGGTTTTAAATATTTATCAGCACTGAAAGACCTTTTTAGATCAAGTTTTTTTACATATAATTTAAAAAATTAACAAAATCATTTAAAGAAGGTACCAACCTAGTTACATTTCCTTTGAAGTTCATATTGAAACAAGTACTTTAAAATAATACCCAATTAAAGGCAGCTCTGAAAGGCAATGATTGTAAACTTCATTTCTTATCACAACTCATATTATATGGGGCAGAAAAGCTTATATAAATCAAGTACTAAAAACAATTTACAAGGTTCAAAAATTAATAAGTTAGACTATATGTACTTGCCGTTATGCACTCTTTTGTATGAATATCTAAGATATTTTATTTTAAAATTCTCATATTTCTTTCAAAATTCAAAAAAAATCAACAAGATTCTTTAATTTAGATTAATTTGCATTCTTTTGATATTAAATAAATTTTATTTATGAAACTATATATTAGTATCTATTTGTAAGATACATTTTATTAGATCTTTATATTGTTACTTACTTACATGCAAGTAAAAAGAATTTTCATGTAAGTAGAATATTCTTTAAACCCATTTATTTTATTTTCTTTCCAAAAATTTGCATTTTAAATAAAAAACCAAAAAACTTTCTAATTCAATTTTATATATATCTATATATAATACCTATATATAATATACATATAACCAACCACATATAAATAAGAAACTAACTAAACAAAATATTACTAAATCTTTTTATAAAAAAAATTTCAATTCAATAAAAGTACCGTACCCCCCATTCCAAAAAAATTCTTAGATCCTAATAAAAATAAAAATCCACAAAATACCACATATATAACAAACTCTTCGGTTTCCTTTAGTCCTTTGAACATGTATATATGAATTTCCAATATTCTCTCTTCCTCTTTCTATAAGTACTTCTCTTTCTTTCTTCACTTTTTTTTTCATAAATAACAAAATTCAGAAAAAGAAAACAAAGTTTCAAAGTTTTTTTTACATTTTATTTCTCAAAAGGTCTAAATAGAATTTTTACTGTCCCATATGGTAATATTTTGTACCTATAAGATACATTTTATATCTATAGATACAATATATGTACATCCGTACTTAAAATACAATTTACATAAATAAAAAATACAAGAAAAAAAATATTTTAAGAATAAATAAAAATTATTACAAATATATTCCTAGATAGCCATCAAATTGTAAAGCAGCAGCCCCCACATTTGAGTTTAATTCTATAATATAAAATTTATGCTGATAACACAATATTTAAAGGGTACTATTCAAAGGGTAGGAGATACTAAACTGAAGTTTCTTATTAAAATATTCAAATATACATATATATACATATATAAATAAAGAGCAATAGTTATGTACAAATTTTTATATCATTTACTATATAAAAATGTAAGTTATTAGAATAAATAATATTCAAAAAGTTCTCTGGTTTTGTTATTTTAAACAAGAGATTTAGGAATTTCTTTTGTAATAAGTACATACATGGGATACTTATTTTTATGTATTACTTAGTTTCAATTTTAGAAATTTGGTCAATTATCGTTTTTTCGAAATTTATTGTACCGAAGAGTTTTAAAATTTTTATAAAGTTTGGAATGTTAGGGCATGGGACATGCCAACAGAAATAGGGATCAATTTCCTTTAATTTATTTTAGTATTTAACTGGCGCATCAACGATTTCGAATCTACTGTATGTATATTTAAAAAATCGGTTTATAGGTTCTCAAGACAAATATCTCTGCTTTAATAAGGCAAAAAAAAAATGAGGCAAAAGTCTCTGCTTTATATTTAATTCCATTCTCTTTAATCTTCGAGGCCTGTTAGGTACTAACGAAATCCCCCAACATAGTATGGATTTTTTTTTCAAATTGTTGAGTCAAATCATTTCAAAGAGCAAAATCGCAAAAAAAAAATCTTCAAATAGATATTGTGCCGCAACAGGTTAATGAATCAAACAATTGTATTTCTTCAGTGCATTCCTTAAACCAGATCAAGCCAGGAGATCCAAAAAATCACATTATTATTTGGTCAAAACTAATTAAAACACCAGAGAAAATGAAGAGAAATCTGTCTATAATAGGTTTAGATAAAAATTACTGTGCAGTCAATGAAGGTGAAAATCTAGCGAATGCACTGTGTAGTTATTGGAGGTGTACTAAAAATTGGTTTCGTGTTCTACTTACTCTTTTTTTGATTTGATTCCCCACTATGCGTATCACAGTTTACTTAATGTTCCTTGCCTTCAAAGTTGTTGTCAGATCAAGGCTACCTTTAAAAATAAACTATGTATTGCAAAGTAAATTGCTTTTGCACCATAAATGTCCCATAAACTCTTCTCATATTTCACTGCAAACTATTCGTCACACTTAAACTACAAACTCTTGAAATAATTTATTTAACCATTTTTTATTCCAATTTCCAAACCATGATTACTTTTTTGTCATTTTAAAATTTATTTATTCTTAAAAGGTAAGTTTAAGTACCACTTTGCTTTCGCATAGATAGACTATAGGATCTACCTATATACGTAATAACATTGTACAATCTTTTATTTGCCTGTGCCTGTGGCCTCTGGGATTTTTACTTTTATTTTTTTGTGTATTTTAAAAATTAACATGGGAATTTCTTTTAATAATTTTAACTGCAAAGTTTAGTTAAAAGTTCACATCTACAAATAAAAAATTGTTTATTTTTTTTTTTTATTGTTCTACTGCTCTGGTTTTTTAAATTTTTTTTTTTTTATAAAAAGTATCTTTTATTTAAAAAAAAAAAATGAACATACGTGCATCCGCATACAATCCGGGTTCTTTTTCAATCCTTTCAAAAACACTCGTACTCACACACCAAAAGAACAAACTTTCCAATTATAAGAATTACAAAATTGAATCGTACTCAAAATAAATAATTCCTTTATATATATATTTATAAAAAGTATATATATATATATACTATACAGGTATTCGTAAGCAAGTATAGCTGCCCGCTGGAATTGAGTTTTTTCATTCAAGTACTATAGTATCTATAATTCCATCTATAGATAAGTACTTTTTTAAAATATACCCTACACATATAAATGCTGGTGGTACTTTTATCTGATACATTTAAAAAAAAAAAAAACCAAAGCATTGAAAATCGGTAACTTGAAACTGTGAAATTCTTTTTCTAAAATTTATTACAAGCAGGACACCAAAGCAGCAGCACAGCAACATCAACAGCAGTTATAGCATTCCTTTTCACTATACTACTTTACTTACAGTACTTACCTACTCATGATTTTTATTATTCTCTTACCTACTGTCATTTAATTTGTTTGTTTTTTTTTTTTTATAACACTTGTATAAATGTAAATATATATTTATGTTAGTGTGTTGTTGTATGTACAACTACAACAACAAAACCCAAGGAAAAATTGGTAATCGAATAAACAACCCAATATAGTAAAGCAAAGTACGATTCCCATGTTAAACACAACACAATAGAGAATAATATGTCGCTATATAAATTTATTGCATGCTACATTTATTGTTTATTTATTTTGTATTATGAATATATATCACTTGCACGTATTGTGTTGTGTTTGATTTTATATTGTATTGTATATTGGTAATTGGTATACAATATTTATTGTAGTTTTGTGGTTGATGTTGCTGCAGTCATCATATTCTATGATATTTACTACTACAGATATACTTATTATACAATTTATTAGTATTTGTAAATATGTATCGTATAAAAACTTTGTTTTGGAATTTAAAACGATTTTGTTTTTTGTTGATTTTGTTATTTTTAGTGAAAAACTGGAATTTAAAAGAGGGGAATACTGTAATCGATAGTATATTTTTTATTTATTATTTTTGTTGCTCCTGCATCTATCGGTATTTTTGTTTTTTTATTGTTTATCAGGGACAGATTTCATTTGTTTATGTTTACATTTTGAGTTTCTTGTACTGCTGAGAACTGAGATGTATCAGCATAAGAATTTTATTTTAAAGATTGATTCCCGGTAACATAATGATTGAAAGTATGTAAGTAGGTATGAATGTTGAATAAAAAACAAAAAAATGGAAAACTATCTTAAGATTGTTTTGAAAAATATATTAAAGAAAATGAATACCTATAAGTAGTAAACATTCTTCAGACATTAATAATAGGAATTTAGCATTGTGTGAGTACTCAGTGAGTACTTCAGATATTTATAGGTTATATAAGCCTTTCAAGTACCTTGTAGAGATAACTTTGTTTATCTGAACAGATTTATTTAGTATTAAAATGTATTGAAAGGCTTGTAATAGTGTTTTAAGTAGGAATTATTATGATAATTGATAGATATTTAAATTTTTGACAATATTTAATTTTTTCTAAAAGTACTGTATGTGGTATAATTTCACACGTTGTTTATATAACCACTTTCTATAGTACTTAGATACTTAAACTAATGAAGAGTAGCTAAGTACTAAAGTACTGATTTAACAATTAGTTATTACCTTGTATTTTAAAGTTAACATGCCTTACTAAGGCTCTTTAAAAGAGTAACTATTGCAGTTGTTTTCAAAGAACTTTGGTAAGTACTTGAAATAATGATTAGTTTGTACTTACCTAGTTTTAAAATTACTTCAACCTTACTTTATCTCATATTTTAGTTATTGAATTTTAAATTTTTTTATGTATAACAGTTTGTTTTGCTTTATGTATAACAGTTTGCTAAGTCTCTTTTTATTCAAGTACTGCTGTGCTTTTTACAGTACTTTGGTAGACAAGCTATGGAGTACTTAGGTGTATAAGTTTTGGAATTTGTTACTCTAGAAATATACTGAAATATGATGTACTTAGTGGTTATATCATATTTTAGTATGAAATATAAATTTTATAAGAGATAATTACTTATAATTACTAAGCCTAGCAGAATCTCTTTAAATCAAACTATTATTCAAATTAATTTGAACTATTTTTCACTATAACTTAACAAACACTTTATAGTATGGAAGAGATTTCGTAAAATATATTCCGAACACGAATGCGTAATTTAAAAAAAAACACACCGAAGAATTACTTTACCTATAAAATTGAAAATTTAAATATAAACATTCCCATCCAATTAACTACTTAGTTACTTTTTTTAGAATCGAATACAAAATAAGCAAAACAAGTGTGTAAGTACTTAATTTAAAAGTATCAATTAACGATCATCACATAAAATGATTACATCAAACTTATACCTACTTACTAATTAAAATACTATGTATGATTTTAATTACTTTCACTCAAATTAAAATTATTTTTGCTGCATTTTTATATTCATGTTCGGAATAAAAATTTTTTATAGTTTTTTTTATTCTTCTGATTTCTAAATTGACCAATTTAATGGTAATTTTCCCAAAAGATTCCCATAAGATTTTGTTTTATGATTAGTGAGTGGAGTGGTCTTGTTAAATCAATCATCAACTTTTTCTAAGATAAGTTTCAATTATAATTTTATTATGATTTGAATTTAAAAAATCTTGATTTAAATTGGAAGTTCAAATCAAAATCTCTGGGCATATAATTAAGATAAAAAAAAAACTTAAGACTTAGTTACGAATAAAAAATATTTCTCACTTTATTGTGAAAAAATATACGTAAGTGAAATGAATTGATTTCCGGAAACGTATGTGATAACTAGTTTTTGATATATGATTAATTATAAGTGACTTGAATGCCATCATTTTCAGATTTTTAACTAACATTACGGACTTAAATGTTATGTTATGATGTGATGTATATTTAAATTAAAAAATGTACTAGAATAACTACTTATTTAACTGTCGGATTTCTTCTAGTTGTCTTTTGGTATTAAATTATTTAATTAAATTTAGTTTGAGAAATTTAAAAAAAAAAAAATATTTCATGATTACTGAAATAATAATAAAAATGTGTTTGTGAGAAAATTTTCTTTTTTATTTTTTTTATCTAGTTGCTACTCATTAAAAAATTGAAATAATTGTAGATTGTGTTGGATTCGTAACTACTAAACAGTAATCATTGTGAAAAAATTAAAAATATAACTGAGATAATATTTTTAAATAGATTTGCAGACCATAACTAGTATGTTTAAATTATTAACTATTCTGCAATTGTATTCTATAGATCTTTGCGTCATATAACGCACAACATTTTTTTACCACCAAATATAATAATACGCATCTTCTTTGAGGCTTCCTACCTTTCAAGATACCTTTTTCCTCTCTTTATTTAAACATTTTTAACATAGCTCTAAATCTAGGCAAAGTTCGTTTTCATTCCCAGTCTCCCCAGGCACTCTAGTCTTTGCGTCATATAACGCACAGCATTTTTTTACTATCAGACATAATAATACGCCTCTTCAATAATACACCTTCTAAAATACCTTTTTACTATCTTTATTTCAACATTTTTAACATAGCTTTTAATCTAGACAAATTCAATTAAATTCCCAGCCCTTCAGGCACCCTTGTCACATTGAAATTTGATGTCCAAGCCGAACTAAATTAGACGTCCTTAGAAACTTTAAGAATCATTGATTTTAGAGTTTTCTAAAATTAAAAAATTCTCTATAAACTAACGTTTTCTAAAGTTCTGGAGTTCGCATTCTGGGGTTCTATTTTGTATTATAAATTGCATAGACATTCATACTCTTAATCTTCTGTCATGACCACCAGTTTCATATTTAAAGGTACTTTCCTTTAACTCGATCCTAAAGAGTGGAAGGCTATTTTTAAAAAAAGTTTTTAAATATTGTTTAAGTTTTCGAAGAAACTCAATAAATTTAAGTAGGTGGAAGATAAAGTATTAATTTTCTGAATTTTACAATTCAAATATTAACGTTAGTTAGTCACTAAGTAATAAAAGAATTAATTTTAAATTCACTTCTTTGTTAAAAAAAGAATCAAAAAAAAAAAATGTGACATCTTTTCCTGGAAAAGGAATTAATATTTTTTGAATTAGGTATAGGGAACCCTTTGAAATAATGATGAAATTTCTCGAATGATTTTATTTTAATTTTTCTTTCAATTAAATATTCATTCATTTAAATTTAATTCAATTTAACTAATAAGGTGGGTGCGCAAAAAGGTATTTTTTATAATTTATAAAAAAAAAATTATTAGAAAAATTATAATAGATTGGCGGCTCCGTTTCCCATTTTCACTGGTTACGCCGTTAAAAAAAATCAAAATTTAATTTTTCTTTGAAAAATTTTTTAATTAAGTATTGTTTGAGTTAATAGCATCACTGTAGATTTTAAAACTTAGCAGTGATCTAATATTTTGATTATGACCCCACCTAGAGAATTAGGACCCCATCTATATTTCCACGAAGCAATTTTACTTGCCACTTTTAATGTTCCATTCACATTTCGGCTTTTCTGTAACAAAACTTTTCTTCCAACTAATTTCCCAACCGCAGCTTGCTTGGATCCTTTTCTTCTGTAGGACTTGGAATGGAGCCCCATTGTTTTTTTTTATTAGATGTCGTTTATTACTCGGGTCAAGTCTGTTGAATAAAAACTACAAAAAAAAATGGTATAGAAGAATTTATTAATAATAAACTTACTTCCGAAGTGGGGTGAAAGTCTTCAAAAGACACACAAAGAAATCCTTAACTGCTACTAAACCCACTTGCCCCCAGATCTAAAACTATTGGATAAACTACTTATCCAGTCTTAATGGTTGATTAAATGGTTTCAATGAAACAAAAACTAATTTTCCCCATAAATTTAATCCATAGATCCATAAATCTAACAACAATCAACAAATTTGACAAATATATACATATTTCTCCGAAATGCAGAGTGATTTGTTTCAATTTCCATCCATTACAAAATATTTAAATTGTTTGAAAATTTTTTAATATTGTAGATTAAAATGTTTTTTGAATGGATAAGGGACTTTAACTCAATCCCAAATGCAAGGGAAGGAGAAAAATACGAAAGTATACAAGGGTAAATATGGTCGATGACCACCCCATCCCTTATAATAAAATATTAAAACAGACTCAACAAATATAAATGAATAAATTTATTAAAAATTTCACTGGATGATTTTATGAAAATGAAATTTAATAATTCTAGGAATTATTTATCTCATTTAACTTGTGCACTTAATAGATATAATAAGCAGTATTTTGTGGCTGCAGGAAGGGGGGAATGAATATTTTTTGGATACTTTCAATGTTCAGAGATTGTAAACATAAATAAAAAACCAACAACAATACAATGGAATCATAATTTTTTTTCTAATTGAAAAAATAAAATAAAAGGGGATCTAATAATAATTTTATAGAAAGAACATGGTTATAAGTACTATCGTATACAAGTACTACTGTTCAGGATGAGATTGATATGAAGCAAGGGATAAATTCTTCTACATAACCATGTTTATGGCTTTTATGTTTTCCACATTGCTTTGTATTTTGGGGTTTCTTCAATGGATTTTATCTATTAATATAAAAAATTTGGTTCACTAGAATTCTAGGATATTCTGGATTACAATTTTGCCCCCGTATTTTTTTAAGCAATTAAAGGAAAATATTTGTAATTTAAATGAAATGAAAATAAGAAAATTACTTAAGTATTAGTAATAAAAAAAAAAAAATTAGATAATTTAAGGGATGGAATATATATCTTTTGGTATAATTTAAATCTAATCTGGTGTTATTGTTTAATCTCAAGGGTGTTGAAAATTTCTAATACAAACTGAATGTTAATTTTGGTTTTTTTCTGAATAAGGAAGTAAGTAAGTACCGATAATTTGTTTTGTTTATAAATACAGTATTATAAGACTAATCCCAAACTGATTATTTACAATTTTTGATATAACCAAAAAGAAAATTTACAATAATAAAAAAGCCACTTTTATTTGTTTTAAGAAGATCACATCTACGATTAACGGAATTTATTTCAAAATTACACTCTTTTATGTTCCATTTCAAACCAACTTATTTTAGGGGTTAAAACCTAATGTAACCTAATGTAAAAATTTTCATTTCGTTTTGGGATTATGACTTTAAATTTATAAAACTTTTGCTTCAATGTACTTTCTTATTTCCTGTGCATTTCCTGTGCTCCTTATAATCTATGAGTTCATCGGTTTTTGTTAAAGTGACTTTTGAAATCAGTTCCTCGGAAGGGAACTTATTTATAAGTACATCAAATTTTCGAAATTTTATCGTTATAATTTATGAGTAAACTTGTACTGTGCAGAGTACTGTCTACTCCTAAGTTTTTTTTTTCACCCCTTAATACATACAATTCAATATTATTTATTAAATATATTACTGTTAATATATGACATCTTAGCATTATGGAAATGTCATTATGTGTGGATCCTAGCTGAAGAAAAATGACATCTGCTGCAGATACTAATCGAAGACTATTTTAAGACGCAATAACTTTAGGTGTAAAAACTAGCGATAAGCAATTTTTTTTTGGAATTAGGCATCTTTTGTTTAGAAGCGTCTTATAAATTGCTTAGGAAGCTTTAAGATATTAATTTAGGTGCTTATATGTGTCGATTCCAGTTGAAGAAAAACTGAAGACAAATACCATCAACTATAGATACAAATTGACAATGAACTTTAGATGAAAAAACATTAAGTTTAAAGACTTGCAATAAGCTGATTTACTTTGGGATTTTGTATCTTCTATTGAAAAGCATTCAAAAAATAATTTAGGAAACATTTAAGAAATATCCTCTGAGTTATTTTGGAAGTTACAGTATCTGTTCGCTACTCACTTCTTAAAAACCATCTCAATAAGCCACGGAATTATTTTTTAATCATATTTTGAATTAAAGTACTATTTAAAATGCAATTATTATTACACTGAAACTTAAAAACCAATTATTTACGTATTTTACTATAAAAAAAAATAATATTAAATTCTTAGAAATACCAAACATTCACTATTTACTTATTATAAAAATAGTTTTTAAATATTTTTTTGAGTTTAATATATTCTCTTCAGTTTTTATTTCCACATTCCAAAATTGTTATATTTTTCTTTAATTTTCTTTTTTTACTGATTCCCTTTTTGTTTTAATGCACTGTACTTCCGCAGTAAAATAAATTATTTTCTAGTTATGCACATTTATATATATATATATATATATATATATATATTATATTACGATGCACTGTGTGTGTAGGAATTACAAAATGTTTATTGGCTCATTAAATGGGAAGTAGATACCACTGTAAAAAAAACTAACTGAAAAATTAAAAACTTTTGAAAAATTTTTTGAAAAATGTAAATAAGAAAGTGATGGAAAAGATGAAAGAGTTTAGAAGAGCTTCCTAATAGTGATCACGGGATGGTCTTAACTTTTCTTAAACATTGCCTAAGAGTTTTGATTTAACAGTTTTGAGAATCAAAACCTCTCAGTCTTCATTGGTTGAAATTTTTAAATAAACTTATGATGAATCTCTACTTTTAATTGAACTGTGAATCTATAAAAACGCAATTTCCTTGGGAATCTTTACTCTTTAAGTGAACTTATTTATAATGAACTTAAGTTCGATAAGTTCAAGTGATTCGATACTTACTTAATTTTTTAAAAATATATTGAATTAATTTAAATAATTACTTTAATTTGGAATTACATATTTATTTCTCTGATAACTTTTTATAAAACATGACATTACAATGTTTTTTTTTGAGTTAATTCAACACGACAATGAATATTTGCAGATGTAATTTTAAAAAGGCGGACATTCCAAATTGCATTCATTCATTTCATGCATTTATTTTACATTAAATGTTAAATGTTTCTTGTTTATTTGCAAAATAAAAGTGTAATTAAATTACAGAATTAATTTTATTCATAAGAAATTATTTAATTAGTTAATCACACAGAAAAATATAAAAAATAATTAGTAAGTTGTTATAATTACTTTATTAACAACATATCCCCTAAGCTTTGCATGCTCTTGTATTTTCCTCTGGTCTGGTCGTAATTGGACTTTACCATTTGAAAGTTTATTTAAAAATTAATTCTCCAATGCTCCATTGATAATTTCTACATTTCGAAGCCACTATTACTGTTGCTTACATCACAGAACTAAACTAGATTTACTGTCCACACATATAAGCCCTTGTATTTTCCTCTGGTCTGGTGTCAATTGAACTTTAGTAATTGAATGATTATTTCAAAATTAATTCTTCAGTACTTCTATAATGACAATTCGTTCGTTTCGATCCTCCTTTGACTCCTACATAATTCTTCAAACTAGAAATCTGTTGTCTCGATATGGTCTTCAATTTTATAAGGCCTGGATGAACTTATACTTTAGATTGAATTTCTCAGTCCTGCTATGGCTATTCCTTTATCACAGGTTTTTAACTTAAATTTAATTACCGTTGACTTCAGGTACTTGAAGGATTCTTTAACTTCAGTTTCTTTAAGGATTCTTCAACTTCAAACACAAGAACAATTAAGTGCAGTGAAAAGCTTAATTATAAATAATTTAAGTAATTCTTCCTTTGGGCTATTTTAGTTCACATCAAATGCAATCTTCTAAAATGTGTAATTACATTAAAATATTAAAATTGAATTTTAAATTCCATTAGTCTAAAATCCTGACCTTTTGTTGCATATACATTTATCTTTTTTAATTCAATCAATATTGCTTTGTTTACCATCACTTTCATATCAAGCAACATAAAATGAAATATAATATAATTATGTTGCACAGCTAATGCACATTTCGTGCTTCTATCAAAAATTTTTAGCTAACATAAATTAAATTTTTATTTCTATTTTTCATTTTTAATTTTTTAAAAAAATTTTTTTTAGTAAAATAAAATTATACTTTCTTTGAATTCCCCTAAGAGTACAGAGAAGAGGAAAAAAAAAAAGATATTTTTTAGCTGGACATATCAATGCAACGCTCCAATGTGTACAAAATTTGAAATGAAGTTACAAAATATAAATTAAGTAAATTTTCAGCTACAGTGTCATTTTTCCAACATATAAATTTTCACCCTTTTTGATATTTTTAATATCTTTATATTTCCGTCTCATTCTATCCCGGAGTTTATGTTCACTTGCAATTTATTACACATTTTTTTTTTTTTTGGGAAATATAATAAAATAATTTATGAGTTTCGTGTTCATGCAACAATCAACAAATGAACAGTATTAAAATGAGTAGGAAAGGGGGAACTGAAGAGAATATTCTAAACGATCTATTAATTAAGGTAGTGCGGGTTTTGTATTGAGTGTGTCTGATACTTAAGTGTAGTCCTCGTTGTCAGGGGTTTTGGATATTACATTTAGAGCTGCAATTACCTAAAAGATTTGAGGTCTGTGGTTTGGGGTTTTTTACACTTAGAATCAAGTACTTTAATATTTAGGTTGAATAAATGATACATTTTAATTCTTAAGTGATCATGCAGTCTCTTTTGTTATATACTGCCATTTCCATATGTGCCTTTAGAATCGCAAAGTTAAACACATACGTGAAATATCAACAAACTGGAGAATCCTTTTGTTGAAATATGCCGTGTAATCAATGATCAATCTAGCAGTCTTTAACTAATACTGAGTTGATATTGAGCAAAATGTTCACTGTATGCTCACTGATACTACGCAAAATTTTTCAAATCTTAGGAAAGCAATACCTGTAGTCATTTTACGTTTGATAGCTAGCAGGAAGGTAATGGGGTCAAATATTCTTACTTTACTGTTGATCCTAATGAATTCCACATAAAATATACTCAAACTAAATAATGATTTCAGGACCCATAGCGTGAAACAAATGTTCGAACTATGACATATACAATGTCTAATATTGTAGTTGTTGTATGACTCGTAGTCTAGCACTTTGGTAGGATTTTTAATGCTTTATAATAAAATGAAACTCCGTAAACTGTTCGACGGACAAATGAAACCACTTAAATTCCATTTAACTTCAATGAATTTAATAAATAAAAAAAATTGCATATTTAACAGTATATGATTCTAAATACAAGCACAATATTTAAAAAAAAACCCACATTCTTTTTAAATATTGTTGCATTGTGTTGCAGTTGTCATTTTTTTAACAGTTAAAACAAAAAAAATAATCCAAAAATATTTAACAAACTATAAAAAATAATCTTTTTTTATTATAGTTGTATCAGAATATCGGTTATATGTGCACAAATTAAAGTTCTATGCAAAAATCGAATACTAAAATTCCAAAACCATTGTTAAAACAATTCTTTTATGAGGGTAGGTTCATGTTTTTTACATATTTCAATTTTCTGTAACATTGTTATGTTTTTGTTACACGGGGTGTTCCTTTATTATGAGAACACACGCATTACTAATTTTTGCCGCAATGAACAACGCCTCCCTCTTCTAATCCCATGAGACTTGCAAGGGAAATTTTCATTCTAAAATGCAGGCATACACTAAAAAAATTTAAAAATTGTTTTATATATTGTGACAAATTTAATTTAAATTCATTGGAAGTTAAATGCAAGGGAGAATTAATATATTGGGAAAATACCCCTTTATTGGGAAGTATGGGAATCAGATTCTTTTCGTGTTTTTTTAATAAAAAGGATTAATTCATGGGTTTTTATTGTAATTTAAATAATGGTTTACAATGCCATTTTTTTTTTCATTAAAATCATTTTAATTAATATGGTATTTTTCACATATACCCAAGATATGGATGAAAGCTTCAATTTTCCAATTTAATCCTTTGAGATTCGAATAAAAAAAAAGGGGTGGTTTGATTTATACAAAAATTTGTAAAAAACAAATTGAATACTTACTTACAAATTGTAAATATGTTGAGAGTGTTGGATCAATTGTATTGGATGATTGATATTCATCATTGAGTATTTATAGGAAACCCAACATCATGAGAGATTGAATTGCTTTATAATATATAAATTTATTAAAAGACTTTTTTATATTAATTTGGAACAATGTTTTCCCATTGGAGACTTTTGTTTTAGCTTTTCAAAATTTTTGAATTGTATTGTTGAATTAAAAATGTTGTAAATTTTGTGGTGGAATATGTAGTAACTGAGTACTTACATATAAATTTTGATAGGTATTTGTTTAGTCAGTTACTTTATATAAATTTATTAGATATATTTTAAAAATATAGATAAGTAGATTTTTAAACTAATTTAATTTAGCTGAATTACACCAAAAACACTTTCATTTGGAAATCAAAATTTAAGAGAGAAAATGAAGGAAGTACTTTATAAGTAATCAGTATAAAAGTAACTATAACTTTGTGACTTGTTAATTGTATTAATATTATTCGAAGAGGAAGTACAGTTAGAATAGGTAGTCTGTTTAAAAGTAACTGTAAGTTGTTAACTTTATTTAATATTAGTATCATTCGAGTAGGAAATCGGAGATGAAGCTAAATATGTTGAATTATCATCAAAATATTCTAATACTTATTGGAAGAGTCTCTGAATCTATCGAACTTCGTACTTATATGTATCTTTTTTTTAAATCTGAATGGTGTTAAAGATTCCCAAACCACATCGAACTTAATACTAAATAACCTGCTAAAAAATAACCTGGTTTATTAAATCAGCATTAAACGTTGAACTTTCGTCGTTGACGTCGAAACTGTCGTCGTCGTACTTGTACATCGAATTCTGTAAACTACTTAATTGATTAAAAATAAGTTGATGTTAGAAACTTTAAAAATTTGGTAATTTTTTAGGGAGTAGAAGTATTATCCCAAAGTGTAAGTGAGTATGGAAAAATGCAGTGATATATATATGATCGAACTATCTGAGAGTGGGACCTCACGATGTTGTTTTAAAAAAAGATTTTAAAGAATTTCTAGATTACTATGACAAACATAAAATATTACAATAATATAATAATGAAATAAATATCAAGTTGTTCTTGTATTCTAATTACTAATCTCTTAGCAGTACTTTAACTTTTAATTTATTCAATTTTTTATGCCTGGTTTGGCTGTATCATGTACTTATTATTAAAAGTATCTGCAAGTAATTTGCATGAATATTTAAAATCATTAAAATAAAGAAAGGAAGTACAATTTACAAAAAAATTTTAAAAAACATAAGGAAAATAAATTTTTTTAACATCTTCCTTAAAAGTTTTGCGAATTTAATTTGTATCCTAAATTTAGAAAATTTTTATGCATGTGTGTATTTAAATATATATACAATTACTTATAAGTCTGTAAGTACAAATAAAGTAAAAAGAAAGTTTACCATAACTCATCAAAGTCACAAAACTTGACATTCATTTGATGAAAAAAAAATATATATATATAAATTTATAAAGAAAAAAAAAATCCTTTTTGTTTCCATAAATCTTGGAAAATATTCGGAATTTTTTTACCAGTTAAGTTAAAAATTTAGAGGATAATATAAAATGTTCCGAAAAGAGGTATAAAGGGGGTTACCCAATGTTCTTAAATCTCAAAAAAAGTTGAACATTCGGCAGAAATAAATTAAAACAAAAAGTAATCAAATTTGAATAAAAATGATTACATATAATAATTACATATAAAATGTATTTAATATGTCTGAACTTTTGAAGACATCTTCCAAGTTCAAGCGCAAAATAATTTTTTTTTAAAAATTAAATTACATCGCATTTCCCAAAAAAAAAATAATTGTATTTGACAGAATAATTTAAAAAAAATAAAATAATTGGCGTATTTAAAATGAAAAAAGGTAGTCAAAATGAAAACCAAAATTACAATTACAAAATAAACGCAAAAGTTATACGAAACACAAAAAAAAAACGCGTTCCAGATGCTTGATTTTGCTAAAAATGTCGATTTTAAAATCATCATTTTGGAACGTAACACCGTTTTGTTTTTTTTTTTTATTTTTTGCTGAATACCGTTATTTTCATTGTTTTTAACGGGGGAAGCAAAAAGTAATAATTGTGAGAAATAATTTTGAATCAACAAATCCAAGAATATCCTACTGACAAACTGACTTCTTTATTTTTATATGTATTAATATATTCACAATATAATACTCACAATAGTAAATTGTTTTTGTTTTTATTGTTATTTTTGTTTTTTTAATGAAAATGGCTATAAAAAAGTCTGGAAAACTTTTTTTTTAAACAGACATTTTCAAATTATACTTTAATGTACTTGATAAAGAATTTAAAAGAAAAAATGAAATATGAATACTTATACATATAATTTGTATTATATATGACAAAGTATTTAGTATATATGTGTAAGTGTGTACTTTATGTGAATGTAGATGGTTTGTAGTGTGAAAATCATAATAAAAGTAAAAAAAAAAAACATCAAAATGAAGAAAATATTTTGAAGAATTTAAATGTAACTAAATATTTTATATAGTACTGGATGACTAATGTAATATTTAAGTTCTTTAACCTAGGTTATAAGTACTATAAGAAATTTAAAGTTATGAATCCGTTTGAAAAACTTTTAATCCTGCAAAAAACAGAATTGAGAAACATACTTAATTTCGTCCTTTTAATAATACCTATATCAAAGAATCTATTCCCAATACCCTGGAGGTAATCATGTGTCAAAGATGTTTGGAGGAACGTGGATATCTTCATATAAATTATCTCTAAACACTTATCAAATAATTGAGACTGAAAATAAATAAATTTTAAAAGCTGTACTTAAGTGGAAATTTATCAGGTTGTGTCAAATCAAGGGTCCCTGTTGCTGCTTATTAAATTACTAAAATTTTTGAATAAAAATACTTCATTTTGTAATTTATAGAATTCCCCTATAAATAACTAAATGCCGTTTATAAAATATAGGGTCTATTGTTAAAGAATATAAATGGGTTTCCTTTCGACATTAATATATCGAAATATTAATATTAGTTTTTAGATAGTTTTGACTTCCTAAAACGGCAAGATTTTACCCAAAATCATTAACTGAAGTAGGAAAATCAATCAAGCAGGAAATACCGTTACATTTTTATTTATACTGAAGGAACTTTAGTTAAAAAAAAATTTTAGTTTTCTCCCACTTGCTTTAATAATAAAATTGTAAAAATCATTAGCTTCGCAAATCAATGAAGCAGGAAATACCGTTACATTTTTATTTACTGAAGAAATTTTAGTTAAAAGAAATTTTAATTTACTACCACTTGCTTTAATAAAATTGTAAAAATGAAAATGAACTTACCATTAAATTTTTAAACCATCCTGTATATAAAAAACAACAATATAATATAAAATATCAAATTGGAATGATTATATGCTGATATAATATACAAGTATGGTTGAATTTCAAGTGTTCCTTTCCTTCCTTTCAAATTATTATTTTTCGAAAAAAAAAAAAAATCAAAAAAGAAATCTTCAGTAACAGCAGGATTGAAATCCTTGTCTTAGTTTTTCTGTCTCCTTCTATTTATACTTAAGTATAATTTTTTTTTTGTTTTGATGGTATAAGTATGATAAAATTTGATATTTAGTTTATTTTTGTTCTGTTTCTTTTTCCTCTCTAATGTGTATTTTGTAGTCTTATCTTTTCTTTCTAGAATTAAGAATTTTTCACAATAAATTTAGCAATAAATAAGGTCGGATATAAAGGATGAGTGAGACAAAAGATAAAATATATTTTGGTAAGAATAATAATGTAATCGGTTTTGTCAGCGATTTTACAGAGTATTTAATATAGATCTGGAACAGTAGGAACCCTGGTTCCAGACTCCCTTACCATCTAGGATCTGAATACCATAGTACAGCTAGCCTTGAAACTTGCTCCCAGGAGGTGCAGAAGAGGCTCAATATATATATTTTCCTTTGATAATCAATCAAAGCTTCTATCTCTTTCTTTTTTATAATTAAAAGACGAGTCTAACAATTTAATGTACCTGCTGTTTACATTGATATCCTTTTTGAGTTACACAAACATCTGCTCAAAAATATTTTCAACTAATAGAAAGAGCAACAAAGATATATTTTTATCTCTTTCAAAAAGGATCTGATTAAAAGAATTCGTATAAAACTAACATTTTGAACATTTTGTATGTAGAGAGTTAAAAAATGTGTACGTGTATAGATTTGTGAAAAAGAAATGGAATATTTTTTGAATGGTTAGATATAATTGAGAAAAGTACATATGTATGTGCTATATATGGATATAAGTATGTATAAAGCAAAATACTATTATTGAGTATTCAATAGCAGGAGGTATCTATACTATATAAGAATAAATTGTATTTATTTATGGATTTATATTAACATTTAAATGAGTTCATAAGGGTTTGAGACAACCTGTTAAAAACAATTTCCACTTTAGTACCATAAAAATAATAGCTATAAAAGTGATGTTTTCCAGATGAAATGAAAAACAGAACACATAAAGAATTACATTTAATACTTAAGATCTTTATTAAGTCTTTAAAACTTTAAAGAATCAGTTAATTTTTTTTGTGCAAAAATTAAATGATTGAAATTTTTCTATAAATTTTAAATAAACAATTTAAATTGTTTTATTACTCATATTGTACTTAGTACTTGCCAAAGTAATTCATTTTTTGGGATAAGTACTCATGAAAAAACAGTTTAGAACTGTTTAAACGAGCTCATAAGAGTAGAATTGGTTTAAGTAATTGGTCTTGTAATCACATTTCCTATTTTTGTAATTACACTTCTCAAAAGTTAAGTACTCAATTAAAACTACATACTGATTTTTTTAACTTACAGATTTCTAAAGATTACTTAAACTCTACTTTATCAAGGGCTCATAGAGCATTAAAAACTTTTATGATAAATCATTATTTATTTTTCTACCATTTTTTTAAGTATTAAAAGTTTTAATGAGTAATTTTTCATTCCATACTTACATGTGATTACAATTGTGATTACTTGTATACTTATTATAAATTTTAACTTTCTTTAAATTCGTTTATCTTTCAATATTTACAAAAAAAAGGCTTTGCACTTAAAGTACTTTAAATCCAAAAAGGTGAATGATAGAAAAAAAAGGAAAAAAATCAAATAACACTGTGATTACTCATATAAATAAAATTTATTATCCTGTTTTCTTCCCTTTTTTTTTCAAATAAATAAAAACCAAAATCTTTTTGTATTTAAAGATTGCTCAAATATTTTTATATTATCCTGTTTATTCCTTTTCTATTTTTTGTTTTTGTTATTTTTTTTTTCAAAATATACAAAAGATATAAATTTTTTTTGGTTTAAAAATACTATAGCTATTGTTTAAGCGTAGGAGAATCTTTTCTTTTTTATGAATTACTTTTATTTTCGTTACATATTGGAATGAATGAAGATTTGAATGAAAAATGTGATGAATGAATTTTTATTTAAAAATAACTTTTTTTTTTTAATTTTTCTATTTTTAAATACTCGTGGTATTTAAAAGTATATATGTAATTACTTTTTTTTATATTGATTTGATTTTAATGTACAGTGCAGTACTTTCTTCTTATGAGCTGGCTGTACATACATTGGACAGGAAGCAATTTTTTTGTAATTAAGTAAAATAGGTTTTCTTGAGAAACTAATGGTAGGTAATTGACTTTTTGAACATCAGTTATTAATAGATTTTATTTAAGTACTTAGTTATTTCAATTCAGTTGCAAATGAATTCTGTTGAAATAATAGTATTTGAGAGTAATCATTTCATTTTGTAATTGTAATTAAGTCTTTTAATTATTCTAGTTTCTACGGTTTCTTTTAAGTTGTCATTTTGACAAGTGCTTTTTAGATCAAAAACTTAATTCTCTAAGTCAGAATTTAGATTATGACAAAATACTTTTTTTAAGGTTATAATTACCTGTCAAAATTCTTATTAAGTATGTAAGTACTTACTTAAATGAATTAATAAATTAAACAATCAATTAAGTAGTAACTGATTTTTATTTGATAATTTATTTCAACAGAATTTATAAAACTTTTCAAATCTATTTAAAAACGTTCAACATAATATTTCTTACCTTTATTTATTTAATAATTATGTAAAGGAAGTGTATGAATTCCTTTTTCACACCTATCTACCTGCCTTTGTCTTATTTATTTTCTGACTTTAAAAATCTTTCATTTTTAATTGACTGTGATTTATGGTTTTCTTGTTAATTTATTTTGTATACTTATTTGTGGATAGGTATTTGTATGTATGTATGTATATATTTTAGTAATATAATTTGTGTATTATGTATATGAGTATATGATATTCCATTGTTGTATGCCTCTTTTAATTATTTTCATTGTATTCATAGTTTGACAGGTGATCCTTAATTTTTATTTATTATTTTCGTGTTTGTTTTTTGGGTTTTGGTTTTTTTTTTTCTTGTGTGTGTGTGTGTGTGTTTGATGAGGAAAAAAATTTATCTGATTTTTGTCTAGTGTTCGGAAGCGGAAATACGAAAATACACCACATGTAAATAAATTTATTTTTTTAATTTTTGGATTTTATTTTTAAAAGTAATAAAATTAATGTGTTACTACCTGTCAATATCATATACAATTTATTGTATATGATGTATATGTATGTGTGAATATAAAACTGAACCTAAAGTTAGAATGAATGAATAAAAGAAAATGTGACCAAACGTTGTTTTATTAAAAGAAGGACATATACAAAGTAATTTGTTTTAAATTAAATTACGTAGAAAATGCACTTTCTGAACTACTTAGGCGATTATTGGTGTCAAAATAATACCAACTACAGGGAGTAGTCAAAATGGGACCTTATCCTTTATATTATTGTATAAGCGTTTTGAGTAAAAATGACTTAAAAAGAACTGATGACAGAGAAGAAATTAAAAAGATAGGAAAGTCCCAAATTAAAAAAAGAAATTCTGAAGATTGTAATAAAAAATCCTGATTCATATTGTAGGACTCAAAGATAGGTGAAATCATTAAAGCCTTATACAATAGTTTAATAAATTAGGGAAGTCCCGCAAAACTTAAAAAAATCCCGAAGTCTCAGCCAGGTTATGTATCTCAAGTATGAACAAAACCATTATAGTATTATCGAGGGGTTCAGAAAATAAGAAAGTTCGGAACTAAAAAAGCCTGAAGATTAAGGCACGTTGTAGATCTCAAAGATAGTCAAAAATCATTATAGCCTTATGGAAGAGTTTAAAAAAGGGCGAAGTTCCGGGAGATTTAAAAAAAATATTTAAGTACATGTGTAACTATATATTACTTGCTCCTAATCCAAAGACTTGTACTCAAAATTCCTGAAACTGTTCCATGGAACTGGTCACACCATAATACCCCTTGTGATTTATGTAAAATGATCAGTTTAATAATATTTAAAAACAAAAAAAAAGGAAATTACTTTTAAATCAAAGTTAAATCGATTTTGTATTATATAAGTATATTTCACAAAAATCGTAATGGATACTAAATGGTTTGGGTGTGAACAACTTCCTGTCAGTAAACGGGACCAAAAAATTTATTGCTTTTTATTTTACTAGGAAAAAGTTCAGCAAGAGGAGGATTTATTCAAAAAAAAAAAAAAATTTCCAGTATTAAATAAAGGCGGAATTTAAATCAAATTTTAAAATCCAATATAAAATTATGTATGGTATTAAGATAAAATTTTTGAAGGTTTTCTAGGCTTTTAGTAGGTCTTTACTATGCAAATAATTGAGAGTGGGATTCACTTTATACATTTAAATATTACATTTAGCATATGACATTAAAATACAAAAATTATTGGCACTCGTGTAAATAATATTATAATAGAAACCTCGATCTACGCACCTGGAGTATAGTAGCTATATATATAATATATATATATTTAAGTGTGTGCTTAAAATTGACACACATGCTATTTTCAATTTTCCCTTTTATGATTTATAATTCCTTAGATTGTAATCAAATTTATTATACTTAATTATGATAATCAAAAATGATTATTATTGGATTATTATTATATAAGTACTTATATATACTTAATATGATTATATAAATTATATACTTATATATTTGACTGTTAATTTATTTACCATATAATTTTTTGAATATTATAAAAGTTAATGAAAGAAGAAAATTGCTAATCTTACGAGTACTTTGGATAAGTAATTTAAATTATGTAATCAAAGATGTAATGAAATAGAATGCAAATGGAAAATTTAATTACTTTAATTGACTTCATTACTTTTTGCATATTTTATATAAGTATTCGATTATTTTTATTAAATATGTTCAGTAAATATATTTTAAATTAATTACTTAAATCAGAAATCAATTAATTCTTAAAGATTAATTATCGTTTAAAATTATTTAGTTAATTATTCTGAAGTAATTACTTTAGTTTTTTGACTACTTTTTTATTTCAAACGTTTTTCTTGACATTACCATGAGTCAGCAGACTTAAAAATGTAAAAGGGTAGGCTGGGGGTAGCACTTCGATTTCATAAGTTTTTTAACCGTTTATATACATATTGATTACATTAATCACCCTTTGATTACATTTATCTATTGAATTACCCTATGAGTACAATCATTGAATTTAATCACTTCACAATCATAGTTAAGTAATTGATATTTAAATCATTTTTTTTGGTTTTGGAAATTGGACAGCTTGTTTTAAAAGTAATTGTTAGAAAACTTAGTTTACCAAATGTAATTAAGTTCAGCATTAAGAATCGCAATTGGTTCTATATAAAATTTGGTAATTTTCTATTACACCTTTATGGTAATAGAAGGCATTTTAAACTATTCAATAATTTATATGTACTTAGATATTTTAGACTTGTAAATTGGGCAGCTTGTTTTAAAAGTAATCATTTTTACCAAATGTACTTAAGTTTATCATAAATCATCGAAATTGGTTCTAACCAAAATTTGGAAGCTTCCTATTTGGTAATAGAAGGCATTTTAAGCTATCCATAGACTTATAAGTATTTAGATATTGAATTTTAAGTTTAAAGTTGAAATTAATGAAGTTGCAACTTTTGAAATAACTAATTAAGTAAAACAACTTATTGAAAATGTTGTTTAAATATTTAAAGTTATAATGCTTTATACTTACCCCTATTAGTTTTTAAATTAATAAATTATGGAAATAAACTACTAAAATAATGTGAAGAATTTCAATTTTTACTTTAATTTAAAAATTTCTTTTGAAATTATTCCGCTCTTTAATCTATCTTTTCATCCACTTTATACAATTTAATATATCAATTGATTTTAACATCATATAACTTAATAGATCCGTTTATAATTAATTAAAATCAATCTAAAATCATTTTTTAATTTAAAAACTATGATGTATTGCATTCATTAATAACAAATACATTTTTTAATTATTTATTCGATCATCAATTTTTTTCAAAATTGATCTGTAAGATTCTATAATAATTATAAATCGGTATCTTTTTAACTTTCAACTTTTTCCAATCAATTAATTTTTACTATAAAACATTTATAATTATTAATTAGTTAAATACTTTTGAGTAATTCCGCCTAAATGCATTTAGTTATCTTGGGAAGCTATACTTATAGTTAGTTTATAAAACTTTTTACATGCATTCATTAAGGTGCTTGTAAGAGTTAACATGTACAAGAATTGCCTTATTGTAGATTCTCTTCAAAGCAGTGTTTCACCCTAATACATATTAGGCTCCTCAATTGGCTCTATTGCTGTATTGAAAGTTGATTCTAATGGTATATTTACAGCTGGAAGGCACGGTGGTTAGAGTGGTGACCTTTCATGCGAAAGGCCCGGAATCCCAGTTAAAGTAATTATTTCTAATTTTCGACTCAACTCAGCTACCATTTGTCATTGGGTTCAAATTAATTGCTTAATCAATAATTAATAACTACTTATATATCTTTAATAAAAAATACATTAATAACAAATAATTTTAATTGAATAATATAACTCACAGATATAGATAAAAAAAAATTCCTGAGGAATTTTTATTTAAAATCTTATTTCTTTTATGTAGGAAATTTTGAGGAAATCCCCCGTAAATTGAGTAAAAATATTAATCTGGTGAAATATTTAATTAAGTTAAGGTCGTTGCAAACCTTAGTGAAATAATTAATAAAACTCGTACAAGTTATTTACTTACTTTTTTAAATAGTTCAGTCCAACAGATTTACAAAATTCAAATATGGCATATTCCTGCTGTTCTTAATTCACATTAATAAAAAAAAAAAATATTTTTTGGCTTAAAATCTTGTTTACAAACTTTTTATAAAAAACAGTTTTTTTTTTTATTAAAAAACTAAATTACATTTTCAGTTTTTAGTCAATAAATCAAATATTAGACACTGCAATACTTTTAGTATAAGTACTTATTTCAGCAGTAATAAAACAATTTTATTTTCACTGTGTGGTATTGCTAACCATCAACGGAATTAAGTATTTAAAAAAATACATATTATAATAAAATGGTATTTCGACATAGTATTACAGTTTATAAGACTTATGGTGTAAATATTTTATTTACATTGGTATTCTAAATTTTACCAATTTTATTATTAAAAATAATTATTGTAATTGAAGAATTTTTAAAAATGATTTTTTTAAACTTGAAATGAAGCCCTCCTGATTTCTTCTCCTCCTCAGACTCCTTACTGATTGTGACAAAATTTGTAGAAAGAACTAAGAATTTTTCCAAAATTATACATAAGTTAAGTATTATATAAAAGTTATGTACTGAACTTGTTTACTGGAAAGTGATAGAGAAAATTGTTAAGGAGCTTAGTATATCGAAATAATCGTACTTAGTACTTATTTAAAGCAGTACGATTTATATCAGTTTTACTAAAATCTGAACAACCAACTACAGTTTGAAAAAACCATCAAAATAAATTAAAGATCCCATCAAACTCCAAATTTGAGAACTCGGAAAGTTCAACATATATAAGTACTTACGATATTTAAAATGTTAGATCACTAAAGTTGGAAAAATTAAGTAATCCTCTTCAATAATAAATTTAAGAATCCTATTGAACGCAGTTATTAATATTTTTGCAAATCCTTTTAATAAAAATTTGTAAAAAAAAAAACAAAATTTAAAAATAATAAAAAGTACTAAAGTGCACAGGATGTTAAATTTCTAAAACTTTTTTTTTATCTATATATATTATATATATATATATGCATTATATATATATATATATACTCTTATAATGTTATCCACCGTTCACAACAATTTAACTACACATAAGATAAATGTACATTTAAAAAATTTTAGTCATTTTATCTTATCCTATAATATGTAAGTGCACATATACATACATACTGATATTATCAGTATCCTTGCATATTTATTTTTATGTATAATATGTATGTACAGGGTGATTCCTATTTGGTCGTGAATATTTTATTGATTGAAATTTAAGGATCGGAAGCAAGAGAAATTGTTCAGTAATTAGGAGTTACCATCTTGGATTGTTAAGATTATGTTAATTTAAAGTTTTTAAAAAAATTTTAATCTCCAATATTTCAAAAACCCATGGGTCTCCCTTGTTTGTGATTATGGGAATTAAATCTTTTTGGAACTAATTTTTTACATACTCTTAAGCACCCCTTACTCTAAATGTAATATTGGGTCCTACATCTCCCCAATATTTTAAGAATATAAATTATTTTAAGTGTAAGTTCTTTAAATAAAATTTATGAAATATTCAAGATCAATAGCAAATCACCCTGTATAATATATTTATATACATATACTTAATTCTAGCTTAAATATATCTATATAAAAGCTTCAATATATAGGTATGCATTTTTTTAATAAAAGAAATATGTATTTGTTTTTGTCTTTTTTAAAAGGATTAAAAAATTTTTGTGTATCCTTTTGCTCCTTCATATCGGGTTGTTACAGTTGTGAACAAAAACAATAAAACAAAACAAAACAAAAAAAAAAATACAAAATGTAAATAAACAAAGAAATATTTAAAGTTCTTTAAACTTTTGGCATGATTTTTTACTTTTTTTGTTAGACATTTAAAAACGTCTAAACGGCTTTTATATTCTCGTATTTGTTTTATTGTTCATTTTTGTCCTTGTTTACCGTTATCTCAATTTTTTTTTTTATTAACAAAAAATGTTTACCCAGAAATTGTATTGTTGTTTGTGTGCAGTTTTTTAGTGGTTTAAAAGAGTTAAATAAAAAAAAAATGATAAAGCAATTTTTTAAATATATACTAACTATATATATATGTATATATATATATATATATATATATATTATATATATATATATATGTATATATATATATATATTATATATATATATATATGTATATAGTTTTTGGCGAAAAATGGAAAAACATTTGAGGCATGATATTGACATTTTTTAAAACTAACGGTATTTTTATTATCTTATTGTATATTAGAAATGTAAGATAGGAAAAGGAGTGGTATGACAATGACAACTAACTCAAAGTAACTTTAAAGTGTTTGAATTCTTTTGAAGCTAATGGCATTTTGACTTCTTATTAAATTATTATAATATACACTATAATTTTTTTATTAGATAACTATGATCCGATCAGGGTTTGAATCCGAGACCTTTCGATTGAAAGGTGCCGACCTTCTAATCACTACGTCACTGGTCGGATATTTAAACAAATGTTGAATCTATATAGATTTGTATAAAAGCGTTTTTTAAGTAAAGAACGGTAATTTATTAAAATTTTGAATATTATTAATGAATTTTACTGAAATAAAATACTTTAAACACATTTTTAAATTAAATTTAGACTTAATGCAAAACGTTAGTAAACAAAACTTAAGTGCGCCACTTAAATTTTTCTTTAAATATAATCTATTTAAAAATTAAAAAAATATCCTACAAAGTCGGTTTTAAATCCTCTTCCTTAGTATTTATTTCAAAATATTTTACCATGGTCGTACCCACTTCTGCAAATCCAATTTACTTAATTTCAACAACAAACACAAAGATACCAAAAATTTTGAGGAAAAAAGGGCAAAAATGAAATATAAATCAATTAATTGTGGTTTTATCCCATGGAATTAGATTTAAGATTACATTAAAAGTATATGGAGGACTCTATTTTAATGTTTTTTCCGATTTTTAAGCAAAAATATTTATATTACTCTTTTTTATTTATTTCTGAACGCTCTCCAGATTGTAAAATTTTCCAATTAAGCTTTTTCCTACAGTTTTCATGAATTAAAAATCAAAATTATTCTACTAAATGATTCTGAGATGAACTCTACAGCTTTATATATAGAATAAACGCCAAGAAATAGTATTAAAGTCGAAGTATACTTAAAATATATTTTCCACTATATTTTTATGGTATGTGTGAATTCATTTTTTAATGAAAATTTATAAAGTAAAAACATTTCTTCCAATTCTTAAGCTCTGACAAGAAAAACGTTATCACCTCTTTTCAAATTAAAAAAAATACCAGGAAATAAAACACTTTCTAGTATTTCGTGATTTACAAAAAATAATAAACAATCAAAATTTAAGTTCTGTTTTTTATAAATACTTCAAGAACTGTCAAAGTGTACTTATTTTTTATACCCGTGCATATATATATGAACATCGGGTATATTAGATTTGCTCCTCCGTTTGTAACGCATCGATCTAGACGAGCTAGATATAGTGTCAAGGGTACGTATCGGCTCAGAATCGAAAAATTAGTCGATCTAGCTATGTGTGTCTGTCCGTCCGTGTGTCAGCACGATAACTCAAAAACTAAAAGGGCTAGAGTCTTGAAATTCACACAAAGTCATTTTTAGACAATTTCTAGGTTCCCTATTGTTTTTGGTTAAAATCGGACCAAGGCTTCGGGGAGCTGCCATACAACTTTTTTGCACCAATATGAATTTCTTCAAAACTATTTATACTACGGGGATGAAAATTACACACGGTTAGTTTTATATTGACTCCGGCACTTATATGAAGTTTCAAAATGTTAGGGCCCCATTTTCGGGGGGCTGCCATACAACTTCCTTGCACCAATATGAATTTCTTCAAAACTAATTATACTACGCGGATGAAAATTACACACGGTTAGTTATATAATGAATCGAGCACTTATATGAAGTTTCAAAATGTTAGGGCCCCATTTATGGGGGGCTGCCATACAACTTCTTTGCACCAATATGAATTTCTTCAAAACTAATTATACTACGAGGCTGCAAATTACACACGGTTAGTTATATAATGAATCGAGCACTTATATGAAGTTTCAAAATGTTAGGGCCCCATTTTCGGGGGGCTGCCATACAAAGTTTTCGATTCAATAACTGTGAATCTAATAAAGCTACAAGGTTAAAATTAAAATTGGGCAGGTAAATTAATAGGGCAAGTTACTTGGCAAAGTTGGACATCACTCGGACCATCGGACTTTTAGGGTGGGCCAATTTTTTTTTTTGTTTTTTTTTTCTTTTTTGTTTTTTTTTTTTTTTATTTTTTTTTTTTTTTTTTTAAGTTTAAGTTATGGGACAATGAATGAAAACTTTTTTTTTTTTGGTAATTTTTTTTTTTTTGTGATTTTTTTTTTTTTTTTGTTAATTTTTTTTTTTTTTTTTTAAGCTAAAGTTATGGGACAATGAATGAAAATTTTGTTTTTTGTTTTGTGATTGTTTTTTTTTTTTTGTTAATTTTTTTTTTTAAATTATGGGGCAATGAGTTAAATGTATAAGGGAAGTAAATTACGGTTTATTTTATACACCATAGTGGGTATGCACGGGTATCTAAAAGTTGACAAGGGCAACTATAATCTTCCTCGTTTTTTTATAGAACAAATAATTTTTAATTTTTATTACTGCTACACGCTTTACTTTAGTTGTAAAAATGTTCTACAATTTAATATTAAGTATAACAAGTTTAAGTTGATTAATAAATGCCTCTTCAAATACAGTTATAAAACCAATATCTTATAGGAATGTTAGGGCTCATGTATTGAGTGGACTTTTACTTAAAAAAGACCAGCATATGTATATATGAAATTTCATGTTCAAAAAGTGTTGATTTTGCAAGACGAAGTCGGCACTGGTATTGACAAAAAATGTCTTAAGGTAGCGTTTAGACATTAAAGTTTTTATTCAATCTTTTGTAGGTACGAAAAATAAAAAACTTTTTAAATCTTAAACTTACGAAATAGAGTCTCCACTGATATAAAAAAAAAAAAATGTCTTAAGAGTGCGTTTAGACATTAAAGTTATACTGCTAATCTTTCTGAAATTCTATCTTAAGCCCGTTTAAGCAATGCGAAAAATTTTGATATCCAATATAAATAAATGTTTTCTAAGTAAAAATTGAAATCAATATTTTATTATAAGTGTCTTAAAAATAGTTTAAAATATAAAAATAAAAGATTATTGAAATTTGCCATTTTTAGATCGTTTATGACAGAAATATGTCAAAATAAAAATGACAGATACATATATAAATAATTGATCCAAGTAACATTGTATAAAATATTAAAGTAATTTCTTATAAAAAAATTAAGAAATAGCAAATTGCTTTAAAATTATGCTAAAAAATTAACATTAACATAAAACGGATGATAATTAAATGTCTAAACACATAATATTATAAAATTCATCATTGATTAGAATTCTCTTTTTATTTAAAAGTTACATATTTCTCACTTGCTCTTCCTCTTCTCTCCCCTCATATTTGTATTATAAATTCTGCATTACTTGTTAGCTTTAAGGCATTTTATAATTTTTTTTTTAATTAGCGATAGTAAAAAAATCTAGAACAACTTTTTTATATTTTATTCTCCGCCATATTTTTACTACCTTTGATAATTATTCTATTGAAGATACACACAAAAAAAAAAAAAGAAAGTCCAGTTAATAACAATAATAATAATAAAAAAATTTAATAATGAATATAAAATAATTAAACATACAGCGTTAATGATAGTTACACATACACATATACTTATATATAAAAAAAATAATAATAATAACCATAATCAACAATCATTAAAATAATAATAATAATTAAAAAAAAAAATAAGAAGTTTTTAGGGCAGAAAGAATCAGAGTAAAAATTAATATAAAAGTAACTACTCATAAAAAAATAAGTATCTTTTTGTAGAATAGTCGAAAAAAAACAACAACAATAAAAACAAAAGAATATAATAATAACAATAAAGTAAAAAAAAATAAATTACACCTTTATTAGTAACGGTGTTACTTTAATACTATAAAGAAAAAAAAACGACTACTCATGATATAGTATTCACTATTCACTCAGTACTCATGATAAAGTACTTAATTATTTATGACGTGCTCATAATTTTTTTTTTTTTTAAGTTCTTAGAAAAAAAATTTTATTTAAAGAAAAGCTTTTTTAAAATTAAAATTTTTTTTGGATAAGTAATTTTGATTAGATAAGTTTTCTTTGATTAGTAAAAAGTTAAAAAGAAAGCAAAAATTTAAAATTTATTGTCAAGGTAAAAAAAGCGTGAAAATTTTTTGTAAAAGAAGTCTTTCAAAAATAGTTTTTGTCTAAATTAGGTGTTGTGGTAGGCTGTAGGAAAAATTTTCCCAAAATGAAAATGAAAAAAGTCTTGAATTTTGGACACCATTTTCCGAATGCAAAAACTTTCGAAAATACAATTTTCTAAAAGTCTCCAAAAGAAATTAAAAGAAGTTAGTGTTCAGAATTTCATATACAAAATCAAAGCTCCCATGTGCTCAATAAAAATGTCCCCAAAATCAAAATGAAAAAAAGTCCTGAATTTTAGACACTTTTTTATAAAGTAAAAACTTTCTAAATTACAATTTTTTTAAAAGTTCCTAAAAGAAATGGAAAAGAAGTTAGTGTTCAGAATTTCATATACAAAGTCCCACGGCCTCCAAAAATATTTCCTCAAAAATCAAATGAAAAAAAATTCCCGAATTTTGGAAACCTTTTTTATATGCAAAAACTACCCAAAATACAAGTTTTTAAAAGTCTCCAAAAGAAAGGAAAAAAAGTTAGTGTTCAGAGTTTCATAAATAAAATCAGAATTCCCATGTGCCAAAAAAAAATGTTTCGAAATCAAAACCAAAGAAGTCCCGAATTTCGGAAATCTCTTATCAAATGAAATTCTTCCCAAAATACAATTTTTTAAAAAGTCTCCAAAAGAAAGTGAAAATTGTTAATATTCAGAGTTTCATATACAAAATCAAGAGTTCCCATGTTGAAAAGCGATGCCTCTGCTTTTTCCAAGAACCAAATTTCAACGAAAACTACCAACTGACATATGCTCTATAAAAATACTTGTAGAGACTTTTTTGATACATAAAAAACCCCCAAAATACGCTTTTTTAAAAGTCCCCAAAATAAAGTAAAACAAAATCGCCAAATTTCCCGAAATTTGGAAACTTTTTACATACGAAAAAAGTCTCCAAAGTTTAATACAAATCAAGTATGAAAAAAATTCCCAATGTCCAATACAATTTATTTGGGGAATTTCTTAATTTTTAATTTTAGGGACTTTTTTCATACAGCCGTTGTGGTAAGAGTACATAAGGGGAAATATGGTACAGAATGTGAACAATAGATTGATTTAATGTGAAAATTTTCAATTTTTGTATCTTAATTTACAAAATTTGATTATTTTCTGAATTATTTTCCGTGAGTATCAAATTCGATTTTTGAAAATTTGTTTTGTGTTTCGTAGTATTTTTTTTTTTAATGAATTTGTTTTAATAGTTTTGAAGATTCAAAAAAAAAAAAAAACAATCAATGTTTTTCTACAACATTAACTTTTCACTAAAAAAAAAACTTTAATAAAAACATACAACTAATTAATAAAGATTGTCAAAAAAGAAATAGTTATATAAAAAGATCATGATGAAAAGATTTAGAGCGAAAATAATAGCAAGTTAGTGAAAATTAAGGTTTTTGTTTTGTCTTTTAGTTACTCAGAGTGAGACAAAAGATATTGGGAAATTTCTTGCCTTAAGAAAGTTTAAGTAAATTGAACTTTAAATAACCCAATAAAAAGTTAATTTCAATTTTTTTTAAGAAATAATTTTTAATGATATTTTATTTTAATACAGATGGTTGTTTTAATATTTGTAGCTTAAAACATATATATGTATAGGTAGCCATGTTCTATATATATATATATTTAACAGTATATTCTATAGATATCCTGTATTCCCGCTCTTTTAATGTGGACATCTTTTATTTTAACATGAGTAGTATCTACAGAGCGTATCTTTTAAATAAATTTGATCCATTTTCAAATAAAATACAAGTATTTTTAAAAAAATTGGTCTATTCTCAAATAAATTAATTTTTTTTCAAATCAATTTAATCTTTTTACAAGTTAAATTGATCTTTTTTCAAATAAATGAAAATTCCGTAGTTTGGGATCCAGAAGTCCAACTGATATGATTTAAAATATCTAGTTCCCTAGATCTGTAATAGAAATTAAAAATGGCAAAATAATAATAAGTAAGTCATAAAAAATGGCGTCTATAAATTTTTGGGGGCCATTTTTTAGGTTGGGTTTTTTTTTTAATTTTTCTTGTGGTATTTTGGTACTTATATAAAATCGGTGAGTACTCTGTTTTCAAATATGTTGATTCGACTATTGGTTCCCAAAAAACTGTCCCAGAAAACAGAATCAAATTAATTTAAAAATATAGCACTATTGGAAGATCGAATTCATTTGGAAATAGATAAATTTCTTTTGGAAAATGATCAAATTCATATTAAACTAGTACTTATAAGCCGTGATTACGTATAGGCAAAATTTGAATCCAATAATATAAATTCTGTATCTAAGCTTTTGAATAAATTTTGGTTAAAGAACTCGGATAGAATACAGAATATGGTTTTGAGTCTAATTGGATTTATAAAATTGTACAATAATAAAGTTGCGCTAAGTACTTAGTTATGTTACTGTAATTAAAGATTACTCGTTATACATAGAAGATTTGAAATTTGATTTTACAATTGCAGTATTCCGAAGATAAAATCCGATTTCCAGTGAATGAAAACATATTTCTCTGTTTCTTCTCAGAGAAGGAAATGGGGAATGTCTTTTAAGAATTCATTGAGTTCATCAACATTAAATAATTTATTTTAAAGTATTTCGAAGAACATTTGATTACACAATATTCAATTTTTTAAAATGCAAGATTTAAGTACTTTGATTTTATAGTATATTTAATTAGAGAATTCAAATATTTAGTTATACTTGTGTAATTTAAATTTTTTTAAAAAAAGTTTTTTCAAATTAAAATTTATTAATCATGTCAAAAAAAATTATTTAAAACTTATCTCATTACATAGTTCTATATATAATTACAATACTAGCTCTGTAATAAGTTATTTAACAATTTTTTTTTAATTTGCATCAAATTTATCTATAGTTTTTGTTTTTAATTAATTTTACCTTGATACTTTTTTCTAATTAATCTTGATAAAGTACTATAGGTATGGCAATCATAAAAAAAAATTATATAAAATTTTTTTTCAATTTTAAAAATTTTATCTAAAAAAACGATTTTTTAAAAAAACTTTCATAACTAATTTGTAACCATAGACGAACTTTTTACAATATTTGCATTATACTTATCATGTGTACCTTAACCTTTAATCAAAATGAAATGATTACTAATTATATATTTTTTAAAGTTTGTATCATATAACTATATAGTTATCATAATTATTATGGTGTCCTGAACTAAGACCCTGCGAAATAAAGCTCCCGGGGTGTTCTTTCCCATTTAATGAGAAATAACGCCCTAAGGTTTTATTTGTCATAGTAATTAAGAAATAATACACCGGGGCTTTATTTTTCATAGAAATCGTAGTTCAACTTAAAAGAGAAATAAAACTCTGGGCTTTATTTCCCATATTTTCGGAGTTTTTATTTGTCGCACTAAGGGTTATGGGGAATAACGCCCTGGGGCTTTATTTCTTAA
The DNA here is from genome assembly GCA_963082915.1 of Dolichopus griseipennis. NCBI lineage: Eukaryota > Metazoa > Arthropoda > Insecta > Diptera > Dolichopodidae > Dolichopus > Dolichopus griseipennis. The sequence continues at coordinate 6,230,678 of OY720444.1, forward strand.
TTAATATGAGAAATAAAACCCCAGAGCGTTATTTTTAATTAAACGGAAAATAACTCCCCGGGGGCTTTATTTCGCAAGGCTTTAATTCAGTGCACCATTATTACTCAAACATTGAAGTTGTTTGAAGAGCTTTTACTAAAAAAATGCCAGTTAAAATTTGTTTTTATTTTTTTTTAATTTAGATATATGATAAAAAATAATTAAAAAAACAAATAAAAAACGCAAAATTATTATTTTTTTTTTTGAATTCTAATAAAAAAAAATTAAAATCGCGTGAGATCATCAAAAAAATATTTTCTATTCAAAAAGTTTTTATATATATACATTTAATTACAAATGGAGAAAAGAATTTATCAAAAAAAAAAATAAAAAAATAAACAAAACACTTAAAATATATTTATTTTTTCAATGTCAATGTGATTTAGATTTTAGAATTATTCTGATCTAACTAAAGCGTTTTAAATTTTTGTACTTAATAATACAGATGTTCACTGTCTATCTAGTGACACTTTATAAATCTCTTTTTAAAATTTCTTAATGGAAAACTTTGGTCGATACTTAAGCGTAATAAATACAATCATTTTTGCTATCAGTTATTTCCCCTTTCAAAATAGTTTTTGAAAGTATTGATCGTGTGAACGTAATAACTGATGAACAAATGTTGAAGAAATTTTTGGATAGTTAATATAATGGAAATTCCTGCAGTCAGTTAAGCAAAATTGATAGTGTGAACTTAATTCGTTCGGTATATACTACTTTTCGATATAAACGTATTTTTGAAGGAAAAGCTGATTGTGTGTACTAGGCTTAATATCTAAGATCAAATTCTAAATTGAATTCTATATTGTAGCAAGTATAACTTTCTGCAGCTTGAATACTTAGGTTTATTAAAATTGTGTATAGAATATTCTGATTTCCAGAAATTAGTCTTCAGAACTTAAACACTTTAAACCATGAATGTACGACTTACAAGATTTAAGTATATATATCCTTTTCCACTGTAACATGTGTTGTCTGCGAACATGCAATCTACATGTTGACTTAGTTTTTAACATATTTTTTTGCGACAAATTATAAAAATACAAAACCACTTTCATATGGTTGAAATGTGGATACAACGCATTATTAAAATAACAATACTCTCATAGTAAAATTAATCAAATAATAGAAAAATAAATTTTAATAATAAAATCTTTCTAAAATAACTTTATATGATAACATTACATCACACTCTTTTTTTATATATACACATCATATTTTACCCCCCTTTAACCCCAATCTTATTTCTGATTAACTTTTATTTGTAAATCCAAACGGGAAGTTTTTAAATTAAATCACAGAGAAGTTAACAACGCTTAAAAAAATTAAAATATTCTGGTGTGATCTAAATCTACTAGAAAAGAGAACTTTTAAATCTGTTATATTTACTTATGAGGTAAAAATTATTAACTTTTCATAAGCAAGGGAGTGAAATAAAAATGTATTAAGTACTACATATTTAAGAACTTATTAGTAATAAAAACTACTTCGCTCCTTTAAGTATGCAATTTTTTGGGATTGGGATTATATGGGAATGCAAGAAGTATTCAGCAGCAATTGAAGCAATATTACTGCAACAAGTGTCTCCTTTTAGCTTTTTCGTCTTTTTGTGTACTTTTTAGTTTTAGAGTTTCCATTTAAGGTCTTCCTTGCCCCTACTTGTTAGTTTAAGAGTTTACTTTTCTTCCTTCAGTTTAAACCTTTTTCTAGAATTTTCAGCAATCATTCAATTTTTAGCAATCATTCAAAATTAAACAATTAGTTTTAGAAAAATTTTGCATTTATTATGTCATGCATGATATTAAAATAAACTTTTTTGCATAACAGACATTTATCTATTATATTGTTATTTTAGTAGACAAACCAACTGAAAAAACAAATAAACAAAATCTAATAACAAAAAAACAAAAAAAAAATGCTAAAAATTAATAGTGGAAAAAAAACGGGAAACACTAAAAGTAACACACAATACAATAATTCTTAATATATACAATTATACTTGCATGACTATGAGTACTGTATATGAGTTATTACAAATGACATGTGTTCATATAATATTTACTGTCAAATCTCAAATTAAAAAAAAAATATATATATATATAATTTATATGAAAAACTTAACTGGAACAAAATAAGAAGAAAAAAACAAAATGTTAACTTACTGACTACTGTTATGATGCTGTTATTATTTATCAAATTTATTTTAGTATTGTTACGATGATGATGATAATGATAGAAAAAAATTTAAGTGTCATAATAATAATTCATAAATTGAATTATATGTGAAGGTTATATTTCTAATTTTTTTTTTTTTTTGGATTGTTTGGCTGTTGTCTGATATTTTTTTTTGTATTTAATTTTAGAGAAAATATTGCAAAAAATGAAAATAAAAAATAAAACTATAATACCAAAATACAAGTTCAATTAAACGAATTAAAATATTAATTTTTATATAATAATAAAAAATTACGTATGACTGACCCTGGATTAAAGCTGTCATTAAAAAAATAGAGGATAATTTTATCTATTATGACCAAATTTCATAAAAATATGAGAATATATATATATATAAAAATTTGCATAGAATTGAATTTTATTAATTTATAAAAAGTAATAATTTAAATCTTATTTTTATGAATTTGAATACGGTGTATAACAGTTTTACTGGGTTGTTCTGATTCCTTTAAACATGCTCTACGGATAATTTGAGGTTAAATTTACCCCAAATCACATTTTCAATTTTGTATAACAGTTTTGTAACTAGTATTTTGGTATGTATAACAGTTTTTTTTGGAATTTGATATAATCTTGACTTGGTATAGCCAAACTTGACTCATACCAGAAGTATAACAGTTTTCAAATTTGTATAACAGTTTTATTTTTATTTTAAATTTTGTAAAGCTATTGTATTACTTAAAATATTAAATTGATTTTTTAATGGTAATACATTTTCCGTTACACTAAAGAAGCTAAGTATGGGCTTATAAAATGTTTAAATGTGCGTAACATTCTTTGTCATCATTACCATTCTGATAAGTTTTAACTTAATTGAATAGCTGAATTTTTTAATTATTAAAAAAGCAACATAAATTAAGTTAATTAATTTTAATTAAAAATGCAAACACTTGATGTAGGAGACAATTAAAGACTCGTTAACATATTGAAGGTGACTGTGATCTATCATAAAGAAATTCCAAACTAATGAAGAAATCTTTGTATTGCAATGATATTTTTATTATACTTATTTTGAAAGTTTTTTATTTGTCAATTCAAGGTTTTTAAAATAAAACCTAGCCCATTTATTCTACTTATATACCATTCGATGATGGATGTATGAAACACTTATCTATATAATATATATGAGTTATCCCAGAGACTTAACATATAGTCTCTGATTATACATAAGTGTGACTTTTAAAAAATTTAGTTTTAATATTAATTTCACTTTCTTTTAAAAAAAATGTTTTCTCTTATTTAATTTTTAATTTTTTTACAACAATTTTCATTTAATTACAGAAAAATTCTCCTGTTATAATTTATATAAAACCATTAAAAAATTTTAAATAATAATAGGAAAAAAAAAATTTGTTGCTCTAACTGAAGTTTGTATATAGAGAAAAATGTGTACATATTATATCAAAAAAAAAATATAATTGGTAAATAGAAATGTGTAGGTACAATTTGAATTTTAAATTAAAAAAAAAATATATATTTTTAAATTTTACTTTTATAAAATAAGTTTTACAATTTAATAGCTTTATTTCGCTTTTTTTTCTTCTAACGAAAGTGTGATCATAAAAAAACGTTTAAATGCGATGCTTTAGCTATATGCAAATTAGCAAAGAAATAAAATTTGCATAATTGATGATTTAATTTTATTGCGAAGCAGTTTTTTTTTTACTTACATTAAATTTCATTAAATCATTTTTGAGTGCATTAAATGTCATTATTCTTGGACAGGATAATTGTTAAAATATGTTTTCAAAGTCTTTATGAAAAACTTAAAGGTTTATTACTTTAAATACTTTTCAAGAGTTATGTATTTTATTTACATATATTTTTTCCTCTTTATATAATTTTTAAATTCATTTGCACAACTTTTCATTTCATACAAGTGGTGCAAAAAAACGAAAAATATTTCAAAATTAACATGACAGTAAAATTATTATATTAAATTTATGATAAGTTATTATATAAAGTATAATATTAACATTGACCTCATAATTTATGTTTAGAAATGAAGTGAAATATTAATGCCATTATGTATAATATAAATTATTTAAAATTTAAATTAATGTATAATTATGATTGACGACTCTAGAAGTTAAATGTAAAATTTGTCTAATTAAAAATTTTCACTTTCAAATTAAATTATTCAGCCATTTTGGCAATAAAATACTCGAATTTTTCCCACATATTCTCAATATTTAAATAATGTTTTAACTCTGACTTAAAGATTTATTATGGGGATCGTATCTTCTGGTATAGAACCTTGTGATTCTTATAGTCAAAGCAACCGCTTATGACTTCAATATTCCAAGCAAATCATTGCCATTCTGACTCTATCATTTATTTAATTGATTTTAATTTAAAAATTCGAAGAATTTTTCCATACATATGTAAACTGGTAACATTGAAATAATCAAGGAAAATTTTATTTAATAATTAAGCACTTTAATATTCAAAAACTTTAATTAAAGAAATGCAATAATTTCAATCATTTCAATTCATTATCATTCCTAAAAAGTACATGCCAATCTATAATTATTTATAAGTTTTAAGTTTATAATTATTTTAATGACTTTTTTCGTTCATCACTTAATTGAATACTCCATCAATAATCATCAGATTTTTTTTATATTTATTATATGTACTTTTCAATTTTGAAAATAAATTATATTTCAAAATTATTTTTAATTAAAAAATTGAATTAAATTTGTTTGAAAATAAAAAAAAAGTTGTATATATAACACCGCCTGAATTTTTTTTGGATTAAAAGCAATTAATTTTGAATAATTATATTTTAATTTTTTTAAATTATTTAAAAACTATATTTATTAATTAATACTAATTAATTTTATTTTTTTTTCATTTCAGGTATGTATTAAAACAAAATTCTCACAAATTATTCAAAAATTAAAAAAAAAATAAAACTTAAATACTTAAATTTAAATTTATTTAAGTATACTTAGTTTTCTGTAAGTATAATTTGAATATACAAAAATTGGTGATGGTCCAGATTTTTTATTAAATAAAATTATATTCAGAATTAAATGAAAAAAATGAACCTTTATTTTTGTTTACGATTTTAATTTATTAATTAATACTCCCAATTTTAATTTATTTTAATTAGAATAAACTTAATTTAATTGGAAACTTAATGAATAATTACTTATATTGAAAATAAAATTTAAATTTGTCAAAAAAAAAAACTAATTAATTAATTTATTTTTTCCTATTAACTAATTATGTTTCAATTAAATTCAATTGTAAAATTAATTATTAAAATAAATTCAGAACAGCAAATAAAAATTGTTTTATACTTACTTAAAAAAAAAAATGTAGAAATTTTCTTGCCCTGTGATAACTTAAACATATTAATTCCCTTCATAATAATATTACTTTGAATTTGCCTGATTCGGTCCCGAAAATTTAACTTTTTACAAAATTAGGTTTTAAAGTTTTAATTAAAAAATTCCTTACCATTATAGTATCCGGCATACCTGAATAAAAATAAAATTCTGAATTCCTATCATTAAAAATGATATGGGGTTCTAATTAAAGAATGAAATGACCCATGGGGTATTTCACTTTGGAATGAACTCTTAATTGTAATTTAAGATTTTAGATATCAAATAATTTATTGTCATATACGTATATACGAGATTCTGGATTTAGAATTGAGCAAAAATCAGTTCCTGATTTTAAAAATTTTTTTACAATTATTAGTAATTCATTTTTTTACTATTTAGTAAAAGCAATTAAATATTTCGAGAAATGCCCTTTCTTACACCTCTTCAGACCACTGAGAAAACCTCATCAATCTAATTTATAATAAAAAATAAATCAAATTAAAATGGAAATTCAAAAGATAAAATTGTATAGTGATCCTTTAGAAAATCTTCATTTATATTCATTTAAATATTTTCATTCATTCACTTAAACTTTCTAACTATAAAGTCTCACAATAAAAACCCAGAGTCTGCCTACATTAAAAACAATTTCTATCAGACAATTTATAAAATATAATTTTATTTTAAAACAAAGCTGTAAAAACTTTCTATAAAAGTTTTTTTCATCTTTAAAAAACTGCTTTTTAAAGAGAAGAAAATTTTTAACACAAGCACGTTAATGTAAAACCAAAGTACAAAATTAGCCAAATACCAACCACTTTAAAAAAAAAAAAAAACAAAGTTATTGAAAAATATAAAAAAAAAAAACACAAAAACTGTTTTACTGACATAAAAGTACAGAATTATATTTTTAATCTAAATTACATTTTTGCTTCCATTTAAAATTCTCATCATCCAGACGAAAAATAAAATATTTATTTTTTATATAATGGAGTTTCATTTTCCCCCTCTCCCTTCGTTTAAATCTAAACCCTCTGTGTTCTCCCTGTACATTTTTTTTTAGGAGTTGTACCCCCTTATACAGTTTTTTTTTTAAATAAACCGAGTTCACCCAACCGTTCTACTGCTTCGTTTGTACTGTTTTTTTTATTTTACAACGCTGTGTTGTGTTTGTATTGAATTCAAAGTTTTTTCATTTTTTTTTTTTTTTTTGTTATCCTTAAAGCTTTTATCCCTATTTTGATCCCTGTGTACATACAATTCCTGTATATTCCAGTATTTTGTGTTTGCAATGTGTAAACTTCCTGGATAAAATATTGTATTTTCTGTGTCATTACAATATGGTGTATACATAGTATATTAAGTACATATATATATATTTTTTTAAAATTTATATTATGTTTTATTGTATGTATATGTGAATTTGTATATATATATTATATATACATGTAATATGAATTATTTGTTATATGGTAAAGTTAAATGTAAAATGGGTTTTTTAACTCCTTTTTAACAATACAAACTTTAATAAAACGAATTTCCATATAAATATATACATATATGTATTTGTTTGTATGAATGGTTTTGGTTAAATATTTATGTTAAGTTAAACTTTTGTTTTTTTTGCTTTTCATTTATATGTAAATAAACTTTTATTGTACATATACAATATAGTATATATATATACGTTTAATTCTAAACGATTTATGAAACTCAGTTATTTTAACAGACTCCATTTTTTGTAATTTCTTATACAAATACATTAATAATAATTAAAGTTCTACATAAGTTAAAAAAAATTTTTAACTCTTAAATGCATTTACGAATATATTTATTTATGTTTGTATATAATATAACAGTAAAAGGGTGTTAATCTAAAAACCCATAAAACTCTCCGCAGGTTCCATTTCATTTAATTATTATAAGCCTTATCATGTAGGACCTTTGCTATCCGTTGTTCGCTAATAGACATATAATATGACTAATGTAATAGTTTTGATCCTCTGGCTAATATAACAGTTTTTATTATACGGAATCTTCGCTCGCTTTTATTCACTATTGTTTTTATTTCAATTAATATAATAGTTTTGATCATATGAGCAATATAACAGTTTTTTTTTCATATTTTTCCGGGAGTTTTGTTGGTCCATATCTCCGCTGTTGTTCGCCAATATAGAATGATAACCAGTATAACAGTTTTTACGATATGAATAATCTAATTTCTTCACCATATGTTTAGCTGTAGTGTTCCATATATTAACACTCTTGGTCTGTTTAAGATCTTTCCTTATTTTTGTGTCTTCAATTTATAATATGACTAGTATAACAGTTTAAAAATATGATAACTTTATCAATACTATCTAGATTTATTCATATCTTTCCATTTTTTTTATTCTTTTATTAAAACACAATATTCTTCAGACTTCTGATAAATGCCTCCCCGTAATTCTTCCCCCTAATTATGGAAGGGCGGCGTTTAAAACCTCTTTAATATTATTTAAATAATTAAAAAAAATTGCAAAGTACTTAAATTCCAAATTATTTAAATTATTAAAACCTCCCCTCAAATTTTGAATTATAACAATCATACTCTTTTTTTATATTTTACACCGAATAATATTACATGTAATACGCCTTTATATATGCAAAAGATTTTATTATGTAATATTAACTTCATTAACTCTAATATATATTTTATCTACTTATACAATTTCTTATTACAAATAATCAGATTCATTTATAAAACCTACATTACATTTACAAAAAAAAAAATTGTGTACTTTACCATTTATAAAAGAAAAGAAAAACATTTTCCATTTAAAGCTCCCAGAGCGAAGTACGAGAAGAGAAAGCATTTCAAATCTTTGTAAATAATTCTTTAAATGGAGTGATTTTAGTTTTAAAATAAAAAAATTATCTTTATAATAGAATCTTTAAATATAACATTCATCATCAACTTTTTCAAAAAAAATTTTTTTTTTTAAATTATATTAAATTGATAATCATCATCATTTTCATTATCAGCAGGATTATATTTAAAATTACACACATACATAAATGTGATAGTTTATATGTTAGTATTGCGATACTGTTATATATCTGTATATTAATAATGCTGATGATAGAAATGAAAAGGCAGTAGATTTTCCTTCAACTTCTTCCTTCTATGGTGGAGGTAAAACTGTTATATGTATATAAATGTATATACATATATATTAATAAAAACATTCATACAAACTCCAAACTCCAACTACAAACATATATTCATATACAGTTAAAAAATAGAAATAAAAACACAGTATAACAAAAACCCCATTAATAACAGGATAAAATAATGAAAGGCCAATGTTCGTTATTTTACTGTTTTGTTTTTCTCTCCTTCATATTTTTTGATTCAATATTATTCCCAGTTATGAATAACGGTACTATAATGAATGTAAACAGGTTTTTTACATTATATACAACAAATAATATAAAAACTACCCAGAGGGACCACGATGTCATATATAATACATTGTAAAAACCAACTAACACAATGCAATACAAAAATTTTTCTGTATTACTTTTATTTAATAACAGTAAAAATAAAAAAAAATAAAAATTGGTTCAACTGTTTATTTTAAAGAGCAGATAATAATAACGGGAATAAAAGTTGGTTAAACAAAAAAAAAGGTTACCTCAGTTTTTTGTTCTAATTTTTCATCAGTTTTCCATCATCTGTTATATTTCATTTATTTCATAAATTTTTTTTTGAATTGAATTGAATGTTTCCATTAATAATAACGAATTAGAAAAATTCCCGTTATATATATATATATATTTTTATATTTGTAATTTGTATATATAAATATCCCATTGCACAATTATTTAATATGAAGAAACAAAAATTGATGTTTGTGTTTGTATGAGTGTTTTGTAATAAGCTTTTGTTAAAATATTAAAGTTTAGAAAAAAAAAAATTTTTTTTATATTTTTCTCTCCCTCCCCATTAATTTGCGGTTTTACTGTTATTAATTTTGTATTCCCTTTCTCTGTAATCCGGCCCCTGGTTCCCTCTTTAATCAAACCATTCGTACTTCAGTTTTTTGAGTAAAAAATCCTTCAAAAATGACTTTAAGGATTAGATTTTAAAGCAAATGGGATTTAACTTTAGGGAATTTATTAAAACAAATTAAATTTTCATTTTTATACCCCCTGTACTGTATACAAGCTCAATTAACTTATTTTTCGAGGATGGCGTATATGGAGTTCCAAACTTTTTATCTTTTAAGGATTGTCCTTAAAGCTTTTTTTTTTTGACAAAAAAAAAAAAAAAAAAAATTTGGGAGCAAAATGAGGATGAAAAATGAGGATTAAAAATTATAATAAATTTTAAAAAAACAGATAACGAATAACGGCTAATTAGCAGTGACAGTTGTTTTTTTTTTGCAAAATAAAAGATAAATAAAACAGATGGAAAAATGTGAAATGATTAGGGTAATAAATGAGTGGAAAAGAGATAGTAAACCTAATATAAATATAGTTAAACTTTTAAGTATAGTATGGTGAAAATTTTTTTTTAATTATTATACTTTTTAAACGTAATTGTGGTTGCCAATTTATTGTAAGTAGTTGCTAATATTCAAAAGAAACTTAATACAAACAATTCGCCTGTAAGTATGCAATTTTTTTTTTGGTTTTTCATTCTTAGGCTTTGATATGTGAGTTTTCGCTCTCAAATGATTGAAAGTGTAATTAGACGGCAATTTTATTCAAAATTTTCAGGGGTTGCTAGTATATTGATAGTAAGGCTTATTAATTCAAAATCTGCAGGGTTTGGAAACCTTTTTATTTCAACGGACATTCTCCCAACAACTAATAATAATATAAAATGTTATTAACTTAAGTTCAAACTAAGTTCAAAATGATCCCAACTAACCAAGATCTAGGACAAGGATCTTATTGGCCAAGCCGAGCTTTCGATAAGTTTTATAAGTTGTAAAATTAAATAAACAGATAAATTGTGACATATTTTATACTTGTGTGCTTCTTAACTTAATTTAAGATTTGCTGGTCAAATATAATAAATTTTAATTATATGGACTTTTTTAATTGACTGTCAGACAATACTATAAATTTTCATCACAGTGTAAAATTACGCAATTTTCCAAATTTATAATTTAAACAACAAGTGAAAAATTTAATAATTTTATATAGAAATGTATAAACAACTTTAGAATAAAGTTTTTTCAAAATTGTTTTGGAAAATTTATATTTAGAAAAGTTATAAAATAATTAATTTAACCTCAACCATTAGGTTTTTTTTTCAAATTAAAATATTTAATTAAATAATATTTTTAATAAAATTCGGACTAAAAAAGTTGAATGATTGAATGTGTTATTATAATATTAATAATAATAAGTGGAAAGTTAAATAAAAATATTTCCATGTTTTATTGTCATTAGGTTTTTGTTAAAATTAATTAAAATAGTTTAATTAATAGGAAGTAGTAAATATAAGGGAAGTTTTATTTAAAAAAAAGTCTTTTTGTTATAAACTTTATTTAATTTAAAGTTAATATGAATGGGTGTTCTTCTTTTGTATTTTTTAAAAAAATGTATCTTAAGATATTCTAAATTTTATTTTCAATTACACTTGTGATTATTACATGTTATTAATTAAAAAAAACTTCAAATTTTTTAAATAAGAGTTTGATTATCTAATAATGCATTCAATATCTAATAATTATATTAATATTCAATAAGTATTTATAATTTAATTACTTTGTAGTTACATAAGATACATTTTCATATACTTAATTATCTAATAGTTATTCTGTTTACTTCTTTCATACCTAATTAATTTTTTAATTAGATAATTTGATTATACTTTGAAAAATTTTATTTAAATTTATTCTATGAAAAATTAGTTAGTATTTAATTGAAAATGAAACAAAAATGTATTTTCAGTTTTTCAATTTAATATTTTGTATTTAATTCATATTCTTACAAAGAAATGATGTAAAAATAAAATTCACACGAAATCACTAATTAGATAAAATGCAAAATAACTGTTATGTAAACTCTAATATAACCTTTTTTAATTAGTTACACTTTTTTTTTTAAAATCAACCCTTTTGCATCCTTTACATTTTATATATGTAATTATAAGGTCTAATTAATAATTATCATGTTGGAAAAACACAGTTTTTCACCTAATTTTCATTTTCTTGAACTTTGCAGTCTTTATATATATATATGTGTTATGTGTTTGGGGTATGTGTTTGGGGTTGTATATGTGACTGTGTGTGTAGTTCAAAATCACATGTCATGTTTTTTAAACATACCCTAAGATTTTTTTATAGGTCGTAGTTGTAATATTTTTTTCACATTTTTTCTAAACTATACTACTTAAAAAGTCAACTTCTTTTTTTTATTAAAAGTGTTCTTATACGCCTTTAAATATGCAAAAACTTTTCTTTAATTGTTAGTTACAAATTAATTGGAATTTAAGATACAAATTTTCACCAACTAATTCTTTTTTTAAATTCTAATATTATGTAAATTTAATTCAATTTCTACTGTCATGCAAATTTTTTTTTTCATTTAAGGCATATAATAATTACTGTTATATCACTTATGTTCGTTTTATGTGTATAACAGTTTAAGTGTTTTTCATATATGTAGTATATATTTTATAATATAAATTGAGTGGTTATTGTCCTTGTTTTTTTTTAAATTTCTGATACATTATATAACTATATATATATACATATGTATTATGTATATATTATATAAATTTATTTATATGTCTCATTCATAAATGCATTAATAGTTATACAAAAGTTTTTTTCACAACGTATATAATTGAGTCAAGGAAGTTTTCTTAAAGAGGATTTCAGTGCTTTTTTGTTTTTCTTATAAGTTGCATAAACATTATGTGAAGTATTTATGTAGATATGTATGATCATGTTTGTATATAAATAATAATTAAACTTTAAGAGGTACAAAAAGGGTGAAACTTCCGGAAAGGGGTTGTGAGCTATCAAGATGACGTCATCACATAACGGTACTAAATATCTCAAATTTTTTGAATATATATACCATTAGTGGCGATGGCACCATCTAGTGGTCGAAAAATGCATTACAAAATGTTCCTAAGATTTTGTAGCATTTTTATTAAAATGTTATATTTTTCCTGTTAGTCCATAAACTGGAACCAACATCTTACAATATTGTAGGGCATGATATTGTCTTTCATAAACATCTTGTTTCATCTGGATCGGTGCTACCATTTTTGAGATATTGCAATTTAAAGTGAAAATTTAAAAAAAAAAAAAAAAAAAAATCAAACTTTCGAAAAAACTACTACAACTGTGAAATTTTCAAAAACACCCTGTATTATTATTATACCATTAGAAAGGTCTCTTAAAACTCTTTCCAACGGTATATAATAAGTATGGCATATGTTGACAAATAGCCCCACCAGAGAACATAAATGCAAAAATGACGCAACAATTTTATTAAAAAATACATTTTCATACTTTATTTGTCATAAATTTATTTTGCCTTTTTGTTTTCCATTTGAAATATTTATTTTAAAATTTAAGAATGTACTTTATAGTTTGATACAATATTGAGTTGGGTTTTGTTTAGAAGATTTTTGAGGTATTTATATGTATGTAAAGTATAATTAGAAAGGACCTTAGAGTTGGTTATAAAGTCATAATTATACGCTTTTTCCAGAATATTTATATACTAAGATTTTGAAGATTGACAGGGTTTTGAGTTGGATATAAAATTACGCTTATACTGTTCCAACAACCTGTACAACATTCAAATGCGAAATAAAGCCATATCGAGAATTTTTTTACGTATGGCTTTATTTCGCATTTGAATGCGAAATAAAACCATATCATTTTCTAAAATTTTACCAAATAAAGCCATATAGTAAAATTGATACAAATTCTAACACTAAAATGAAAAGAATGGTATAAGAATTCGGATACCTAATTCATTCAAAAAATTAATAAGTTCCTAATTTTTCTTAATACACTGTAATAAAACATGTTAAATAATATTATATTTTCATTACGGGGGCTGCCGCCCCCGAACCCCCGCTAACTCAATTATTGAAGCTAGATTTTGAATCCAACACTAAAATGAAAAGAATGGTATAAGAATTCGGATACCTAATTCATTAAAAAAATTAATAAGTTTCTAATTTTTTTAATACACTGTAATAAAACATGTTAAATAATATTATATTTTCATTACGGGGGCTGCAGCCCCCGAACCCCCGCTAACTCAATTATTGAAGCTAGATTTTGAATCCAACACTAAAATGAAAAGAATGGTATAAGAATTCGGATACCTAATTCATTAAAAAAATTAATAAGTTTCTAATTTTTTTAATACACTGTAATAAAACATGTTAAATAACATTATATTTTCATTACGGGGGCTGCCGCCCCCGAACCCCCGCTAACTCAATTATTGAAGCTAGATTTTGAATCCAACACTAAAATGAAAAGAATGGTATAAGAATTCGGATACCTAATTCATTAAAAAAATTAATAAGTTTCTAATTTTTTTAATACACTGTAATAAAACATGTTAAATAATATTATATTTTCATTACGGGGGCTGCCGCCCCCGAACCCCCGCTAACTCAATTATTGAAGCTAGATTTTGAATCCAACACTAAAATGAAAAGAATGGTATAAGAATTCGGATACCTAATTCATTAAAAAAATTAATAAGTTTCTAATTTTTTTAATACACTGTAATAAAACATGTTAAATAATATTATATTTTCATTACGGGGGCTGCCGCCCCCGAACCCCCGCTAACTCAATTATTGAAGCTAGATTTTGAATCCAACACTAAAATGAAAAGAATGGTATAAGAATTCGGATACCTAATTCATTAAAAAAATTAATAAGTTTCTAATTTTTTTAATACACTGTAATAAAACATGTTAAATAACATTACATTTTCATTACGGGGGCTGCCGCCCCCGAACCCCCGCTAACTCAATTATTGAAGCTAGATTTTGAATCCAACACTAAAATGAAAAGAATGGTATAAGAATTCGGATACCTAATTCATTAAAAAAATTAATAAGTTTCTAATTTTTTTAATACACTGTAATAAAACATGTTAAATAATATTATATTTTCATTACGGGGGCTGCCGCCCCCGAACCCCCGCTAACTCAATTATTGAAACTAGATTTTGAATCCAACACTATAATGAAAAGAATGGTATGAGAATTCGGCATAGCTATTTCATACAAAAAATAATCAATCCTAATTAATAAATATATATATTCTGGAAAAGGGGGCAATCCTGGTTTTGAATCCAACTCTAAAATCCCTCCTAATTGAGAATCCCACATATACACATATATAAATATTCTGGAAAAAGCGTAAAACCCTGCTTTTGAAACCAACTCTAAAACTCCTTTCTAACTATTTAAATAAAAAAGTTTGGAAAATTAAATTGCTTCTATTTTCACAAATAAAATTACTTCTGATTTTGTAGCCTAAGGGCCTTTCTAATTATATTTTTACATACATATTTAAATAAAAAAAATTTTAAAACTTTGAGGTTGTCACCTCCAAAATCCCTCAAAACAAATTGTCAGAACCAAACTCAATATTGTATCCAAACCTAAAATGCATTCTTACATTTTTAAATTTGCCAAAAAGGCAAAATAAATTTATGACAAATAAAGTATGAAAATGTATTTTTTAATAAAATTGTTGCGTCATTTTTGCATTTATGTTCTCTGGTGGGGCTATTTGTCAACATATGCCATACTTATTATATACCGTTGGAAAGAGTTTTAAGAGACCTTTCTAATGGTATAATAATAATACA
Source organism: Dolichopus griseipennis (assembly GCA_963082915.1). Classification (NCBI taxonomy): domain Eukaryota; kingdom Metazoa; phylum Arthropoda; class Insecta; order Diptera; family Dolichopodidae; genus Dolichopus; species Dolichopus griseipennis. The sequence continues at coordinate 6,246,154 of OY720444.1, forward strand.
GGGTGTTTTTGAAAATTTCACAGTTATAGTAGTTTTTCTGAAAGTTTGATTTTTTTTTTTTTTTTAAAAAAATTTTCACTTTAAATTGTAATATCTCAAAAATGGTAGCACCGATCCAGATGAAACAAGATGTTTATGAAAGACAATATCATGCCCTACAATATTGTAAGATGTTGGTTCCAGTTTATGGACTAACAGGAAAAATATAACATTTTAATAAAAATGCTACAAAATCTTAGGAACATTTTGTAATGCATTTTTCGACCACTAGATGGTGCCATCGCCACTAATGGTATATATATTCGAAAACTTTGAGATATTTAGTACCGTTATGTGATGACGTCATCTTGATAGCTCACAACCCCTTTGCGGAAGTTTTGCCACAAAAAGATAAAAATATGAATGGAAAAAAAGTAAACTATAACTATAAGAATAGATACCTTGGGAACAGATAAAAAGAAAGAAACCCTGATTTTTAATTCTTTCGTAAAAAATTTTCTTAGGATTTTCTTTTCATATTTTTTATTACTGAGTATTTGATAATATGATATGAACAAAAAAGTGGTTTGAGTTACACAGGGTGGGTTCAATTTAAAAAAAGTTAAAAAAAAATGTATAACAAAATTGAGAACGTAAGTAATTTGAGTGTAGTTCTGTTATCAAAGTGCTTCCGATAATACTCTAGGCAAATCATAGGCAATTTGAATAAAGAGTTACAAATCAATTTAATAATGAACTCAGTGAGAGCTAGTAAGCTGAGTTAATGCTAGTCTGGTAGTCTTGAACTATACAAAATTAAACCTATACTTAGTTAATCTTCAAATGTTGAAGAAGTCATCGGAAATACCTTTTGATCAGTGACGCAGCGAATCCGAAGCGCGTGCATATAAAATTGAAGAATAATATCCTAGAAACCCTATTACAAAGCTTGTCATTGCCTGAGTTAATGAAGAATTAAGACAATAAAAAGAAAGTGGAGTTGAACCCGTTTGTTTTGGCCACAAAGAAGTTTTCATAACTTATCCATCGCTTCAAGGTGTGCAACGAAGTTTGAGTATATTAAATATTAATACTTTTAGATCAAGTTTCATCAAAAACGAGTGTCTAAAAATTTAATTCTGTATTTCAAAAATTTTTGTACTTCAAAAGAATGTAAGATAACTAGTTATATATAAATTTTGTGATCATTATTAACTATCTGTAAAATCAATCTAAAATTATTAATCCCATCGATGAGTTTTTCTTCACATACATCATTCTTCCTATTTTTTTTTTTTTAAATCACCCTGTACTTTTTTCCCCCGGAGAAAAATAAAAAAAAAACACTTATAATAATTTTTCATTTTCTATTATCATCTTTTGTTTACATACATCGTATATCAATATTAAGCTAAAAAACCCATCAACAGACTGACTACTCTTTTACATGCCGAAACAACACACTGACATACATGTACATTTTTTTTTCTTAAAGTGTACACTAAAGTGTACACTGTATACGCAAAGTGAACATGTTTTTTTTTATTTTTGCAAAACTAAATCATAATAAGAGGTAAGATACAAAACGGTTGATATATATATATATATATATATACATCAAATATATATATACATATATATATATATATATATATATATATATATGTATATATATATATACTTGTTAATATTCGTAAAACAAAAGAAGCCGGAAAAACCATCCAGATTAAGGTCATTGATAGTCATGAATGAAATGACAGAAACATAAAAAGAACAAAAAAAAGGTGAAAAAAACAACAAAAACAAAAACAATAATACAAAATGGTTGAAATTAAATAAAAGAATTTAATTTTTTATATTTTGTGAATTTTTGAAATGTGAAATCTGTAAAAAAAAAAAAATGTCAAAATAATAAATTAGAAAAGAAAAACGAAAAGAAAACAATAACAAGAACAAAAAATACAAAAATGTAGAAATAAAAAATTTTCGCATTTATTTCCCGTTATAATACAAAAATTTATTAATCGGATCACGTATTCGGTGAAAATGATCACAATAATGATATAGTTAGTTATGTTAAGTGAGGTAAAATGCACGTAAAAAACAGTGAAAGAGTGAGATAGAAATAGATGATATAACAAAAAAATGCTTTTATTCCAGTTCATATTTCGTAGATTTGATTTTTTAAAATAGATTAACCTTAAATTGGTGCCCTGGGTATATAAACCTAAAAAAACGATGGAGATATACAGGGTGTTCGGAACTCAAGTACGCGCACTACACTCAGTGATTGGGGGCATTAAAACAAACAAAAAATTGTACCGGAGGGGGGGGGGGGTAGGTGTATTGTGGACCCTTTTCGAGATATGAGGGATTAAAGATTTAAGGAGACTTTTCATAAAAAAAACCAATAACTTTTGAACAGCTTCCTGTAGTGGGGATAAAAAAAATTACTACTCCATTTTGTAGAGTAGGTTGTCAGCTTTAATTTTTGTGTACTAATAATCCCCATATACCCAACATTTACAAAGTTATGAAAGTTCAAAATGATTGTTATTCACTACTGTTGAATCTTCTTCATCTGCTATCTATATTGCTATTCTGCTTCCTATACAGTATTATAAGTTGGGAGATCAGTAGGGAGGGAAGCTTCCTTGTTAGCTATCTATTTTATCCGCCCTCTATACAATGTTAGAAGTACAAGATTTTATGATATTTATAACTCTTTTTCGTAAGCTTCCTTGCCTGTTATCTATTCCTTCTGCTTCCCATAAGTATAGTAATGAATGGGAAAATGGGAGATTAACTATCCGATATTATTAGTTCTGAAGTAATTTCTGAATGCTACTCTTCGTAGCATTAATTTTCTAATATATAGCTACAGACGTTAAATTCTTTACATTTTACAAGCATAATATAATATTTGTCTTCTACCTATATTTTTATCAATTCTTTAACTAATAAATGCAGTAATACGTATTTTTGACTCCCCCAACATAGTATGTTTAACAATGCTTAATTACTCGACTAAGATTTCTCATTACAAAATAGGTAGTTGTAAGTTGAAAGTTATGGAAAGTTATAAGTTATAGTTCTAAGTTGAAAGTAAAAACTTGATAAAGAGAAGATGAGAACTGCAAAGCTTTTAGTTAAAGTCAAATTTGAGAGGATATATTTGGCTAAGAAATCCATTAACCTTTAATTGATTTTATAAATTAGAAAAAATTTTCGGAAATGCTTCATAATTACTTTTCTATTGTATGTATTGAAACCTCTTATTATTCAAATCGATATTTTTTTACTTACTATTAAAAATTTATAAAAAAAAAATCAATGACCACTTATAGGTTAAATATTCAAATATTGGCTTTCTTCTGATTGAGGATTAATGTTTTAGGAAAAGTTCTTTAATATTCAGGATATTTCTTTACAGTTTTTTTTTTTGAAGGATATTTTTCTATACAACAAACGGAATTTTTTTGACGTTCAATATATATATATATTTACGTATGTATGTATATATATATTTATATACGTTTATATATACACGTACATAAATTCGTACCCAAATTATTTTTTTTATTATTTGACTAGACAACGATACAATTATTTTGTTATGTGAATAGAATATTTAAAAAATTTTCCATTTTCCATTATGTTCGGCTCCAATGTAATTATAATGAAGTCTGAGAACATTAAAATGGCGTTAAAAATATTTTTGTAAGTTAATATAATAAATGAAAAAGTCTATTTTTAGAATTTATTTTGTTTTTTTTATTAAGAATTATTGTAACAAATTATAGAAGAGTCTATTTATGAGTTTTTTTTTTTCTTTGAAGAAGTTGTCATTAAAACAAATTACCATTTCATTTGTTTTTTTTTCTAAGTAATGAATCCGTGTGAATTGCATTTGGGATTTATGAAAATCTTAAATTTGATTTTAATTTTTTGATAATGTTTAAATATAAAAACAAATGAATTGGTCATTATTGTCTGGGATTATAAGAAAATGTTATCTTCATTATAAAAAAAAATAACGTGTAACATACATTTTAAGCTCAAGGGTAGTAAAAGTTGCAAACTTTATAAAAAAATTTTTCTGATGCCAATCAATGTCATAAACTTCCTCAGATCAATTTTTTTTATAATATTTTATGTTAATTTATAGCAACATAATTCCGAATTTCAATACCATACGGATTTTTTTCCCAGAACTTTAAAGATAATAACAGAATGAAAGTTTAAATAGCTAAAAATTGTTTAAAGATCTATTGTAGGTGAAAAGTATTAAAAGACACTTAGAGTAACTGTACAGTGCAGCTTCTGGAATTGTTTTTCCAACTAAACCAAAACCTCTTGTTAAAACCACTTTAGAATTACACCTTTACTAAAACAGCTGCGCTAGCTTCAGCGACTTGATTATGCAGAAAGAGAATAACGGCATTTCCTATGTCTTCATATTTTTACTCAGGATTGAGAATAAAGCAAAAACGAGGAAGAGTGTAGTAGAGTAGACTGTGTCAACTCTGGGATACCCGTATGACCGTAACATATACATTATATCATCCGGTTAATTACTTTTGGCTTTATTAAGTGTAGTGGAATACTCATATAAAATAAAGAGTTGTATGTCAGCTACTCGAACCCTCTGTCGTAGACCAACCAAATTTTGCAGAAACTTTGGCCATTACACTAAACAATTTTTGACAAAAATTCAGACACCCAGGTTCATTAGGTGGAGAGTAATGCTCATATAAAATAAGGAGTTGTATGGCAGCTACTCGAACCCTCTGCAGCAGACCAACCAAATTTTGCAGAAACTTTGGCCATTACACTAAACAATTGTTGGCAAAAATTCAGACACCCAGCTTCATTAGGTGGAGAGTAATGCTCATATAAAATAAGAAGTTGTATGGCAGCTACTCGAACCCACTCCACTAGACCAACCAAATTTTGCAGAAACTTTGGCCATAAAACTAAACTACTTTTGGCAAAATTTCAGACACGCAGCTGTAATAGGTACAGAGTAATGCTCATATAAAAAAAGAAGTTGTATGGCAGCTACCCGAACCCATAGACCAAAATGGCTGGATTTAAATAGCGATGACGGCTATTGCAAAAAAACGAATTTGCCAAAAATTTCAAGATCCTAGCTCCTTTAGTTTTTGAGTTATCGTGCGGACGGACAGACGGACGGACAGACGGACGGACGGACAGACGGACGGACGGACGGACATACATAGCTAAATCGATTTATTTTTCGATTCTGATCCAATCCATATACTTGAGTCTATATCTACCCCCCCTCCTTCTCTGCGTCACAAACGTAATGGCAAATTTATTATACCCTTTGACTATATAGTCATACGGGTATAAAAAATTAGTAGAATGCACAATTAGCTTCAACTACTTGATTATGAAGAAAGAGAATAACGGCATTTCCTCTGTCTTCATATTTTTACTAAGGAGTCAAAATAAAGCAAAATAGTTTAGTGTGAAGAAAGGTTTAAATGTACTTCTTAAAATTTATTAGCTGTAAACAATATTTTACATAATTGGTATGCCTACTTTTGAGCAACACATTATAGAGTATATGGACCCGTCCGTATAGTAATTCATTGTTTTAAGAAGTACACGTACAAAACTGAAACGATTATTCGACTGATAAAATCCGCAATTAAATCAAAGATTTATTAGCTTTATTCATAGTGTACTTGTTCCATTAAAATATTTTAGATTGCCTACTGAAACGAAGGCATTTTTGTGATATATACATATATATATAAACTCATATAACTTACACGCCTTTTCTTCACTTAATTTATAACACAAATTAAAACCATTAAATAAAAAATAAATAAACATTTAAAATATTTTTATTTACATTTTCCTGCAAGTTGGTGGGCTCAGGAAAAAAAAAAAAATGCATTAAGTATTTAAGAAAAAAATTTTCACATTTTCTTTGTTTCTTTTTTTTTTTTTCTTAAGTAATTTTTCCTGTAAAATTTATTTCCAGTATCATGTAATATTTTAATTGTATCTATATTTTTTCTTTCCTATTTATATTTACTTTTGCATTTCCTTTTGCCCCCAATCATTCTCATCCTACATCCAATTTTTCACGCAATTTTCCAATTCTATTTTTGAAAGAATCAAATTTTTTTTATTTTTATTTTAAATTTTAACCAAAAATAATTCAGAAACTTCTTAAAATACTTTTGAATAAAAGTTTATTACATAAATTAGTCAATAATGAAGAGAATCCGAAGAAGAAAAAATACTTACAAATGCAATTTTGGGAAAATTGTAAAAATATAGTTTAAAGATTGTTGAAGGTTGTTTCGACTTTTCGAATGCAAGGAAAATCAATTTAGGAAAATTAAAAAAAAAAACATTTTTCCCCAATGAAAACTCGCAGCGGTGTTTATTTTTTTATTAAAAGAAACCGACGCTTTTAAAAAAAAAACAAGGAAGACTAAATTTTGCAGAACATATAGAAATTTCAATAAGTTTTTTTTTAAAAGTTAAGGGGGAAAATTTAAATAATGACCTAAATTTCTTCTTTCTCTTCGACATGAGGAAATTTTCGTTTTTTTTAAGTATTCCAATTAAGATTAAATGGAAATTATTGTCAGGTTTTTTTTTTTTTTTTAAATTTATTTAAAAAAGAAAATCAAAACTGTGAAAAATGTTTAATGGAAATGATTTCCGGATGTTGAAAACTGTTTATTTATTAAATGACTTCAACTTAAAAATTGTTTTTTAACTATATAAACATTCAAATTCTAATTTTAGGGAAATTAATGAATTATTTCATTATAATTATATAATGATTTGAATTGAATACAAGACATATTTTGGAAAAAAATGTTTAATTGACTTAACAGAAAAATTTCGATAAAAAGAAGAATTTAAAAGAAGTATGGCGATTAAAATTAAAATTTTTAGAATAACTTAATCTTTTATAAATTAAATTTTTTGGAAAGAGTCTGGAAAATGAAAAGAATATTGAGTGGGAAGAATGTGAGAAAAATTCTTTTGTTTGCAAATTTTTGATTCTAAATATTTAAATCTTTAAATACCTTTAAGCTATTTGGATAAAATGCGAATTATTCTACGTGAAAAACTATTGATTCTGTCTTCAGACGATTTTCTACTAGAAGAGGTATGAGGATATTGAATATTCTTAACGAAGTAGTATCAAGAATTATAAGAATTCAAAATAGTAGGAATATAGCCATCGCCAGGCCAGTAATGTAACGGTAAAAACGATATCCTTGAGTATTCAAGTTTTTCTTAGCTTTCCCAAATTTAATAAGTAGTCAAAAATAATAAAGACATAGTCATGCCAGTATACGAAGCCATGCCAAAAATCATAAGGAGTCAACAACAGTAACAATAGTAATATCGTCGGTTTCATAGAGTATTTAAATTAATCGAAGCCATGACAAAAATCATAAGAAGTTAAAACAATAGTAATATCCCCAAGGCTGTATTATATAAATTCCTATCGTATTCAAGTTATACTAGTTTTAGTAATATACAGTAATAATTTTAGTAAAATATCCTAGGATATATATTAAATTAAACGAACCCATTCCAAAAATAATAAGCAATCAAAAGAATAGCAATATAGGCATGGTCATGGTAGTATACGAAGCCATGTCAAAAATTATTAGCAGTCAAAAGAATAGAAATTTTAACATGGTCAGGCCGTGTACAATGTCCTAGTGCATTCAAGTTATATTAAGCCCTCTCTTACTCCTATTTAATAAGATATCAAAAAAAATGTAATTTAACCAGACCAGGCCAGTAATATACCCAGGAATCCCATTTACAATTAAGCATACATATGAAAGAAATTATACCACCCATTCTATTAAGTGTCATATTCATCTATAAAATTTCATAAAAGTTATCACAACTGACCAACTTCAAGTGCAAATTAACCTTCGTTGAATTGCGTTAATTAATTATATCATAGCAATTAAATTAATAATTAAAAACTAACTAGTCAAAATTATGTAACTTATCCCTTTAGAAAAATTAATTTACAATTATTAATTACAACCTAACCTTAAAACAAAAAAGGTAAAAAATAATTTTTCTAATTATTATTATGTAATAATTAAAACAAGTTTTCTTTTGTAGAAGAGCAGAAAATTAATTTTCCACGAAGAACAACAAAGAAAACCAGATATAATTTTCTTTTATAATCCAAGTTAATTATTTTACTTTCTTGTTTCTGGTTAAATAAAAATTTGCATACAAACACAATTTAAAACAAGTTTATGAATTTTTTATTATATAATTCTACTTTGAATTACAGAGCCTATTCATTTTTTACACCTAACATTCTATGTTTAATGTAAGCAGTCGACGTTTTATGTTAAAAGTTTCTGTCTTCAAAAAAGCATTTTTACATTTTAAATCTGTTCTTTTATTTCTTCTCCCTAAAAAACTCGTTCTTCTGGTAAATTTTGTTGTATTTTCTTTCTCTCTTTCACACATTCCCAAATAGTTTTTGTTTTTTTTATGGAAATCACCACCAAAACTTTTCTTTTTTAAGTGGTGTTTTGCTTTCAACATCTTCTATACATTTTTTTATTGTATAAGTTCAAGGACCATGTTTTCAGGAAAAAGTACTGAAGATTGAATATAAGTAAGTAGGGGGTATTTAGCCACTCACAGGTTTTAAGAGCAATGAAAAGAAATGAAAATAAAAGAAAAAAATTAAATTATAATGTCTGCGGCAAAAAAAGAAAACAAAACTTAAGTAAAATACCAATGGAAGTTTATAAAGTTTTCGGTTTTTTTTTTCTAAAGATACCCGCAAAGAAAAATTATTGATAAACTTGAAGGAAAATTTGTTTAAATTTACTTTAGGGAAAATTATTATTGCCTCGTAAATCAAATATGAGTTAAATTTCTTTTGTTTTCATCTACAGCAAATCATGTTATTATTCAATATGTTTCTTGTGGAATTCTGATCGTCACGGTAAGTTTGGAAGTTCAAGAAAGTTTTTTAAATTATTTAATAAACACTTGGAAGGTTGAAGATCTGCTATTGGTGAATGGATTATTGTTCTACTTTTAACACCTAACTTACAAAGCAATTACAAAAATTTATGCAAAGGCGAATCGTGGTCCTTTATTATAAAAAACTACTACAATTAAATTTCCAAATTCCTGATAAATTCGATCTTTTTTTTTAATTCCCAACTGGTTTAATTTTCGACGACGACAAAATCCGTTTCGAGTACGGTTGCTTCAAATGTCCGTTTTACCTCCTGTGTATAAAATTTCCGGACTATCGTAAGGGATTTAATGGTAAAATATAAATTTTTTGTCATTATTTTATTTAAGTAAACGTAAAGTTTAAGTAAGGTTCAAAATAGTTGAAATCAACACACTTTTTCATTCTTATAATCTATCGTTTCCTTCAATAGTCCTTAGGACCAAGTAAGTTTTCATCTTGTACTTATAATTCAGATTGATTTTAAATTCTTGCAACTAATGAACAATCTACAATCCTCCTCCTCATTTTTTGATTACAAATTTCTTGTTTTAAGTACTCTGTTGTTTGTTCCACTCAAGCAAGAATCAAAAATTAAATCACCTCACACCTCATTAGAATATTTAAGTATACATATGTAAATTTATTACCAAACCAAAAAGCACTCAACTATACCTACCAAAAGAAAAGACCCAAAGATATTTTTTTTGGAGAAAAGAAAAACAAAAAGTTTTTTTATGTCAAAAAAATTTAAAAACTTTTTTCATCCATTATCCATCAATTTTTTACCGTTATGTATCATTTCATTCTTTTGTGTTGCTTTTTATGATTCTGTTGTACATCAAAGTTCCCCAAACCTATCAAAAACATAAATATTTGCCTTTTTTTTTTAAGATTCAAAATTAGGTCATTAGTTACACAAAAAATTCTGTATTTAAATCAATTTGATATATAGCTCTGTGCTACCAGATGTTTCAACTCAATATTAATACTTTGCTCTTCCATTCCCTGGGATAATCCCCCGGCTATGGTAATCCCACTATGTTTCTTTTAAAACAAAAATACGCTATTTAAATATTCATTTGATTGCTTTAACATTATAATAAAAAGAATATTTTTATATATAGGAGCTCTCGAAATATATAGGCATTCTGAACTACATTATCCGCACTCTGTCTGTTTGACTTCTGTAGTTGAAAAAAATGTTTAAATAAAGAAAGAAAAGAGGGGAATAGGATGAAAAATTAAATAAATAAAAAATTCATCATTCTGCACCATTCTTTTCAATCAAAAAAAAAAAACAAAAATCCAATATTGATTGGAATGATGACTGAACTGAAACCCAAACAATGGAAATAAAAGAAACGATAACTTTTAATATAAGTACATATATACAAATACATTATAACATACACATATATATATAAAATTGATGAAACTGGGTTTCTGATAAAGAATTTTTGATTTTCAGTAAATTTATTCAGAATAATCAGGATTCAGGATAAATTAAAAATTAAAATATATACACACATACACAAACACAAATTATGAAAAGTTTTTTTTTCTTTTGCTTTTGTTTTAAAATTTTGATGAGAATTAAAATTTATCAAATATATGAATTTATATTAGAGATTTTCTTTTTAGAAAAGGATCTGTGGTGACCAGATGGCTATAGCAAAATCTTTTTAAATTTTGTTTAAATGTTATATCATTATTAAATTAAGATGTCCAATGGTCCAGCCTAATTAAAAAAAGAACCTAGACTCTCTCTAAGAATCCAATCCGATTAAAAATAATTCTAGTTTTTTTCATACCTCTTTACTATGCATCTGGTCACCCAAGGTAACGTTTCCCAGACCCTAATTCAATTTTGATGATAATTCAAGTAAAAATTTAGAACCCAGCATCATCATGGGGAAGAATTAACAGTCCGCCAAGATGAATTAACAACAATGGACAATAAAAATCTTATAAGACTTTGTTTCCATAAAAATATTATCCAGACCCTAAAACCCTAGAGTTATTCTATCCACATTAAAATTACAGTACGTCCTGTTTTTAAATTTATATATAAATGGTCACCTTAAAACTACAATAATTCGAAAAATATATGTTCTAAAATTCATTTTGTTTGATCCTATTCATACGATAGACTGATTAATTTATTTTTGGGTAAATTCCCCTTCCAAATACATATAGGTGTGTTATAAACACATAGGAAAGTAGGTTTTTAGACCTATAAGTAACTAGTTTCATATATGTAGGTATTTTAAACTTAAAATAATCAATATTTGCTTTGTTCGAATATTTCTTTTGTAAAAGCCTGAAATGAATTTTGATGACAAAATATTTTATGCATTTATTGAGAATAGATTATAAGTAGGTAATATATAAAATTATTAATTATTTAATTATTAAATAACTTTTGGTTTTCAATTAATTTGCAATTAATTAAAAATTTATTAGAAAAAACTACTAAAAATTCTATCATAAAACCAAAAATATCTAAGTTAAAAATTATTTAAAAACTTTACTATTATTAAATTTAACTATTTGCTAAAAATTTATTTAATAGTTTATTATATAAATATTTGAAGATTTAATTTAGAATATATTTTTATTTTTAGAATAATATGTCTAATACTGACATAAAATGTAGGAGTTGTATATCTTGTAATCAAGATATTATATATATGGTATTTTTTATACAGGAGTTATTATATAAAGAGCCTTTGAACTTATGAAATATGTAGGAGTTTCAAAATTTGCTTTCAAAATGGTAAAATACAAAATGAAATTCATATATCAAAGTATATGTAAATTTTTTAAATTTAAATTTCATGAAATTTTGTTTGATGTTTGCACTCAATTAATATCCAACACACACACACACCCACACAAATTTTTCGGTACAATTTAAATTTACATAAGTACATTTTATTTCCCAAGAGTAGGTGCAAATATTGAAAAATATTAAAGAAGAATTTTGAAGGATCATGGGGGCTTCAAGAATGATACTTATACTTAATAAAACTTTTGAAGAAGAAGCTTGAAGGAAACAACAGATTTATAAAATGAATTAGAAGCGCCTAAAATTATGAGATGGGCTAGAACTACGACCGTTTGTTTCGGGAATATTAGTGAACACAAAGTACTCCAAAATTATAACCTAACATAATTTCCCTGTATAATACTGAATAAAATGGTACTTACAGTTACATTACCTGACACTGATTACTGTGTAAAGTACAAGTGTTACTACTAGATTTCGATACTTACAAAATTTAAGTACTTATTAGTAAAAGAATCAAATAAAAATACTTGTAACACCCAAAATGGACTTAATGAATGAAAATATATTGTAAAATTTATGAATACTTAGAAAATAATTTAATTCTTGATACTTAAGTGTTTCTTGGTGCTTAATTACTAGAAAATACTTTAGTATCAAAGCATAATAACAAAAGTAATCAATGTGAAAATATTTTTAAAACTTATAAATACTTAGAAAATAATTGGATTCTTGGTATTTAAGTATTTCTTGGTACTTAATTACTAGAAAATACTTTAGTATCAACAAATAATTACAAAAGTAATCAAGCTCAAAATTTAATTACATTCTGGGAATTTTTACTTTAAAAACTATTTACAAGTGTTTTTTTTTAATTCTTTTATTTGTTCTTAAATTTTGTAAGTATCGAAATCTAATTAATACTTATACTTGACAAAGTAATGAGTACTAGGTAATTGTACTGGTACTTGAAATATACATATTTGGTAATTAGACTAATCCTTTAAATAAACTTTTACTATTAAAATCATTGATTTAAAAAAGTTTCTAAATACTTAATAAAATTTTTAATTTATATTATTACCTCACACTTGAATTATTTTTCTATAGTTCAAGTCCAAATCAATTTAAAATAATTTCATATAATGAAATTCATATTCGTGTATTAAACTCATTAAATTAATTTAAAAAATTAGAATAATTCTTTCAATAGTTAAATTATCTAACACGTCATTATATTTTAATAATCTATCATTAAAAATATTTTTAAAAAACTATCATTAAAAATTTTTTTTTTATTTTCTTTCATTTCTAATCTAAAAATAAAGGTTTCAATCAATATTTGAATCTAATTTAATGTCTAAATCATTCTAATTCTATTAAAAATTATAAACAAATTAAATATCAAAATTACTATCATCAAAAAATGACTGACCAAATCAAACAATTCGAAAAAAAAAAACTAAAATAAAAATCATTAATAAAAAAAACCAATTTCCGATTCATGCTCACCTAGTTTTTTAAATCGTACCCTAAAAAATAGACGTTAAATCACTAATAACTTCCTATAAATAAAATACCACTTCCTTAAATTTTTAATTCAACCCTCCCTCCAACCCCTTCTCGTTTCTTCACCTTTTTTAATCAAAAAAAAAATTTTGTTTTAATTTACCTGTTATTAACAAATCCTTCAAATTACAAATTTATCAAGGTATCAATCAAAAAAAAGAAAAACAAAAAATAGGAAAAAAAAAAAAGTCTAAACAATTTTTTTTTTGAGGAAATGTCACCCATCATCGCTTTTAAAATGATTTAACATTAACTATAATGAAAATAATATAAACAAACCAATTTTCATTTAGCACGTGGAAGTGGAACTAAACAATTCAATAAGTGGTACACACATAATAAATTATATTTATATTATATAACTTATTGTAGGTGGATTTTTTTTTATGAATTAAAGTGACCAGAACTTTTGCAGTTGAATGCAGTATACGAGTATGAACTCACATCAGTATTCAGAATTCAAACTTTAAGCTTTCAAATCTAGACTTTGAGTCTTCAAACCTAGACTTTAAATTTTCAAACCTAGGCTTTAAGCTTTCAAATCTAGACTTCATACGTGGACTTCAATTTAAAATTTGTATTATTTACAATTTCAAAATATCGATAAGTATCACTGTTCAAATTTAACTTTAAACGTTGAAATATCGACCTTCAGCCTTCTAATCTAGACTTTAAGCGTTCAAACCTAAACTTCATTCTTTGACTTTAATATAAATTTTATATTATTTGGAATTCAAGTAAATCAAACCAAGACAGTCAAATTTAGAGTTTAAGTGTTCTAAATTAAGAATTCAAATCTAGGCTTTCTAATTAAGGGTTAAAATCTAAACTTTCAGCGTTCTAACCTAAACTTCATACTCCTTACATTCCGTATTATTTACAATTCAAATAAATAAAACAGTTCAATTCCTCTTAAAGTCTCTAACTATATTTTAATTTAACTGATTGAATCATACAGAAAAACCTGTTATTTAACTGATACCACACATAAATTTATCAAAACCTGCCTCCAAAGTCAATTATATTCTAACTATAATGTTACAATATAGGATCCCTTGAATTACAATAATTTTAAGACAAGGAGTCTTTTGTACTTTCATTGATCCTTCTCAAAACAGTCCGTCTTCCTTTAACCAAACCCCTGTTTTACTATTTGCATGTACGGTTTCCTATTCAGTACATATGGTCACTCTAAATTTCACTATGATAATTCTTCTATTTTTAAAAAATTTTAAAAAATAATTTCGGAAGTTAATTCATAATAATGATTTTATAATTTGACAAACAACCCCTTCTCATTTCACACACATACAAAAAACTAATCATTATATGTATGAATATCTAGTTTTTGACAATTCACAATAGAATTAGTTTTTTATTTTAATGAAAAATTATTGTAGGTGGTCATCACCAAAAAAAAAGCATAACATTTAACAACTAAATTGTAATAGGGCTATCGGCCTTTAAAAAATTAAGCTTTTTATTATTTTGTTACATGCTATAAAACATTGCAAAGTCATTATTATGATATTATATGACATAATTTTTATATTTTATTGTATATTATATATTTATATATATATATTTTTTACTTTATTACCAACTGTTAAATTTTTTTTTATGACCTGATTATAAGTGATGTCATAAAAAATTTTATTATATATTTTGGGGATGATATGATGATATGATAGAAATTGGTTTCCTTGTTACAATTTTTTTTAATTTTTTGGACAAAATTAAATGATAGAAAAAAGCTCATAATGATTTGATTAAAAATTGAGGGATTTTATGATTAGTAAATAAAAAAAAAATTAAAGTCTTTTTAATAAGTGTAATGATCCATCAAAAATGTGATTAGCATTTGACCAAGTTTAATTTATTAATATCATGTCATTTATAAGGTTTGATGATTTTATTTATAGCCTTAGGATTGGACTCCTTTTGCATTTGAGTTGAAGGATAATCTAAATTGACGATAGAATGGATGTTGGATTTTTCAGAATTGATTACTTAAGACTATTTAATGGAACAAATAGAGAAGAGAAGGTTCTTTAGATCTTCTTCAGGCTCTGGGTTAAAGAATGTGTTTTATAAGATATCCACAATACACAATCTATTTAATCAAAATCTCAAATATAGTTAAACTTAAAACCTTTGAATCGCATTGAAAAAATTTGCTTTGATAATGCAATTGTATTTCAGGACACGTAAAAAACAGAGTAAAATCAAATTGCATTATCTTCTGCACCTAATCCCCTTTTGACTTTTTAGTTGCGTTTAATTTAAGCAAAATATTTCAAAATATTCATAGCTACAATTCTCACAAGTCTAAGTAATCACAAGTAATTACTAGTTAATAATTATAGAAAGGATAATAGGGAATGTGATTGCTTTAGAAAATATAACGGTTATTCCTCGAGTCGACTCGACTTATAACAATTTTTAATAACTAATAAAAAATTTTTAGCTGTACTTCACCAAACTCCTCAAATTTTAGAGAACCTAATACTTATACTAATTAAACCTTACTACTACTGTAAAACACAGCCCTATCTGAGAGAACCTAATACTTATACTAATTAAACCTTACTACTACTGTAAAACACAGCCCTATCTGAGAGAACCTAATACTTATACTAATCAGCCCTACATACTAATAAACACACAATAATAACCGGTAACTGATCTGAGGTAATTACTAGTTAAAAATTATGGAAAGTATAGGGATTGTAGTTTCTTTAGGAAATATAACGGTTATTCGACTTATAAGATTTTAATTGAACTTCACCAAACTCCTTTAATCTTAGAAAACCTAATACTAATCAACTAATTCCCACAAACCTAAGTGACCTATGGTAATTACCAGGTCATTATTAAAGTAAAGATAACATGAACTGTTTTATAAAATATAACGGTAATTCCTCAAGTCGAAATCTTTATTAACTAATTTTGGATGTACTTTATCAAACTCCTCAATTCTTATGGAACCTAATACTTATATTTATATTAAAAAAAAACTAGTTACTAAATATTATATAATGTAATTAAATTTGATTTGTCAATAAAAATAAGTAAATATGTCCAATAAAATATTATTTACTTTTTGTTTTTACAGTCAATATAATATAGTTATTTTATTATTGGAAATTTTGTTTCAATTCCCAATTTTGTTTTAAGTATTTTAATTAAATTTTTTTATATTTCATGTTAACATAACATATCCTGTAAAAAAAACCCAGCCTTTACAAGTACATATTTATACAAATACCAATATTATATTAGTTACATTGTTGATAAAAGTAGTGATATATCTATAAACCTATATATATATATCGATATATAAATCTATCAGATACTTATATAAATATGTGTAAAAATACTAAAGTAAACCCAATTCAGGAAAGGTCAATATTATTACTATCGCTTGTTTCCAATTGTTTTCATGACAAATATTGATATAAAAAATCAATTTTGATGACAATTTTTTACTCTATCTTTACTACTTACTTACTCCAAATTTTTTATTTATTTTCGGTTTTTTTTTTTTATACAATATATGTTAGTAGTATTAAATTGGGTATATAAATACCATATGTACTATATATTCATTCCAAAAATTTAATGTAGTACCTAATATTTATATAAAAGAATTATTGTATAAATCCAAAATCCAAATATAACAATAAAAAGTTCAATTAGTTTTATATTTTATATGAGTACAAAAAGTAATCAGTATATTATGCAATATATGTACTGATAATATGAACTTATGTTTTTTTTTTATTATTTTTTGGGGTCACTCCCCCTTAATAAAAATTGATTTTATTTTTAAAAAAATCCGGAATACTCACTCTACTTTATATTCTATATATATATATTTAACTTTTTAACTATTCATTTGTTTGATGACTTAGAAATACAAAAAAAAAGTACTTATTGACAATGATTGTTTAAATATTAATAGTAAAAGTAATTATATTTGTCTTTTATTGAAATTTATGTCAAAGATTTAAGAAAAAAATTTTATTATTTATTTTAGTATTTACAAAAAGAATTTTTTTTTGCATTTTATAGAAAGATCAGTACCTACTTGAAAAATTTCGATTATAAAAGAAATTAGACTTTAATAAAAAAAATATTTATTTTGGAAATTACTATATTTGTAACTATTACTGTCTAATATTCCGAGGTCCTTACTTATTCATCAGATATATTTTATCTTGTACTTCCTTACAATTCTTGACTAATCCGAGAATACAAATTTTAAAGCAGTTTTTATAAGATACAATTCAGAGTAGGCTCTGTACCTCTTGACAATTACTAATTAAGTACTCGTATTTCTGAATTCGATATTGAAATAACCAATTAAATTTAAATAAGCGTGATTTTCAAGGAGGTTTGAAAATTCCATTTAATTTTTTCGAAAGAAAATTGTCTGGACGAGTACTTATTAAGTACTCGTATTTATGAATTCGATATTGAAATAACCAATTAAATTTAAATAAGCGTGATTTTCAAGGAGGTACTTATATATATACAATTTCGGATTAAAAATTCCTTTAAATATTTCTTCAAAGAAACACTGCGTAGGTAAAATTTTAAAAATTTGGTTTCTAAAGTATCGAGTCCTATACTCAATCAAGTCACATGAGTATTTAATACATGGACTTATAGTCGACTATTCAGTTTCAATTACTCGAGTATTCATCAAAGTATTCATTTTTTCAATAGATGTGTAAAATGCTCTTGTATCTAATTTAAAATACGGCATGAGACGTAAAATGTTAATACAAAGTGCATTCACGGCCTGCATTAGGATTTGGGTTATAAATTCCAAGTCACATTAGTATTCAATACATGGACTTATAGTCGACTATTCAGTTTCAGTTACTCGAGTATTCATCAAAGTATTCATTGGTCAATAGGTGCGTAAAATGCTCTTTTGTCGAATTTAAAATACGGCATGATGAGATGTAAAATGTTAATATAAAATGCGGTTTGTATATATTTTATAAGTATATATTCAAAATTATACTAACCAAATTTTTTTAACCCTTTGTTTACACTTTATGCCCTAAAAACCCCTATAAAATTTTCTTTAATTTCAGTAAATACTATACGTTCCGTATTTGTTTAACACACTGAATCAATTTAATTAAATAATTTAATTAACTAATTGCATGACCCAAAAAAAAAACTTATCAAAAAGTAAAGATGACGTTTAAATTTAAAATTTTTTTGATATTCATTATTCACTATCAAATTTAAATTTAATTAAATTATCTCACAATTTAAAAAAAAAATGTTGATGATGTATTATATTTAATTTAAGATAATCTTATTAATTTAAATTAATTTTAATCAATGTATATATGTATATATATATCTATATATATATATATATTTAAATATATTTTAATTGAAAATGACATTTAAAAGAAATTTAAAAATTAAATTTTCAAGTATAATAACATAAAGCGATTAAATTTTTTTGAAATTTTAATCAATTTAAATTAGAACTTTAAGAATATGTTCTAATTTTAGTATTTATTGAATTCTAAGTATAAAAGGGTAATAATACCCTTTATCATCTTGTCTTCAAATATTTATGAGAATTAAAAATATTGAAATAATTATTTATGATTCATAAAATGGGATGTGAGATGAGATGACATTAAAAAATTTTAATGAAATATTTATTAAGAATAGGTTCGATAAGTTTCATATAAGTATTTAATATTAAATAAAACAATATAGACTTTACTTATCAGTAAAAAAATAATATTTTTATAAATTAAATTAATTACTAAATAATGGGATGAATTGAAAAACAAAATTAAAACGCAATCATCAATGATACTGAATTATTGAGAATTGTGTAAGATTATTAGTAAAAAATTGATTAGTAAAAGTTTAAAAATAAATTATTATTAATTTTTTAGAAAAAAAAAAATGATAAGTAAGTATGGAGTGATTGCGATGGTAATAGAATTTATTATCAGTCAATAAACAATGGAACTAAGTTGTTAGTTTATTTATTGACTTAAAAATTAAATAGTTATTACAAAATTTTCATTCAAAAATAAGTTATAAAGGTGGCCACACAATGGTCACTTAGTCTCAACACTTGTTTTTTTAACAAAATAAATACAAAGGTTAACGCAGTTTTTTTTTTTGTATTTTACTAAAGAAGTTTATGTGTTGATGACTAGATGTTGGCGTAAAATGATAACGGAAAGTCATTGTCGCCTTATGCTACATTTCCTCAAATAAATGTAAAATTTTATGTGTAAACCGAGTATGAAAAACAATCAAATTGATTTCTAACGCTTCTTAAATAGCTTGTTGCTTCAATCTAACGGCATTTCCTCACAATGCTTCTATTTACACTTTGAACTTCCTCAAGCCTTATTTATGTTGTAAAGTAAGAACCAATGCAAGCAGTGTGTTATCGCCTTAAGAATTCGTTATTATTCAATTTATTTAAATACTGCTTAAGTAATTTCAAATGTTATTCCAAATTACTTTTTTTTAATACCTGATAAATTAAAAAACGTTTCTTAAATACCTTCTAACAATGGTTTAAATTGATTTTTTTTTTACAATGTTTTCTACCCACAATGTAAGAAAATTAAAAAACGTATACATTTTAATTAAAATTTAACAAATTTTTAAGGCTTAAAAAACATAAACAACCGTTTAAATTCTTTAATAAATCAGGAATTTTTGGTGTAAAACCATCAGCACTACACAACTTTTAAATTAAAATGAAAGCAATGAATTTTCTTGTAAAAAATTAAAAAAAATTTCTGAGAAAATATTTTTTCTTAAGATTTTCCTCTTACCATTTTCTTTTTTCACAGATTTTCAAAATAAAAAAAAAACCCTCTTTCTTGCAAAGTCTCATCATCTTAAAAATTCTATTTGATACCTTTTGCTTTTATATATCTTCTGTTTTTTTAATTTCATGTACAAATTCATGAAACACAGACGAAAGATATTAAAAATACAAGAAAAAAAGCAAGGTGAAGCCCAAAGATTATATCTTATCCTTTATAAACACATACTTATATAACTATATAGTGTTTATATTATCCAGTCTTTCACCTGATCCCCTTAATGTAAGATATTAAATTTTTTTTCAACATGAAAATTACAAGCGCATACCAATGCCATGCCAACAATTCAAATGCCAACCATCCATTTAATATTAAAAAAAAAGGATTCTTTCATCAGTGCATTTCTAAGGATTGTTACAACACTTTAACTTTCACACTGACTAACTTAGTTATGATTTGCTTGCTTGAAATCTTCTATGTATTAAAAAAAAATGGTGGATGAGTATGTGTGAATGTACAATTTTGAAATCTTATAGTATAAAAAATACTTAAGAGTATCATATACTTATATATATATATATTTATATACATATTATCTTGCATTTCTATTTTATTATGGATCTTCAGAACTAAGCATTGTAAGGAAATATATTTTCTTTAAGATAAGTATATCATATCCTTTTCCGGTTCATATATATTTTTTAATAGATTTTACAGTATTGGACAAAATTTGTTGGAATGAAATGAGTATTATTTTATTATTAAGTTTTAAGTTCATTTTGGGGGTTTACTAAGTAAACTGTTATTTTTTAATATAAAGGCTTTGTAAAAGATTTTTAGTAGGCAATGCCTTAATATTAGATGCTCTTATTTATGCACTCTGGAAAACTTTAGATCGAAGCTTTGTTGAAATTTTGCGGAGTCCTTTGCAATTTGAAGTAAGAAAGCGTCTAGTTGCTTAATTAATATTAGAAATCTGAAATCCGAACGAAGTTTGTAATCAATATCTTACTGTAATTTTTTTTTAACATAAATCAAATATTGGCAGAAAAGATCTCCGAACCTTCAGAAAAAATTAAAAGTTTGAAATCCATTCAGTAGAACACTACTCTAGTCAATTTAAAAAGCCCTTATATGTCTGGAATTGACGAATTTTAAAAGGTAATTCACTTTATTGCGCGATCAGGAAACTCCAATCTTGAAAAGTCTTAAGCAAATCAGTCGGCCCAGATGTAACCACTATGCTGGTTCCCTACAACTTCTATTGTTTCAAAACTTCTTCTTACCTTTTCTTTTCTTCGATTGAATGACAGTCTTATTGCTTTTATAAATATACCAATTCGGAAAGAGTTCACTACAAATTCATTTTTTTTATGCACAGCCACAATTGTAACAAGGCCTCCTTCTTTCTATTTCTCCTTCCTTTTCAAGGAAAGCTTTAACATAAATAAAAAGAAAAAATATACAAAATTATACAAGATAATAAAGTTAAAATTAAAAATATAATAAAAAAATAAAATAAAAGCACAATATTAAATGAGTGAGCTGTTCTAAATTACAATGTTAAAAATAAAAAATTAAAATTAAAAATGGAATACAAAATAAATATTTAAAAAGAAATCCTTGAAAAAAAAATAAGAACAAATTCTTTAATATTTTTCTTTTAAAATCCAAAAAAAAATTTAAACGAGGGAATGATTTATTAAAATGATATGCAGAAAGATTCACTTATTACATTTTTAATATGTCTTCTTTTATTTCCAAGAAATTAATTTTTACTGGTTGGGTCTAAAGTAAAAATAGAACTGAATGAATCAAATTATTATATATATATATATATATATATATATATATATATATATATATATGAAGATTAGACTAATGTACGAATTTATATTAATAAAAAGGAATGGAGCTGTTGTCTCACTAGAATTTAATAGAGTACTTGGATATACATATATGGATCATTAAGTCAAATTCTGAAAAATAAAACGAATCAAGTGTTTATTTTTAAAACAATTTTTGAACCGGGCTTAAAATTCATGAGATAAGTAATAATTTTTAATATATTTTATTAAAAGTATTTGTTTAAAGTTAAAAAGTAAACAAAGTACTTATATTTAATAAGTACTAAGTTACTTTTAAACTATATTTGATTTAACTTAAGTTTTAATTTAATTTAATTGAATCAAGAATGAATCAAGACTTGAACCAATAATGAATCAGCTTAGATTTTAATATAATTTAATTGAATTAGTAATAAATCAATCAAGAATGAATCAAGTAATTAATCAAGTACTTAATCAAGAATGAATCAAGTATTGAATCAAAAATTAATAAAGAATTTCAATTTAGAATGAATCAAGTAATGAATCAATACTGAATAAAGTATCAAACCTTGATAATGCAATAATAAATAGATATACATTGCCGTTGATAATATTTTAGTTCGGGGATTAAAAAACTAATTTCTACAATAGTTTTTTTTAATTCATTATTATATTTCACAGATAATTTTCTTAAAGTGAGATACATAATATTGGGAAAGGAAGTTTGTTTAATAGCGATTTGGAAGTTTCTTTGAAAGGACTTATAGAATTGAGAAACTATTTATTATGTAAGATATGGCTAAAATTTGGGGTATGGGATTGGGATATTTGTATAACTAAATTTCATAAACTGTTATACGGCATTTTACGGATTTTACAAAAGTTAAGTTATTCGATTTATTTTTTAAAAAAAATTGTTATGTTGTGAATCGGATTAATGAATCATTTCGAGTATATTTATCAATTGCGAACCAATTTAAATACAATACTAATTGTCAAAGTGTCATTATAACCAAAATGAGTCGTATAGTATAATAAAACATATTTCTTTTGTAATTGATTCAAAATTTTTTTAAAATTAAAATTATGAATCAATTATGCCCATTGTTAATTTTGATTTTCACACAATTTGTTCTAAATAAAAAACGACTTCCAGAAAATTAAGTGAAAAATTTGTTTTTGTTTTGTATTTATAAATTTATTTAAAGATATTTTTGCCCCCATTTTCATTTGCCATATTAATTTCATCAATAAATTCGGTTTTTTTTTAAGTCAGGTCAGGGTCGTTTTTTTAAACATATAATGTAAGTAAATAATTTTTTATAAATATTTTTTCGAAATGATTTTAATGGAATTTTTTAAGGCCTATTTACAATATTTTGCGTAAATTTTCGTATATGGATTATTTTATTACTTTAAAAAATTATAAATATGGTTAATTTATTAGGAAAATCAAAATTTTTACAGTTTTTGCCCTAAATTTTTAAATACAATAAATTTTGTATAAAATGTAAAATAATTCAAAATTTTTTAAACAAATTTATACTTAATAATCAATTTTAAGAAAAGTATAATCAAAAATACAATAGTACCAACTATGTGTTTATTTATTTTTAAAATAATAAAACTTTTGTATATATATATATATAAATTTCAAAAATTTGTTTAAAATTTAAATAGACGTGCTCTAAATTTTTATAATAAACTTATAATTTAATATATAAAATGGTAAAAACTAGTATTTAAATTCCAAAATTATTATACAAGTTTTTTTGGGTTGAAAATTAATATTTATATTAACTTTGTAATAAACTTCCACTATAAATTAAAATTTTTTATTTAATTTATTTTGAAAAATTATCTAAACATTACTAATTTTTTTTAAAAATTTATTTATTTTGATTTATTTCTAGTATTTTTATAGTAAATCTTAAGATATTTATTTAGAATTTTTAATTTTAAACAACCTGGCCTGGTAAATATTTATGAACATGCTATAATAATGTTTTTTTAATTTATTATAGTCATCATTATTAGATATATTTCATTTGATAGGAGTAGTTTTCCCATGTTAATTTACCTATCAGCTTTCCAAGTTCCAATTCCGTAAATTTGAAATTTTGTTTAACTGAATCTTTAAATAACCAGAATTTGATTAAACCACCTTATTTGATTAATATTTTTATTTAAAATCATTGCTTACATATTATTTACTATATATACTAATTTATAACACATTTTTAGAGTAGAATCTAGTATTTATTAGTTTAAATCTGAAAATTCGGATAGAATTTGAATGTGTAAACTACTCATACGAAATGTAAGTCATTTTATACTTCATAATTACTAAATATTAGGTATTGTACTAATTTATAACACATTTTTAGAGTAGAATCTAGTATTTATTAGTTTAAATTTAAAAAATTCGGATAAAAATAGAATGTGTAAACTACTCATTCGATCTGCAAAATAATTTTTTATTTTATAATTACTAAATATTAGGTATTGTACTAATTTATAACATATTTTACTGTATAATCTTGTATTGCTGAGTAAAAATCTTAAAAATTCGGTTAGAAATAGGAAGTGTAAACAACCCACCTTCAAATGAAATTTTATAATAAATGAAGGCAAAATTATTAATAATTACTAAAACATTAGGTATGTGAATACTTAATCTTATTAATACTCTTGTGTATTTCTTTAAAAAAAGTTTTTCTTATCTATATGAATCCTTGAAATAAATTTTCCAAAGAAAATTTTCCAAAAAAAAACCAAAAAAAAGATAATTTATAACAAGTTATCTATAAATTTTTTTTAAAAAATTAAAAAAAAAGGGTTAACATAACCTTTAATCATAATTTTATAACAAAATCTTTGTATTCTTAGAAAAACTTTTCTTATTTTAGATAAGTTTTAGAAGAATTTGGAAAACTTATCATACAAAAAAACCAAATTTAAAACTTTTCTTTATAATTTTATTTATTCAAAAAAAAAAAAAACTTATCAAATACTAACACTTCTTTATATTCTATTCAACTATTATCAATATCAATACCGCAATCAACATTTACATAATCAATAACATTACCAATATTAAAGAATTTACCCTTAGGATTCACTACCACTATTATTAGATATATTTTCATCATTATAATCAATATCATCATCATTATTAGCAAAATTTTCAATATCATCTTCTTGATTATCATTATGAATATCATCATATCCACTGCCTTCACTACCAGCATCATCATCACCACAATCTTCATTATAACTATCATTCCCGTTTTTATAATCAGAATCACTTGATTTACTTTCCAATTCTTGTTGTTCTTCGGTGACTTCAGCTTCCTCTCCCTCAACACCACAAGCATCATCATCATCATCATCAGTTAACTGAACCACTTCTTCATTACTGAACTGTTTTGAATTCCTTTTTCTTGCATTCATTTTTATCATACGTATTTGTTTCTCAGCCATTTGAATTTGTGGTAACCATTTATCCGAAGCAAATTCTGGCATTGCATATTTTTTACGTTTTATTGTATCTTTTTTTATAGTTGGACCAATTTTGAGGGCAATTTCTTCAAATAATTTATTGAGACCGATTGATTCTTGTAATAATTGTAAAATTGCATTACGTTGTAAATCATTCCAGAGCATAAATTTTTGTGTTCTGTTATCAATGCCTGAAGCAGAAGTCGAGGGAGTAGACTGCATAGATTGTATAGTCGGGGTGGCAGATTTTGTATTTGCATCTGCTTTAAATTTCTGAAGCAATTTTGAAGTTCTTAATGGATATCTTAAATTTTTAATAGGAATTCTTTCCTTTGTTTCTTTTCCATTCAAATATAAATGATCAAAAATACTGAAACTCCAATACGAGTAAGTTAAATTGTGTGCTAATTTATGAAATTTTAATTGCATCTCATCACTCGATTCAATTTTATTCAATTGTTCTTCATTTAATTCTTTAATCTGTTTACGTTCCTTCAATTTTGGAATATCTTTTACATCATTATTAAATTTTAATAATTGTTCACTTGTTTTTTGTATTTCTTTTAATTGATTTTCAATTTTTTTATAATTTCTTTTAAAATTATACACTTTTACATTCTGATTATCTGTATTTTCATTATTATTATCTTTAAACTGTATTTGATTACAAAATTCATCAAAATTTAAACCTAAATTACGTAATGTTGGTGTTTGTGTATTAACATTTTCAACGGGTATTTCATCAGTTTGCAACATTGTTGTCATTGTTAAAATAAATTGTCCGGGACGATCATGTCTAAATATAATACGACCGTCAGTTAAAACTTCAACATCATTTGTTTCAATTAAATCAGTTTGAATGTCAATGGCAGCATCTTTCATAATAATGGTCGGAACAAAGTCCGTTTGACTGGCAACACCATTTTTCCTCATTCGTCTTGAAGCATCCAACAGTTTGGCCTTCATTAATGTTTCCTTATCGGGTTTTGGTAATGTTGATAGGCTCACCATTTGCCATGGTGGCCTTTTATCCTCTTTTTTACTAATTTCTTTGATTTTTTTCCAATTACCTTTTGCACGATTTAAAAATTCACTTAAATTACTGACGTCCGTCTGTGATTCAAGGCCTAAATTATTATCTGGGGCAATGCCACGATTGATAATAGCTTCACTACTATTAATACTACTATCACTAGTACTATTACTACTTAAATTAACATCCAAATCTTTATTATAAAAATCACTTTGTTGGAATTGTGTTAATTGATCTCCATTATTATTTTGTTGTTTGGAACTGGACTGTTCGTCGTAACTATATTCCGAATTTAAATCATCTGAATTTGATTCAATAGTATTGTAATTGTTGTTGTTGTTGTTAGAAGTGGTTTTTGAAATATCTTGTGTTATTGTACCCAGTTTTATTGTATTTTGTAATTCAGAATTCTGATGATGCAATAATTCTTCTCCCTCGAAGCTATCAAAATCAACAAATTGATGTTTGTTCAATGATGGTTGAATTCTAAATGATTCTTTATTGAAATTCGATATTGTATTTTTAGTTATGTAATCAGTTTCAATCATTTTTTGTGTTTTTTTTTTTTTTTAATATTAGCGTATCCTTTCAAAATAATAAAATCAAAATCCTTGTGATTTACAGTTGCTTGTGTGTTTTTATTTTTGATTTCCTTTTGCACAATAAACCGTTATTTTATATGCAAGTTTTGTATATTGTAATTTTCTTCTTCTGTGAGTTTATAGGTGGTGGGGTATCTACAAATAGTGGTTTAGGTTTATTAGTTATTCGATTTATAATTTACTTATTCGTTAAAAAAAAAAAAAAAATGGAATTATTTTCCAATTTTGATTTTTCCAATTTTCAGCAAAAAAAAAAAAACAAAAAAATTAAAATTCAAAAGAAAATTGAGAAAATTGGAAAAATTAAATTTCTTTTCAGGGATAATATACCAAAACGATTTTTAAATATAAACTAAAACTATTTAAAGTACACTTAATGCAATAAATGCAATAAATGCAATATGATAGTAAAGTAAAATAATAATTTAAAAAAAAAAAAAAAAAAAAAAAAAAAAAAAAATTATGTCAGATATAAATATATTTACTATCAATACCTACCGTTGCTATTGTTAAGCTCTTGATTTAGGATCAGTGTATGCCATTCAATCGAATGGTACCGAATTTGATTTGTTCTTTTTATTATTATTATTATTTTGAAATGCAATTTTAAAACTCAGTAGGGAACTTTTTTATATACACACTTATATATTATATACTTATATATATATAAATATATATACATATATTCAAATTCCTATTAAGTTACATACAAAAATCTATTGATTTGTAATTTGAAGGTTTGTTGATTTGAAAAACCTCGCATTTATATATAAACATTTAAAAAAAATTTACCGTTATTATGTTGTCAGGGAAATTAGATTTAAATTTAAAAGAAAATGCAGTAAATGCAAATGTAAAATAGAATAAAAATTTTTTTAACACTTTTGATAAAGGGAAAATAATCATCACACCCACCACATAGAAAGAAATTTAAATTTTTCTAAAAAAAAAAAAACAATTCTTTCACACCCACATAAAATTAATAGGAAAATTATTGAAAAATGGTTTTTTTTTTAAATATAACAATGTGTAGATCCTGAAAATTGATTGAATTTTTGAAAACTATAATATGGTATTGACATATTTTTTATTTTGAAAGTTTTAGATATCGAAATTGAATTGATTAAAATGAATTTTATGAAATTTTTTTTGAATTTTTTACTTTAATTAAGAAGTGGTAAATTCGAACAATTTTTCATTTTATTATAAAATTCCAAAAATTCAAGGATATTAGAAAAATTTTCCAGTGTATAACAGTTTTGAAATTATTTTGAAGTTAAACAAAGGGTTTTTTAATTTTTAAAAATATTTTAATTTTGATGAAATAATTAAGTTATCATACTTTATCAATGATATGTAATCATTTTATTTTAATCAAAGTAATCAAAGACATGAAATATATTTAAATTTTTTGATATAAGTTATAGAGTATTCTACATATCGAACTTTCTCAAAAAAATGTCATTTCCCCGGATTTGGTCTACCCAAGACACTGCAGAAATCCTGAATTACTTTATGAAGAGTTTTATGTTTCCCAACAGTGCAATCCGACTGATTCTGATAATAATACTTAAGCTTAACTTTGGGTTCTTAATAATGATTACTTAATCAAAATGTATAAGTTCTCAGTACTATAAGTACTATTACTAAGTAATAAATTCGGTATACTTAGAACTATAGTTTCAAAACCTCATTTTATTTAAAGAAATATTTTTTATATATAAAGAGGACTTGAATCAAATGTATAAGTACTCAGTACTCAGTACGATTACTAAATAATAAAATCGATATATTTAGGACTAATTTCAAAACCTCATGTTATTTATAGAAATAACCTATATATATATATATATAATTGTAAATGCAAAGTTAATAAAGAAGAATTGAAATAAAAATATAAGTACTCAGTACTCAGTACGATTACAAAGAATTAAATAGTATATTTAGGACTATTTTAAAAACCTCAAGTTATTTAAAGTAATCATCTATATATGCAATGAAGAATTACATCATCTACGATACTGAACACGTTTATTGAACCGAGTTTGAAGGATCACCAATTGTTATGAGAAAGTCCTTTAAAACCTCTTCAAATTATCTAAAATTTTAATAAGAATATCTGCAAAAGAAATAAACTTATCAATTGAAGTTAATAGCAATTGTGATTCTTAAACTTATATCAATGGTTCACTGGTAACCATAAAACTGCACAACCCTAAAATCATGCAAGAAGTACAAAAAGTATTGCTTTAAAACTATTAAACAATTATTACTTTACTTAACTTTGCATTGAGTTCTATTAAACTTATCGGGAGTACTCATAGTACTTATCAGAAGTACTCATAGTGTATGAAAATGAGCACTTTCTATGAATAAATAAATAAATAACTGAAACTTAACAATTCATTTGATTAACTATAAAACTTTTCAGAAGAAATTGAAAGTGTTTATAAATATTTTAAATAAATTTTTTGAAGTCTTTATAAATTAAATTTCTCAATAAAGTAATTTTTCACTATAAAACTATTCTTGGCAAATATTTACAACAACAAACAAAATTATTTGTAAAATTATTTTTAGAATATAAAAAATTTTTCATACCAATGCCAAACTTAAGTTCTCTGATTTTATTTGCCTCCATATAAGTTTTTCTATATAAAAATGACTAAGACAATTTTAAAATAAGTTTTTTTCTTCCTTATATTCCCTTATTTTTTTTTTTGTTGTTGTTGTTTTTGGCATTCCTTAAATTACATATTTCTGGAATTATTTAAAAAAAAAAACCAAATATTTTTTAATCGTAAAAAAATACCCATTTTTTTTGATTCCCGTCTGCGCCAGTTTTCATTAAAATTCATTAATTTTCATTTTTATTATGTACATGACTATATATACACACACATATATATACATATATATATATATATATAAAATAAAAAATTCCAAAAAAAATTTTATTTTAAAAATAGAACTTAATAAAAAAAACATTTTGTAAATAATGTAAAATAATAAATTATATAATAAAATATTTTATGTATAGTATATTTCTATTAAAGTGTAATAATTTTGTTTCTAAACAATGTTGCAGACACTTTAAAAATAGATTTGAAGAAAGAAAAATGAATTTAAAGAATTTTCTTATTTTTTATTAGTTTTTTTTCAAATATTTTAATATGTTTGTTTGTGTTCTGCTTGTTTTTTTTGTTATAATAACGGTATTTTTAATATTTTATGTGGTTTTTCAACTATAAACAGCATTGCCATATTACAACAAAATGTTGCCATATTAGATGGAGTTAAAGAAATAAATCTATAAATGTTTTTTTTTTAATTTTTATTATAAAACGGGGAAGAGTGTAGTAGAGTAGATTGTGTCAATTCAGGGATACCCGTATAACAGTAATATCGACATTATATCGTCCGGTTAAGAATTAGTATTACTACTATTGGCAAAATTTCAGCACCTTTCCATCTTTATTAAGTTTCAAAAATTTCACATCCACCTTTATTAAGTACAGAGTAATGCTCATATAAAAAAAAGAAGTTGTATGGCAGGTACGCGAACCCGTCTAGCAAAGTGCCTGGATTCTAATAGCGATGATCCGGTGACGGCTATAAAACGAGTTTGTGGAAATTTGAAAATCCTAACTCCTTTATTTTTTTGAGTTATCGTGGAGACGGACGAACGGACGTACATAGCTAGATCTGATTCTGATCCGGTCCATACCTTTGAGCCTATATCTACCCCAGCTTCTTCTCTGCGTCACAAACGTAATGCCAAATTTAGTATACCCTTTTCACCTATACTTATTCGGATAAAATGAAATGACATTCAGTATGCGTCTTCATCTTAAATGATATGACTTTAATATTACCATCTAATTTGTTCTAAGAATTTATTGGATCATCAAATTTATTTTTTTTAATTTATTAATTTTAAAATATTGTCTTCATTTATTATTTTTTTTGTACCAAAAGGAAGAAGGAAATTAAAACATCCGGTTGCATATTGTCAGTACAAATACTTAATTTGTTAATTAAAAAGCCAATTAGAATTTTAAGTGAATTTAGAAAAATTAATATTGTTAAATTATTTTTCCTTTTTTTCTTGTGGTAATGTTGGTGTAGTAAATCATCGAAAGTTACTTTACAGCATTTACCGTTATATGTGACTTAAACACCAGATATTAAAATTAGTCTTAGAAATTAACTATTAATTTTGCGCTAACTGTTAATGATCTATTATAATTACACTAGACCTCCTTTAAGGGGGCCTGAGTTAATTGCTAATTCGAAGGGCAGAGTTCTTATAAACCTTTTATTGGCGTTTGAAGATTTTTAGAAGTTTTGGTTTAAAGCCACCTTAGACATGCGTTAAAATTATTTGAAAAAAGATTTTATTCGTTTTCATTAGAGAAATTGTTAATTCCTAAAATGTAATAATGATCCTAATAGGAGTGAAAATTACTTGGACACTGGCGTTATCAATTGGAATTTTATAATAATTTATCTTTAAATTTCAAATTTCCACCTAAGATTTTAATGTATTCTTGAACACTGTTTCAAATTACAAATTACTTTAAAAATTCAGATACTGTCCTTATGTACAACTCATGATTACAATTATAAATTTTTAAAAATCATAATTTATGACTCATAATAAGTATTAATAAGGACATTTCTCGGTTCTTATATTAAATTCGAAAAATTTGATAACTTTAATTGAAAAGTTGTATAAACAGAAGGTTCTGGGAAAGTTAAAGTTTATCCTGAAATTACTATGTAAAATTTTAAATTACAAAAAAAAGAAGTTTGCAAAAATAAATGGAATTAAATTTCATTTACTTTTCAATAAAAAATGTTGGTTTCATATTTAAAAATGACCAGGGAAAAACTTTTGTTTGAAACTTAAAACTTGCATAAATTAAACACAGACACACACTTAAAAAAAAAAAAAAAACAAATAATAAAAGAAGTTTTAATTCCTTTTGATTTATTACAGACTTCCCATTAAAAAAAATTTATATAAAAAATAAAGGAAAAATTCCATCTTTCTTCCATTGTATTAGTTTCCTTCATATTAATTTTTTTTTTTTATGTTTTTTTATTAAAGATCATTTTTCTCATGCTGGGAACTTTTTCAAACAATAAAAAAAACATTTCTTTCAATCCTGAGTCCTGAGTCCTTCATTTCAATATACTTATCATTAATAAAAAAAAAAAAAAATTAGCGAATCCTTGAAGGAATATAATATTGTTTTGATAAGTTATTGTTTTTTTTTTCAAAAAAAAAACCACCCTCCGTCTTTCTTTTGTATTAAAACTTATTTGATTGTTGTTTTCATTTTAATTTCTTATACTTTTAAAGTTTCCATTTTTCATGTAAAAACTTTTCCTTTTTTACCGTTATTTTTTTTTTAAATTTTCCTTTTTTTTTTTTTTTAATAATTGAATTTCTTGAGGCTGCGCTGCTCTGCTCTGAATACATTTACAACTTTTTATTATTTTAGAAAAAAAAAAACTATAATTTAATTTTCTTATACCTTGAGTATCTATAGATAAACTTTAGATTCGCCTACAGTTCGCCCTACACTACTTTCTAACTATTATTTCCACCTCGATTCAAAGAAAAACCAAAACTTTTCCTAGACTAAAATGAAAAGTTGAATAGAAAAGAAAAAGGGTAGAAATAAGAAAATATTAAAACTTGCATAAATATTTTTTTACAACGTCCGGATCCCATAATGCATTTAAAAGAAATGGAAAACTTTTTAGTTTTTCTTTCTGTTTTTTTTTTTTGATGCAATCAAGAGAGGAAAAATGAAAAGAAAATTTTGATAAAAAGGTAGCAGAGATGTTTTTCGCGTTTTTCTTGAAGGAAAAACTAAAAAAAAATAAAGGAAAATTGCATTAAAACAAATAAAAAATTATATAATTAAATTAATTATTTAATTTAATGACTGGAATAGAATGAAAATTGGTAAAAGAAAAATGAAAATTAATGAAATGATTTTTTATTTTTAATTCGCATTGTTTTATTTAATTATTAAATTATAAAGGTATAGTTATAGTGAAATGTATTTTTTAAAGTGATTTGAGATACTAAACACAACACTCTATGCCAAATTAAATTACTCAATATATGCTTTATAGAAGATATCTAGGAGTGACGAACTTCTTCTAATGAGCAAATAAAACTAATGCTTCGTCTGAAAATTTTCCAGGGTTAAAATAAGAAGTGGAACTGATACCTATACCCAATGTACAGAACTGTTAATACCATAAGACAGACGTTATTAATGTGTACAGAATTGAACCGTTTGTAATCTAATGTGTTCCCTTAAGTTCAAGAAAAACATTAAAATGACCCTTTATTATATTCTCATATATTAAACCAGAAACCCATTGCTTTTTTTCATAATTCACAATAGCCAATCTCTATTTTATATTCAAACATCGTTTCTAAATCCCTATCTCCAAAACCAAGCTGTAATCTTAAAGTTGAGCTTTAAGTGAGGCGGTTAAAGTTAGTTAAAATCAAGCTTTACCTAATTAAACCTAGTGCAGATATCCTTGCAGACGTTTTCTAACCATCTTCAGACTAGAGTTAGGACTACAGTTAAGCAAAAGTTGGGTACGATGTTAAATACTTAATTATATTGTAATAAGAATAATTGAATAACTTTTAAAAATTTAACTTCATAGAAAATTGAACTTCGGGCTTGTTTTTTGTTTTTCGAAAAAGCGTTAGTGGAAAGCATCGAAAGCCATTCCCAAAATCACTGTGCGGCATTAGTCTGAGCAATGTTTGATTTTAATCTACCAAAGCCACCCCTTTCTTAGAACCAACCTTGGAATACATTAATAAAATTAGTTAAATACAAACGTACCATTTGGTTTTAAGGATCGGTATTACAGATTTTGAAAATTGGACATAGGAGTTGGGAATTACGTATTAAGTTGGAAATATGGAAAATTAGAATCCTACTCATCATTTAAAACTTAAAAACTTCTAAATTTTGAATTGCATTGAATTATCAACATTTTTTAATGAAATCTGCATGTTGTGAATTTAATAGTCATCAAAGTAAAAAATACTTTTCTCTAGACCCAAATCTTCAAATTTCAAAAGTTTTATTAGTCACTTAGATTCTGTTTTAAAATAATGGTGCTTCACATAGGTAGGATTTGATTGAAAAAATTTTAACTGAGTTGTTCATTATTAGTATTGAATGTTAGGAGAATTAAAAATTTTCCATATATGTATCTAACTTAATCCATAATTCCCAACTTCTAAGTCCTATTTTCAAAATCTGCAATCCCGATCCGTAAAACCAAACGGTTTTTAACATTTTATGGATTAAATCTTTTTTAATTAAGTAGTAAAGTTTCTTCTAAAAAACCAATATTCCATGGATCTTCCCTGGGTGCAATGAATATTAAGAAAATTTTTCTAAAGAATAACTAAGTATATTTAAGTGTAATAATTAAAATATTAAATTATATAATTTTTTTAATATAATTTTTTTTTAAATTTTTAATTAAATAAATTTTTTAATTTTATTTAATATTATAAAACTAATTTTTTAATTTTCTTTTCTTTACAGGTATGTTCACTTTTTTAATTTGTCTAATATTAATTATTCATTAAATTTGAATTAATTTAAAGAGTATGTATTTTAAAAATTAATCAAATATAATTATATAAACAAATTATTTACTTTAAAATTATATATAAATTTAATATTAAATATTTACATATTTAGAAATTGACCCTTAGGCTATTTTTTTTAAAGATTTATAAATTAGAATAAATTTATAAGTTATATTATAAAATTTTTATTAAGTTAAAAAGTTCTTGACTTTGATCAAGTCATCTAATAAATTATATCTTCCTTTGGTTTACTTGAAGTGCATCTATATTCTATGCCTATATTCAGTGCATTTAAGTATTCACACGAATGTTTGGCGCCAATAACTTCATATTGCATTTTTAATTCAATTATTAAAACATTTTAAAGCAATTTATTAAGAGTTAATTTAGAGGTCAAATATCTAATAGTTACTCTTGGCTTTATTCAATTAAAATAAGTATCTATACATAAGATAGTTTTTGATTGTGATTAGAAATTCTTTTGTTAAATTGATTTAAATCCAACCTCTAAACTTTAATTTAATTTAATTAAAAGATACTACTATAAAAAGTTGGGTTATAAATCTTCTTTAAAATGGATAACTTTTATTTATATTTTTTTTTTAGAATAAAATTAATTTTTCTACATACTCATGTATATTGAAAAAATTTTATTCAAAATTAATTATAGTTATCATTTCCACAATCTAAGATGTGATGGGTTTTCTTAATAACGAAAAAGTTATCTTAAATATTTAATAAAGAAATAGACTTCCTATTGTCAACTGCTTCCGCTTCGAAACTTATTAGAAACACTTGGATTAAGTTTTTAAAAACAAACTTATCAATTACTATGCAATAATCTCCCACGGTTTTCAGCAGTTCCCTTTTGATCTTTAAATTTAAAACTACTTCCATTGAATGAATGAATGAATTCTAAACTAGGTTAATTCAAACTTTTCTAGGTTTACAAAATTGCTTATATTCATTTGATAAGTTATAGTTTCCTAAAAATTGTACAAATAATAACAATAAATAATCATTAATTTTAAAATCAACTGCAAAACTTATTTATTCTATCTAAATTTTGACCAATTCAATTCAAAAATTCCCAACATATTTTTGCAAAGTTTTTTTTCAATTGAAAATGATTTCCTTTTTAACTTGACAAACTAATCCAATAAATTCTTAGTGCCCATGTCACATAATAATCAACTCTGCCAATTTCCTCACGAAATCCATTCATTAATAAAAAAAAAGTTTCTTTTCTATAACCTATTTTTTATATTCTTTTGATTACTTATTACTTATTATTATGTGCTTTAATCAAATTAGATTTTTTCTCAAGAATTTTAAATTAGTTTACAATGTATTGCAATCATAAAAAAGTTCTCAAAATTTTTTAAATAAAGCTAATAAAGGCAATTTAAAAGTTTTTTAAAAAAAAAATTTCTTTAACTTATCAATGGATGAATTCTTTTATAAGTTAAAGACACGTACTTTTAAAATTCATTCAAAAATTTTATATCTTAAGTTTTTTCTATAAAATAAGTTTTTAATATAAAAATTTCATTGATAAATTTTGTTTTTTAATCTTTGGGAAAATTTTTCTGTAAAATATGACCTTAAACCTTCCTAAATATGGAATCGTATGAGAAAAAATGGGTTACAATAGACTGAGTTTTTGTTACGCATGAAAGTAAAATTTGGTGTTTGGAAGAAATATTTATTACTATTCAATATTATTTTATAACAATTATTGGACCTAATAATAAATGACTTAATACCCTTCTACCAGAACATATATATTATGCTTGTATTAGAAACATAATTTTAATAGCTATTAACAAGGTCATTTACAGTTCATTGGATTTTTATCTATTAGATACTCACATTTGATACCATAGTTGGAAATTTATTAAAAAATACAATCGGATTCTGATCTAAGAATTTCCATTTAAAAAAAAGGGGGGATTTGTGGAAAAATTTAATGAAAAAATTTTAATTTGATCTTAAGTAGGAAAAAATATAATGATTATGTTGAACAAAATATCTAATAGATAGTGTTAATTGGTAATTATCTAATTTCTATAATAATTTTGTGAGATATTTCTAATTAAATAGAATTACTTATGCTAATTTACTCAGACACTATTGTGAATTTGATTTAATTTCTTGGAAAATAGAATTTAATTATTAGATTTAGGTATTCATGTGATTATGAAAATAGGAAAATATATAATTTGAAAGATTTTTTTAAGTTTAAAAATTTGTTCTACTGACCTTCTGAAGAATAATAGGTTTTATATTTGTTTAAAAGTATTTAGGGCTTAAATATATAGAAACTTCGACGGGCTACTGGGGTTAGGTTCACTTAGATTCAGAGATTAAAATTAATAAACTTAAAAGCTCTATAGGACTCTAAGATCCATTAAACTATAGATGATTCAGGACCGTTACCAAAAAATCCTGAATGCTAATCCAAAATTTGAAGACAAAATCCTTGACTAACTCATTTTTCCGCACCATACTCATAAAAGTTAAAAACTGCTTCAGAGTCTAAAACTCTTTTTTAATAGAATATAAAGTAACCAATTTTCATTTAGAGTTAAGAGAGCAAGTACATCAAACTTGATATATGTTTATTTAAAAGTTAAATAATTATCAATGTAAAGATTTTACAAAGGTTCCGAAAAGAAAATAAATTTAATAATTTATCGATTACTTTCATTATATACTTAAGAATCTTTTTGTAGAATTTCATTCTAAATTCTCACCTCAAATTCCGAAAATTAATGCAATTTTCATTTAAAAGTAATTTTAAAACATTCGAAAGTAATCTGATATCAAATAAGTATTTTTAAATTAATTCCTATCTAAATTTGAGGGGTTTCATATAAAATTTTGTATTTCATACAATTATTTCTTTGATTTTGTATTAATTACAAGTTCAAAAATGTACCTTGAACCCTTAGGTGGTCAATGTACTGTGATTACTGATTAGTTTTCCCATTTACACACACTCATAAATCTTAGAATGAACTATTTGAACCCTGCAGGTATGGTAGAGTATACATAGGCATTAATTAATCCTATTAATATAAAATTCATATCAATTTTCAACTCTATTTAATTTAAACCCAAAGTGAATAAATTATTTTCAATTTTATTTGATTCAAATTAAATTCAGAATATGATGATTTGTGTTGTACTCGTATGTATTTGTGGATTACAACCCTTGGTTTGAGACTTCTGTAAAATAACGAAGACAGTCTACTTAAAAAATTGAAACATTATTTAAATTTTCATGACTCTTTAAATTCTTTTAAGTATTGGGGGAAGATTCCAGTTAATGTATTATCATCACTCTTAATATCTAGATATGATTGATGGGCTTCAATTATCTGTAACTCTTATAAGAAGTAGACCACAAAAGCCCATTAATATATACTATATAGAAAGATATAATTTGTGATTCTAAATCGTGCGTCTGAGGAAATAAATGTTGACTATTCAATTTTAATAATGTGCAAAAAAATGTACTATACATATTTAACCCTTACATATGACACCTCTTTTAAATTCCCCCTTGTACTCTATAACTTATCATACATAGTAATCAACTCAAATTCTGAATTGAGGAAAAGAGATAGGCAAATCGATTTTATAAAAAAAAAAATGCAAATTCCAAATTAAATAATTCCATTATAATTTTATTCATCAATCTTTTTTCTTGTTTTTCCTCCATTGTTATTTTGTTTCAATAAATTACTGAGTACAAAACCAAGTACAAAAAAAAAAAAATTGATTCCAAAAAACATTGTTGTCCAATAACAAGTACATGATATAATTGATATTCTGTACTGCAGGTACATATAGTACATCCTCTTGTTTTGTTTTTAATTTTTACCGTTATATTGAATAAAACCAGTATACAAGATAAAATAATATGTATATCAGACCACTACTACACTTATTATTATTGTGTCATAAAATGTGTAAAAAAAAAACAACAACAACATAGAATATCAATTTACACCCATTGATTTAATCAATTGTATACTCTAGTCAGATTCGCTATTGTTTTTTATTATTTTAATAAAATATCTTATTATCTATCTCTTTCTTACCTATTGTTTTAACAGTTGAAATTTTATATAAATATATATGTAGTATATATTATATACATAATATATATTGATAGCCTACTAAATTATGCTAAAAAACAAAAACCTTTAAAGCTTTACTCACTCCTCACTCTTCACTCCTCACTCTTCACTCACCATTCTTCAGTCATCCAGTATTTTTGTTTTTTGTATTTTTTCACCGTGAAAATACTGTTGTTTTTTTCCAATGTTTAAAATTCATTTTTACCGTTACTCTAATTCTTGAATAATGCATAAATTGTGTTCCTTTATCTTTCCGACTCTTTCTGTCTTTTAACATTGAATTTTTGCATAATATTCTTAACATTCAGTTTTTTTTATTCTGAGTTTTTAAATTTATTGTTAAGTTGTAACTCATTCCAAAATTCTATCAATCAAAGTCATGTGCAGTTTTTTTTAGTTTGACTCTTTTGACTCATTTTTTTTTTCTTACGTGCTATTTTGTATATTGTGCTGTTTTGTCTATTCATTGGTTTTTTTTTTTAGATGCACAGCACAGTAGAGTGGAAAAAGTTATTAAACAGTAGTTGTATAAAGTTGATTGAATTAAAAAAGGAATACTTACAACAACAAAAAAGAATGTTAGAAAGAGATAGAAAGAAAATAAAAAACTTAACTGACAAGTTGAATAAAAATTTACATTGTTTTTTGTATATATTAATAAAGTTCACCTGAGCTAAATGTAATGAGTGATGAATTTATTTTTTTTTTGTGTTATACATAACCTATATATACCAATTTTGTATACAGTACAGAATAACAAAATGTCATACAGTACTGTCATACGATTTGAAATCTTGTCATTTAGAAAAATTGTAATTCATTTTATGGTTCAAATAACATTTTGTTTTTTTTTTTTTTTATGTTTGTTGTATTGTTTTTCGAAAAGTTTTCTATAATACAAAATATTTTGACCCAGGTAAAGATCTTCAAATGACAGGTTTCCATTTTTTTACTTAAAAGCACAAAAAAAAAAAAAATGTGTCAATTTAGTATTAAGATGTATTACAATTTGAATTTACTTGTCTATAATGAAAATTGAAAGGAAATTGTTTTCCAAAATAAATTTTCTATGGATTTTTAAGAGATCATGGATGATTGCAAAATAATGTTATTTAAGAATTGATATGTTTTTTGGTATTGAAAAGATCATTTGAAAGTCAAACTTTAATTAAGATGTCATTTTTTAAGTTTATTATTAGAAAAATTAAATTAGTTATTCAGAAAAATTTTTGTTTCATAAATTAGTGTTGCCGTTTTTTTTTCATGACATTTCTATGGTAATTTGAATGACATTTAAATGAAAGTTTCAATAACTTGTACTAAAATACATCGTTTAAAAGAATTTGATATTGCATTACAACATAATTAGAAAGTCTTTGATTTATAAATTAGTGTTGCCGTTTTTTTTTATGACATTGCTATGGTAATTTGAATGATATTTAATGAAAGTTCCAATAACTTGTATTAAAACTATTAGTGTTTTAAAAAATTTAATATTGCGTTACATAATCAGAAATTCTTTGATTTATAAATTAGTGTTGCCGTTTTTTCATGACATGTCTTAGGTAATTTGAATGACATTTAAAGAAAATTCTAATAACTTGTACTAAAACATAGTTTTTAAAAGAATCCTTGATTGAGTTACTTAACCAAAAAATCCTTGAATTATAAATTAGTGTTGCCGTTTTAGTTGCTAGTTTGCATGACTATTAAAGAAAGTTTTAAATTAACTTGAAATATAATACAGCAATACAATTTTTGATAGGATTTTATTTTTTAAATAAATTTTCATTGAGTCTTAGGTGATTGGTAGCTAATCTATAGAGTACAGTATCATTGTTAATATAGACGCCTTTATAACTATACATACTATCGTCTCAAAAATTATTTGTGCATAGTACAATTTTTAGGTACTGGCACAATAAAATTGTTGTAATTCAGTTAATAGTCAAACAATTTTAATAAATTTTAAAATTTTATTAAAGTTTAACAGAAAATAAAAAATTTACAAAAAAAAAACAAAACAAACGGTACATTAATTCATAGAAAAAAACAAAAACTAAATCACAAAAATTATTTGTGCTTTCATTTTAATCCCAAAAATTATTTGTGCATGTGTCTATTAATTCATCAGAAATGAACGGTACATTATTTTTTAAACTAATTTTGGATAAAATATATTCGTTTTTTATAAATCATATTTTAGTTGCTCTAAGTTTTTTTTTACGAGTTGAACAAGGTCTTCTTTAGTATAAAAATTAAAGTAAAATGGTTAAAAAACGTGAACTGTCAATTGAAATCAGAAGTGCAATTGTATCAGAGTTTAATTGCGGAGTTTCTGTGATGGAACTGTCCCGAAAATATAATGTTCATAGAAATACGATTAGATACCAGCTAGAAAAACAAAAATGTAAAGGGTTTCTTCAAAATACGGAAGGAAGAGGAAGAAAACGTAAGACTACAAAAAGAGAAGATTCCCAAATAATAAGAGCTGTCAAAATAAACCCTTCCATAACCGTCAAAAAAATTCTAGAAAACGTTAATAACGCAAGAATTAATAAAATAGGACCCACAACTGTGTCAAATAGGTTGAAAGAAGCCAACATTAAAACATATTCAACACAAAAGAAGCCATATATTTCAAAAAAAAATAAAAGCCTAAGATTAAAGTTTGCCCGAGAACACATAAATAAGCCTCCTGAATTTTGGCAAAGTATTCTTTGGACAGACGAGAGTTGTTTTTCGTTGGACGGGACATTTGGAAGAAAATTTTACTATTCTACCAGGAGTGAAAAGCAAAATCGAGCCGTATATAACCAAACGAGACACTCAAATGGTGGTAATATAATGGTTTGGGGATGTATTTCTCGTAACGCAACAGGTCCATTAGTTATGTTGCCAAAAAAAGTAACAGCAGGTACTTATTTTGATCTCCTACACAATACGATTCTCCCTGCTGGTAGCAGTTTAATAGGTCCTAATTTTGTTCTTCAGCAAGATAATGCCCCAATACATAAAGCTTCTTATAACATGGCATATTTGAAATTTGTTGAACAAGAAGTTTTAAATTGGCCTCCTCAGAGTCCAGATCTCAATGTAATTGAGAATGTCTGGCACTATTTGAAAGCCAAAATACCTAAAGAAATAGGAAGGTCAGAAGCAGAAACTTGGAACATCGTTCAAAATGCTTGGGACTCAATAGAAATTTCAATGTTACAAAATTTAGTGGATTCAGTACCAAATAGGCTTCTGGAAGTTATAAAAGCCAAGGAAGGCAATACTTCTTACTGAGTAAAATGCATCTTTTTTATTTACGAACATATTTTATCCTAAATTAGTTTAAAAAATAATGTACCGTTCATTTCTGATGAATTAATAGACACATGCACAAATAATTTTTGGGATTAAAATGAAAGCACAAATAATTTTTGTGATTTAGTTTTTGTTTTTTTCTATGAATTAATGTACCGTTTGTTTTGTTTTTTTTTTGTAAATTTTTTATTTTCTGTTAAACTTTAATAAAATTTTAAAATTTATTAAAATTGTTTGACTATTAACTGAATTACAACAATTTTATTGTGCCAGTACCTAAAAATTGTACTATGCACAAATAATTTTTGAGACGATAGTACTTATAAATATATTTATTTATTAGTCAATTTTATCAGTAGATATCTGTTTCACAAATATATGACATGAGATTAAATTAAACAAAATACAAAGTCTGTTTAAAAATAAATGAAATTGAAATTGTCATGATGAACTTTTTTTTTATTTTGGAAAACAGAAAAAAATTTACATTTCAATATGCGGGCGTTTTAATTTTTTTTTTTTTTTTTTATTATTTTCCTTTTTTTTTAGTTTAAATACAATTCATATTAAAATGAGCAAACTGTGCTGAATAACAGTATTTCTTTAATTAATGAATTGACTGATGGAATGTTGAGTTTAATGCAAATGACACAAAAAAAAAAAAACAAAAATAGAGAGACAAAAGTCATTTTAATTTTGGAAAAGAAATAAAAAAAAATAAATTGTTGTATCATGACGACGTCAATGACCATTATATTGTTAATTCTTGGAATTTGAATTGAATTTGAATAATATTGTTGAATGAAATGTTAGTTCAACTGTTTATTGTCATATTTAAATTATGACAAAATAACTTAAAATGTTGATGGTGAACTATTCAAAGTTGCCTCCAAACATACAAATTTGTCGACATGGCTTCAGTGTGACCATCTTTTATTGAGACTTGAAATCTATGTAGTTACTCTAAACGTTATATAAAATCAAGTTCTGTGTAATGAATATCTAATGACAATTGGATAAATAGAAATACATCTCTTCGTGCAAGAACATCAAAAATTGTTTTTAAAGACAAAGAAGTGTAAGTCTATATCAGTTTGAACTATGGGATCGAATCTTTTAAACTTAAACATAGAATGTCTATTGCACTATTATAGCACTATACCTCTCCATTAAATCATAGATATTATAATTTATTTATTTGAATTCTTAATATTACAAAAACAGGATCAAAGCACTTTTGAAATTCATAAAATGTATCGATTGCATACTTTTAGGGATTTTTATTTTTTTTAGTACCTTAACTAAAATTAAATGTCTGACTATGCAATTATGAAATTGAAAAAGGAAATTAAAAACGTTAAGTTATTAAAAATATCTGGGTCAAAGTAGTCCCATAAAATAGGAGTAAGCTATAGAAAGAAACTGTAGCTTGAATTCCT
The DNA here is from genome assembly GCA_963082915.1 of Dolichopus griseipennis. Classification (NCBI taxonomy): domain Eukaryota; kingdom Metazoa; phylum Arthropoda; class Insecta; order Diptera; family Dolichopodidae; genus Dolichopus; species Dolichopus griseipennis. Next base: position 6,289,866 of record OY720444.1, read on the forward strand.
AATTTTGACAATTAGCAAAACGTATTTGTTTATTTGTTAATTAAAAATGTTTATGTAGGATTTATCTAAAGTGTTATACTCAGGGATATTAAAGGTTTCCACAGGTTTTATTTTCACAAAATTTAAAATCAAACTTAACTTCTAGTAATAACTACAATAATAACATTGTAAACTACTGAAATTTTACCCTACAAACTTTTTAAATTATACTAAAATAAATTCAAAACTTTTAATAAAACATTTTTTTTGGATTGTGTATTTAATGACATAACAGTTATCTATCGAAAACATTTGTTCACAATATGTTCAAGTGTAAACTACAAAATTTAAATTTTTTTGCAAAACAATGTTTGTACTTAATGACAATAACAATACGTTCAATTGCACTTGTTTAGCAGATATAGATTTTAAACCGAATGTAAAAACTGTCAATTTGAATCGAATTGGTTTTCCCTATTCAACTACAATCAAGATCGAATGTGTTTTATACACACATTCTAATTTCAAAATAAACCATTGTCACTTGCTTATAATACTTTTTTTTTTAAATTTTATATTTTGTCATGCTTAAAAAAAATTTGCAATTGTCATCACAAAAAATAAATTTTATTATAAGTCATCTTTTAATACTAATACTAACGCAAATATTCAATGAAAAATGAATTTTCATTATCTAACTGTAAATAAATACAACAACAACGAATACAAAAAATTTAAAAATTTAATTATCCTTGATAATAAAAAAAAAAAAAAACAAAAAAAAAAATTGTCCTTGTTTTTTATTTTTCTTTAAAAAACATTTTATTTACATAACACTTATATAATGATAATGAAATCATTTCTTTGTTGTTGTTGTTGGTTTTTCTTTTTTTTTTTTTTTTTTGAATAAAAAACGATAATTAAAAAATAAAATTTAATTTATTTTTTATTTTTTACTTTAATATTTTTTAATTTGAATAAAAATTAAGGATTCTGTTATACATAATATGTATTTGTATATGTAAACAAGTAAAGAAACAGTCAGTCGGTGCAACCGACTTAGAAATACCCTACACCTATTTGGTTCAAATTTAAGGACATATCCATAAGTCATTTTAACACCATAGAAGCTGTTATTAATTTGATCGTAAGACATAGCTAGCCAAATTAACTGTATAAAACTAAAAACATTTTCTAATTACCCTATCTATTAAAAAATACTACAAATTCTTACTAATTTATCTATTTAAAAATATTAAAAAACAAACAAACTTGAAATAAATGAAAATATATTTATTCCAATTCAATTACAAAATGAAAAAATTCTAAGTATTAAATTTTGTGATAAAAAGATAATCAAAGCATAATATATTTAATAATCCAAATTTTTAAAAATTGCAATTATTTGAAATGGTTAGTTTATATACCTAATAGAAAAACTTATAAACGCAAAATATGCAATAAATGTATTTCTAAAATACAATTAAAAATTTACACCTTTTCATATAATTCATTTAAATATAAAAATAAATTTTACATAAATGCAGCAAGTACCTTTGAACATAGCTGAACCACTACAATTAAGTCTAGATTTCGGAGACACATAGGACATAGGAAATGTATTCTTTGGCTTCGAAATTAAACTCGACCACAACCAATTCCCATGGTACTTTCATTACTAGTAACCTACTGTTAAATTTCATCTAAATACCGGCATTATTTTTTGAGTTATGGTGTTTTTAAGATATATGTTTGTTAGTCCTTGAACTTTTCAAGGGTTCCAGGACCCGAAATTATGGTACGATTTCGCCCATATGCAGTCCCGTCATACTTTCAATACTAGTTAACCCTTGTACACAATTGGAACGCTCTATTTTAATTTTAAGTTACTAGTTTTATTAATTTCGATGATAAGCTTTTACACATTGGGGGGTCTAAGAGAGGTTCTGAACCACCACTCCAATTGATCCCAAATTAGGGGGGCACGCAAGAAATAGTAAAGAACACCCTTGTGGCAAATTGGAAGCTTCTACATTTGTTTCAAGTAACTATCTTTATTAATTTCGAAAATATGCTTTAAGGGCCTAAGAACTGAGTGGCTGGTCCCCGATCCACTACTCCAATGGGGCCCAAATTTCAAAGACATTTACGAAATAGGAAGGGACACCCTGATACCAAATTTGGAGGTTCTATCTTCATTGGTTTCGGAATTATGCTCGTTTGGCCTAAATTCGATCAAAAAGTTCTAAGTTCCGAACCCATTGTCCAATCCTCACCGTACGTAATCACCGCCGTAGTTTCGCTGCCAATAACCTACAGCACAAATTTCATGAAGATAGCCTCATTAGTTGTTGAGTTATCGTGATTTTTTATATATGCTCCTTAGCCCTGACATCGATTAAAAGGTCCGGAATCCGAACCGTTGGGCTGATTTCGCCCTTATATAGTCCACGCTGTACTTATAGTACTAGTTAACCCTTGTACACAATTTGAACGGTCTATCCTAATTTTAAGTAACTATTTTTAGTAATTTCGATTATAAGCCTTTAAAACTTGGGAGGTCTGAGAGGGGTACAGAACCACCACTCCAATTGATCCCAAATTAGGGGAACACGCAAGAGATAGTAAAGAACACCCTTGAGGCAAATTGGAAGCTTCTACATTTTTTAAAGTTGTTATCTTTATTAATTTTAAAGATATGCTTTAAGGTCTTCGGAAATGTGTGGCTGGTCCCCGACCCACTACTCCAATGGGACCCAAATTCACAAGACACTTAGGAAATAGGAAGGGACACCCTGATACTAAATTTGGAGGTTCTATCTTCATTGGTTTCGGAATTATGCTCGTTTGGCCTAAATTCGATCAAAAAGTTCTAGGTTCCGAACCCATGGCCCAATCCCGACCTTACGCAATTCCCGAAGTATTTTCACTACTAGTAACCTACAGCACAAATTTGATGAAGATAGCGTCCTTAGTTGTTGAGTTATCGTGATTTTTTATATTTGTTCGTTAGCCCTGAAACCGATTAAAAGGTCCAGAATCCGAACCCATGGGCCGATTTCGCCCATATGCAATCCCCGCCGTACTTTCAGTCCTAGTAACCTACAGTTAAAATTTCATCAAGATAGCTCCATTATTTTTTGAGTTATCGTGCCTACGGACGGACGGACGGACGGACGGACGGACATGGCTATATCGACTAAGGCGGTCACGCTGATCACAAAAATATATACTTTTCCATATCTAGCTCGCTTCCTTTAGGTGGTTACAAACACCATACCAAAGTTAATATACCCCTTTACCTATTCTATAGGTGTAGGGTATAAAAATTAATTTCAATTAATATATTGTTTTAAAATACCATGGTAACTAGACTTTAATCATTTTTCATAATCATTGCAAATAATTATCACATTATTTTCGTAATTAAATGTGGGGATTCAACCGATGGCGTAGTGGTTAGGGAGTCGTCCTTTCCAACTGTTTTTCCAATTTCCAATTATTTTATTTTATAATAGCACCTCCCATTTTAAATTAAAAACAGCAAGTGATCAGGTATCTCCATTCATGTACCATGGTATCAAATAAATAAATGTAAGGACTAGTTAACATAACATTAAATATCTGACCAATGGCGTAGTGGTAAAGACACCGCTTTTCATGTGGAAGGTCTCGGTTTCAAACCCCGGTCAGATCATATCTAATAAAAAAAAAATGGTATAATTATATCGTAATAGTTTATATCGTAATATAAAATAAGATTTAATAAAAATATATAAATAATTCTTGTGTAAGATTATAGATGGCGCACAAAGTTAACATTTGCGCATTTATATTTCATAATCTTATACAATAGTTACAGCCGAGTAATCAACGGCTTAGTGAATATTATGATTAAAGAAACTGAAAGCTAGTTTAAATAAACTTGGTGAATGCCCTGTACTCCTTAAAGGAGTGGAAGAGGAATAAAAAAAAAAAGTTAACTTAAATAAACTGTTATAAGGATACGACCCAGTAAAAATGGTCCCAATATCAAAAGGTTCAGAAGCATTTTACTTAAACAAAAAGTTCCCTTAGAAAATCTTTTTAAATTTAACATGTTTTTTTTTATAGGTTTTAGGTTTTTGGGACTTATTTCATACAGCCCTTATTATATTCAATGTTATTCAAATTGTACCGGAAATTACTTTTAAATTGGTACTCATAAGAAATTTAATCTCATAATAATAAACCATTAGTTTTCAATAATCACAAATTACTTTAATAACTTTATATTTAATTAATAAAGAATTAAAAATAATTTTTTTTTAATTAGTTATTAACTAAAAGCTATATATATATAATTTTCATCTATTTGAAGTTATTTTATTTTTATATTATTCGTAAAAAAATTTTCATTAAATTTTTTCTTAAATCAGTTCACATTAAATATTCAATTCGAAAATACCAAAAATAATTAAATATTAATTGTACTGTTATGTACTTAATACCCACAAAATTTTGAAGTACTTACAGTACTTAAAGTATTTTCAATGGAAAATAAATTAAAATTTAAATTTTCTTTATATATATACATTTTATGAATATAAAACTGTTATATAGGTGTATATAATATATAAATTTTAAATGAAATCCTTTATTCTATTTCCTTCTCTCTCCAATCAACATTTTCTGTTTTTTTCTGAAGGATTTTTAGAATTTTCCCAAAACTTTATGTATATGTATTTATAATTTTTTATTAAAGTAAATGTTATTAGCTAAGGGATATCCTGTTTCATGAAAATTTTTTTTAGGATTTAGAAAAAAAAAAATTAAACCATAATTTTGTTGAATTTTTTTAGTATTCCGTGGTTTTCAATGAAAAGTTTTTCTAAAAAAAACTCACGATTAGAAAATATTCCTATCAGCGATTAGATATTATTTCGTATCCTATAAGTACTTATTTTCACGGAAATATTTTTTAAATATAAAAAAAAATATAAGATATTTAAAGTATTGAACAAAAATATGAAATTCTAGAATTTAAGTAGTATATAGAATTAATTTAATGTTTTGTACTTAGTACTTCATAACTAGTGTTCAGGTTCAGTCTTCAAAGGAATTCAATGCAAAGTTCTATATTGTCCCTTTCATAAATACTTATAATAGAATAAGTCATTTCATACTAAACTGCTCTATCAATCTCAACTACTAAATTCAAAAAGTTCGTTCCGGTACACATTTGATTACTTTAAAGTCGTTAAAATGCTTCTGCAACAACGATTACTATTCTTATACAAATGTAATCATTCGAATAATACTGTATTAAAATTTCCAATAACAGGTACAAAAAATTGATTGAAAAATCTAAAATTAAAATCATATTCAGGATGACAAAAAAATTAAATGAGATTTAGAATTCTCTCAAGTAACTGAAGTACTCGTTGACTACTTCAATCTTTATACCAACAATTCCACAAAAAAATCAGTTATAATATTATTGTATTATTAATATTTTATTAATATAAATTTTTTTATAAATTCTTACATGAATGCACATACAATAATAAATGTTAAGTATATATATATATACACAAGTAGATATATTATGATGACAGTAACTATTGTATACATTACATGTATTTGATATCCTTTAAGACTTAAAAGTACTTTAGTGCTTACAACCTTCTAAAAATAATTTTTCTACTTTCTATATTTTAATATTAAAAATAAAAAAAAATAAAACTAAATTGAATTTAACTGAACCGAACAGTGTTGAACTATTCTCATATTACTTTAGAAGGTACCACAAATATATATATATATATATATATATATATTGAAAATAATTTCATCTTGTTATTGTGTTGCAGCAACAAAAAAAAAATTTACTAAAGTACAGAAAATAATATTCAACTACAACTATTTTTTAAAGGTTATAATAATAGTTATATATATTTATCAATACTATTATATATGTAAATGAATTTATACAAGGTATATATGTTGCAGTTCAGCTGCAGTTTTTTTAAAAATGGATGCAACAATGTACGTAAAATGTATGCAGAAAAACGGATGTAGAAAAATTAAAAAAAAAAACAGGATGTTTAATAAAAATTGATTAATTTGTCGAATGAGAGTTCAGAGTTCTTTCAGTCAAATTTAATCTAATATTAGTTATCCCAAAATACCCCAAATGACCCCAAACATCTCTGAAACGAAGAGTTGACTTCTATATTGAAACATTAAAGAATCATTAAAACAATTGATTACTCCACTAAGTACTCACTATAATTCGATATATTTGATATTATTAAAATACAAGTAATTGTTAGTCGAATTTAACAAGTAAAAGTCAAAAAAATAAGTCGAAAAGTACTTGTAGGAATTGTATTAATTAGTTTAAAAAGTAAATGTATATGAAGACAGGTATTTAAAATTCAATTACTTTTCCACAATGTCTATGTTAATTTTTAACTACAATTTCCGATTTGTTTCAGACTTAGTTTCGAAATATAATTCATATGAAACCTTAAAAAGAACTAGAGAAGGTGTTTTTCAAATAATTTAATTCAATTAATTAATATTCATAATGAATACTTTTAATAAAAATTACTCAATTTAGAATATAAATTAAATTTTTCAATATTTAAATTATTTAGTGATAACATATAAAAAAGCAATGAAAGTAAGTAACTATCAAGTACAAGTAATTACGTGATTTTCAATATCTTACATCATCTATTTAATTTTATAATTTAACATTTTAACTTTGAATTTAATTAATTTAATTTCGTAAACAAAATGAGATCACCTTCATCCATTAAATATAATATATACGCATTAAATTCTAGACAAATAATAAAATTAGTCTACATTATGAGTTGAATCTCTATTAGAATTGTATTCTCTATTCTAGTTGGCTTGATTATTTAGAACCAATCTTCAATTATTAAATCTTCGATTTTTTAACAAGTTGATGACAAGAGATTGAAGCCTATCCGTGTATTTAGTGTCTAAGGCGTTTGAAAAATTTAAAACATAACACCGACACCCTCTTATTTGTCTTAAATTATTATTACCTACTAATCTTCCTCCTCCTGTAGTTTCTATGGGATTATATTAAAACTGTTTACGCATTGTAGTAGTTAGGGGGTTGAAGATAGGGTAGGAAAAATATGATTTATGATTTTTTTTTTATTTGAAAGAAGGGTTATATTCGAATACTAGTGCAAATCATTGACTTCTTCTGTAAATATATAGTCTACAAGTCCAAAGATTTATTCTAACATTGTATGCTTATATAATAGTCTAGTCTAAATATAAGACAAATTACTTTTACACAACCTGTCCTATGTACAAAGATGCAAAATAAAAGAAAAAACAATTTATTGTAAAAACTGGGATTTTTTTTTCTGGCATTCTTAAAATAAATACAAATACAAACTGTGATGCAAATGACGTTGTAATTTGACATTACAAAATACATATATATTCACATAAATGCATAAAAAAACAACAACGAAAAAAGGAAGTAAATTCATTAAATTATTTTTTTTTTTTTGTAAATTATTATTTATTTTGATTTAAAATTTTCAGGACATGTTTATATTTTCATGTTTCACTTATTTTTCCTTCCTTTCCGAAATTTTATTTTATTTTTTTTTAGTCCTTTGGAAGGAAGTTTATATATTTTACATAATTTTTTTTCATCGGATAAAATATCGAACATGTCGGAATTTATATTTAGCTTGGAGCAAATTGAAACTTAAACAAAACGGAGCTCGTCTCATTTGATTTATTTTAAGACAGGGATACATTTTTTTTAATAATATTTTTATTGCATACTTTAAGGGAAATTTGAAAAAAAATGTTAATGTGAGTCATTATGAAATGTCCAACAGGTTGACTGGAGTATATCCAACAGTTTTACTGGATCAACTGAAGCATATCCTATAGGAATATTTCCTTTCAAAGAAAAAATAGTGCGAATTGCATACTTTTAGGATCAACTTCTAATTAAATTTTCAATTTCTTAATATCTAATTTTAATGCTTAAGTATACATTCGGCTTGTAATAAAGTAATCTAAAGTTATTTTAACTAAATTTAAATTCCTACAAACAGGTCGTAATCAAACGCCCTATTAAAGGGTCTCTTAAGAAAATGTAAAGAAAAATTTAAAGAAGCTCGTTAAAATTTAAAATTATTTTCTAAATTTTTCTTATGATCATTATACGCTCTTTAATTATCTTATTCCTTTGCTCCTTTAAAAATGTTAAGATAGAAACAAACAAACAAATAAAACAAGAACATCCTGCAACCAAATTTTTTTTTTCTTTTCCTTTTTATTTCTTAGAAAGATTTTTAACATCCTGTTTTCTTTTTGGCTGCAGAAACATGGCAAATTTTCTTTTCCAAAAAAATTGTTTTTCTTTTATTTAGAAAATTTTTTACAAACAAATTTACGGTTCATCAAATTTCAATTTTCTTTCAATTTCCAAACTTCCACTGTTTGCAAATTTTTTTTCAAGAAAGTTGATGACATAAAAATGATATAAAAAATTGTCTTGTTTTTGGCAATCTGAATTTAAACTGAACTTGATCACTGTTTAAGTGCATTTGAGAGTAAATTTTGTAAGAACCGTATTACGTTTCAAAGAACAAGGAACAATTTTGTATTTATTGAAATAATATTGATTAAATATTGAACAACTTATATGAAATATAAATAAAAAAAAAGTGTCCTTGTTTATAAAATATATTTTTCTCAATTTAAAAATAAATAAAATGTCCTTTTTTAAATGTCCTTTAAAAAATCACATCTAGACTAAAGTGTGTTATGCATCTCAAGAGAAACAAACAGAGAAAAACTATAAAAATGATTTAATTTTTTTTTTAAGGTTATAGGAAACAGTCTATGCTGCTGCCTTCTCTTTTTCTGCAGTTGAACTAATTATACATTATTTACTTAACTTGGTGATTATTTGTAGGACAACATAATACAAATGTTTTTCTGCAACTTCCTGAATTAAAAAAAAAAAAAAATAAAAAGAAAAATAGAAATAGGATATAAAATATAATAGCAGTAATAATATTTTATTATAATGTTCATTGGTAATGTGTAGAAATGAGTATATAATGTATAAGCATATACATATGTAGTACTTTAATAACAACAGGATATTATGTGCTAAAAAAAGGGATATTATTTCGAATTATATTTTAAAAGGATATTAAACATTACTATATAAATCTCAGAGTACCTACTCAAAAATTAGGTTAAACATGTTTTATTAGTTTCATTGTTCTTAAGTTTAAATTGAGGATGGAAATTTAGTTACCTTGACCCACTTGAAAAGAGACTCTATTCAATTAATTCTATTTTAGTTATTCGGGAAAATACTAATTATTATTTGAAAAAAGTCTTCAAAGAGATGGTATATAGATCCAGTCAAAAAAAACTAAAGGTTTTTCCAATATAGCTGCAAAAGATTCCATGTCTGGGGTGAACGAACCTAGTTTTGAACCTAAGCAAACTTAAAAGAAGTTTAAAGAGAGACAGACCTATTTATTTAACAGCAAATTTTAAAGTAAGGCCTGTAAAATAAATTTAAAATAAGAATTAGAAAAGGAAAATTGGGAATGGAAAATGAAATTTAGAGGAGAAGTATTTGTAAGACTGAAGAACTATCGATTATCTAGGATATTGTGTTAAGCCATTTTACCCAACCTAAATTATGGAAAATTTCCCGCAGTATTTCTTTTACGTTCGAAAAAACATTGGTCTTGTAAACCAAAGTAGGTCTACAACATATTTACAAAAAAGGTTAATCGTCGAATTGCAAGGCGAACTTGCTTCAAACTTGAATCTCAGAAACATTTACCATATCCTTGGAAGATATTTTTCGACTAAATACTCTTTAGAGGAAATGCCCCTTCCTTGTACTTTGTATTATTATTTATTTCTTCCACTTCCTCACCGATATACCTTCATATTACACATGTAATATATACATATACTACATTCCTTCATATTGCACATTCTGCAGGTAACAATAATGATTATCATAAGTTTCTACTCTAATAAAATATTCATTATTTATACTTATTAATATTATAATATATGTTAAAGGTATACACTTTTGAATCTGAATATTTCATTTTTTTTTTATTCCAATCCATTTTCATGTTCTTATGTTACTCATGTTCTTTAATTCCAGCACGTCTTCTCTACTTTTTTTTAATATTCCATTTTATTATTGATATAACAATCTTTATTACAATGTTTAGTTGACATTTAAAGGACACTGAATAAACTTTTGATACCTTTTCTAGGACATTTATTGGATAAATTATTTTTTATTAACTTAAGAACTGAAGAACAACAACTAGAATGACGTTACAATTTTCTTTAAGGTCAATGCTAATTTTATATAACGAAGTAATAAAAAAATAATCAATTTGTAAGAGAAGGTTGTACATAATATAATACACTTAATTATGTATATTAAATAAGTACCTTGTACTTAATTTAAAGGAATTTTAAGATTTACATAAAATTAAAATGTTTTCAATTGGTTATTGCATGTTAATATTTAAGCTTCGTTGCAAGGATTCTGTAGGACACCAGTATTAATAGTTTTAAAATTCTTTGTAAAGGGTGTTGAATAAATTGTAAAACAAGGCATAAATTTTTAACTAAGTAATTCAGTATACAAAATGTTGCAACACAATGGAACATCGAAGTGTGTTGTAATGGAAATTTATCGTAAAAGATATAAATCAAAATGGGTCTATACTTATGTGTATAGGATAGAGCCTGCATTTACTTATTTTTCGAAAGATTTTGATTAAACTGTATTAAATTTTAAAATTTTAAATTAAGCCCTTAGAACTTCCTTAAAAATTGATCTTTAATTATTTGGTTTGACTCTATTTTCTTCTTAAATTATGATCAATTCCAAAATATGACTGAATTGCATACTTTAGGGAGCTATTTATATTTTTAATTGTTTAACAAACTGAAGGTTTTGAGAAAGCTGTAAATATAAAAGGAAATTTAAATTTCATGACTCCTGTGTCTGAAAGCCATATCTCTTATTTGGTAGACCCTAAATACTTAAGACCCAAGTCATCAAAGACCTTAATTGCTTTTTAATTTATTCAAATCCGAGTTTTATTGATAATTTTTAGTTTCAGTGATAACTTTAGGAAAAATTAATTTAATTTAAGGTCAAAAAAGAGGAATACCATAGGAGGGCTGTATAATAGAATGACGGAAATTGAAAGGTTTTAAGTATCTCGTTCAATTTTTCAATTAAATTATAACAAAATTTCATATTTATCCAATGAAAGAACAATTCCAGAAGAATTATAACACATCTATGTTAAGGAACACTCCTCCCTCCCTCAGTATTTTGAAAGGCTCAAATTACCAATAAAACGTCTTCTACACTTTATATTTAAATTAATAACCAATATTTTAAGTATAATTCATTTAAAATAAGCAAAAATTTAATAAAAATGCGATAATAATTGGACATTTGGACCTCAATAATTCAAAAACTATTTAATACCATCCTAAATATTTATTTTTAACCTATACTCTACACACATTATATTTGTTTTACTTACATAAAATTATTCTATTATTATTTTAATGATTTTTTTAAATTTATTTAGAAAGTTTAATACTAAATTTGATAAAAAAACGAAAGTCCAACCAAACAAAGACTAACCAAAATAAATATTTTTGCCTGTCAGACTATAATTTTTCCATTATTTTTTTAAAATTTATGGCTCATCAAATTAAATTAAATCAAAAATTTTTTTGAGAAAATATTCAAGTGAAAGTATTTTGTAATAATAGTAATTATATATACAAATAAATAGCCTAAAAATTGTGTGTGCATTACTGCATTATATGTGCAGTGCATCAGTTAATTTTTCTAAAGGCAGAATAATAAATTTACCATAAAATTATTGAGTAAGTATCTCTTAAAGATTTGAATGTGGTTTTTAAATGAAAATGAAACATTGTATTGACCATTGAACAAATTATAGTTAGTAATTAAAATAAAAATTGGATAAAATATGGAATTTGGTTTTGAAAAAAAACCCCTTGAAATACTAAAAGGAAATTGAGCAGGCCATTGGTTTTTACAAAATAAAATTTTAAATTAAAATTGAAAATGAAGTTCTATTTTATACTTATTTTTTTGTAAATTATATCTCCAACTTTTATTGTAACTTTGTTGATTAATGAATTTTAGTTTTCACTTTCATAAACTTCACCTGTGATTTGTATTTTTTTATTTTCTTATTTTCCTCTGCTTGTTTCACTTTATTTTACCTTTTGTAGCATTTTTCTTTTCATTTCTCATTATTTTTTTGCATAAATTTAATAAAGACTTCCTTTTAATTATAACCAACATGTCCGTATATAGTTATATAGTTATTTTACTTAACTATTAGTTAGTTATTTTAATTTTTTATATTGCACATTTCATTTCTGTATTTTTACTGATAAGTTCAAGTCTATGACTAGACATTTTTTTTATGCTTTAAACTGTTTTTCTGTTTTAAAGTGTTTTCTAAACTTTTTTATTAATTTTTCATCTGCAGCTTGCAGATATTTGGGCATTCTAGACTTTGCATACTTGTATGTTATAAAATATAAGGTGTTTTTAATCAAAAAAAACAGTTCAATTTTAAATCAGAAAGGGGAAATTATAGGAGTCAAGAAGAAAATCTCACTGCATTCTGCATGCAGAATAAATATCAGTGCATGCAGTAAAATTGAAATTTTTAATTTCTTAACGGCATTTTCTAAAGGTATAGAAATTTTAAGTTGAAAAAATTAGAACTGCAACAAAAGTTTTAAATTAAAAACCTTTAACTAACTGGTACCTACAAACTTTTTTTTAGTACAAGTTAACTAGGAAATACAAAATTATGTTCGAATTTCATGAAAAATGTAACTCAGCCTTAAAAGTTGTTTTAAAATAAAAGTAATATATTAAAATAATTTATTGTAAAATTGGAAGTAAACTAATTTAGGTTTCATTAATTGATAAGATATAATATAAACAATTAATTTAATTTGAAGTTATGTAAATAGAAATCAAAATCATTTAATTTTACTTTAAAACTCACATATGAAAAATTATATTACATATTTATTTGTCATTTAAACCAAATTAACTTGAAATTGAAGAATTTCCACAGTAACAGTGTTTCAGATCTTCACCCTAGTCTGGTCTGAGCCCTATTGCACTTATCACAAATAAAATTATAATTTTTTGATAAGTGAGTGTTTTTCATTAATAAGATTTAATAGATTTGTTGCCAAATATGGTTCTGGTGCAACAAACATTTATCAATAAAGGAACCTCGGTGGTTTCAATTTCTGGACAGGTCATACAATATTTAATTAAAAAATAATAATTTTTCTTTACAAATCTCCATGGTGACCAAATATAATTTAAAATATATAAATATATAACATAAACAAAATAATTAATATTGTAATTATTAATAAAAAGAAAGTGTTATCTAGTTGTCCCCGGGAGGAAAAGACTGCAAACGCTTGCTATTCACATTTACTGTGGTATGGAGGCAAATATAAAACAAAAAATGCAACAGTGCTTCAATTTTTCTAATTTGGCTATGGTTTATAAAGAGTTTTAAAATTTTTCAACAATTGAATGTGATCTCATTCCAAATAACAATTTTAAATAAATCCCGGCCAGGAATATAACAGTTTGAGAACTACAATTTTTAACTGTTTATGAATTTTTTCACAATGAATTGTGCAAATTAACTTGCTCTTGTTGTATTTTATTTTTTCATTTTAATTTCTTTGTTTTTTTTTTTATTGCAACATTTGCAACAATAAAAATGTGTTTACTTTTGAATAGCCGGCGGCAACTATGATTTATTTTGACCGGCAATTGAATTTGAGAAAATTGCCACAATCTTCCGATCATTTTTTACTTAACTCTTGTGTTTTTATTTTTCAATTTTTTTTAAACTTAAAGCAGAAATTGACTTTTATGGAATGTGATTTTTTATTTCATATTTCATTTTTTCTTATATTTGCGTGTAAATTTCCAGCAGCAAAAAAGAGCAGTGAAGAAAAGTGAAAATCTGGAAAAATTCACTTTTCTGCTTTTTAATTTTTGTTTTATTTTTTTTGTAAATTAAAAAAAAAGCAAAGACGTTTAAAACAAAAAAAAAAACAATTTTTTTTAAACACGAAAAAATAAATCATGCAGAAAACATAAAACACTTCCACTGGTCTTTTCTAGTATTATTATAACTATATTTTAATAATTATACTTATATTTTTTCTGTGTGTATATAAAGTGACTTATAAGGCGTTATGACATGCATAAATCGATTTGTTTTGCAATTAATCGATTCACATAGAAGAGTGGGAAATTTCAATTTTGATTTGTAGTTTGGTTTTTTTTTAAAGTTAATAGGCATAGATTAAATATTTCAAACTTTCAACTTTAGAATTCAATATTATGGGAAAATTGAGTTTTTTTACTTGATTTAAGTTATTATTTTAAAAGTACGAATATTGTGAAAGTTATTTTGATTAAATTAAGTTTTTTGCCTTGAACTTTGATACAAAAACAAAAATTGATATTGAAATATTCTCAGTATATGGTAAGTTAATTAAAATAATTATTTAGATCAGAAAAATGCGTACTCAAACCCCATATCCCTAGTCCCTCATAACTTCCCTTTATAGGAGAAGAATTTCTAATAAGGTTTTCATATGAAACAGACTCGGAAGAAGTTGTTGTCTTTGTTTATTCCAATCTATTGCTAATTGAAGACAATTTACAAAAACTATTATGGTTGATGAAACTGCGATGCTTTGAGAGCTGACCGCTATTCAAGTAAATAATTGTCTACCTATAATCCCATTGGTTTCGGATTTGATTTATCTATCATTTGTCATTGGATTCAAAATTTCTAGTGACTCTTAATTATAACGGGACTAGCTAGGTTTCTAGATATATTTTTTTCCAGAACTTTCAGGTTATTCTGTTGGATTCTTGAGTGATTGCCTTAAGAAAATTATGCAATTGTACATTGTACATATGTATATCTAAATTTCTATAAGATCTAAGTATAAATTAGTTTTATATTTTTTCTCTTCATTTCCTGCCTATCCACAACTGGATGTCGGCATTGTCGTTTATTTTATGTTGGTGGCTACAACGTTGATATAAATTCCATTCTATTTGTGGCTGTATGATTTAGGTCTCCAATTAGAAACTCTCTAATATTTCTAGCCATGATAGTTGATTTCCGCTTACTCCTCGTCATCCTTGTATGCTTCAAATTCATATTTCCTTGCTCGCATTATATGTCCAAAATAGGCTCCTTTTTCGTTTTTTAATTATTAAAAGTAATTCTCTTTCTCTCTGCAGAACTTCCTTTGTAGAACTTCCATATTGTTTACGTGATTTGTCCAGGATATCATTAACAGACGTCTGAGGTTCCACATTTCAAATGCTTCCAATTTGTTTACATCTATATATTTATAGAATTCTATATATTAGTTATTATATAGTTTTTTTTTTTAATGTATTATTTTAAATCATTTCAAAGAAACATTAAACTCTGAAAACTATGCAAATTTATGTTTGCAGAAAGTAACTACTAGTTGATATTGCAATTTTCTTTAAACTAATGGTTTGTTAGAAAAGAAAAGAATATAATTTACAACCATTTTCTTAGAATTTCTTATAGAAATAGCCTTTAGCAAACTAGAAATGGAATGTAGTTAGTGGATTTTTAGTTTTTTTTTTTAACAAGAAACGTTGTTAAATAGATTTAATTAATACTTATATAATGAGATTGAATATTCACTGGCATAACATAGTAATGATTAACTTTCCTAGAACTCCAAAGTCCTTAGTAAGAATTTGTTAATAATTCAATAATAATTTTTTGAAAATGAGTTAAAGATTATTAAATTTTACTAAATTATGACAGCATTCCTTTAAGTTCTCAAAATTTTAGACTTTGTTGTCTTAGTTGTTGTTTTAATATGGGGGATAGAATGTGCCATTCTAACCCGTAGATCTAGCGAACCGTTGTGCACCCTCAATACTTTTTATCAGTTTATAAGTAATATTATTTATTTTGTTTATATGAATAACATGTAGAAACGTCTTAAATTTTTTATATTTTTCAAAACTTTTCATAATTTTTGATCGTTGTTCTGTTGTGTACTGTTCCATTACCAATTCCCCAAGTTTTTTTCACAAAATTCTGAAATAAAAATAAAAAATATAAATAAATTTAAAGAGTTATTAAACTTTCAAACCAAATCGGTCGTTTTGCGCCACCCTGTATTATATATTTGTATATTCTAAATTATATTTGGTCACCATGGAGATTTGGAAAAGAAAATTATTGTTCAATATTTTTTTTCATCGAACTCCTTCGGTTAGTAAAACAAATGCTTACCCACTAACCCACCGAGGCCCCCACCCTACTATATTAAAACTTAAATAATTTTTTATTTCAATTTAGAATTTTTAAAATTTAAATTGTATCATTTCCGAAAAATACATAAAAAACTACTTAAACAGATTTTTATAAATTAAATCCGTTCTTAATACACAAATTAAAACTTAAAATCATCTTAAGAAACTAACCTAAAACCATTCATTAGCACTTCACATAATAACAAATCAAAATCCAGCTAATTAAAAAAGTAATTACCAACAACTAAGACTAATTTAACATGTCTTCTATTATCATACCGCTCAACATACTCATTTTCCTACAAAATATCTTTTTATTACATCATAATTTAATTTTTTTTATCATACTTAATTATTATTACATCATTTGTAATGTAAATGTCCCTTAATTAATTGCATAATAAGTACAATAAAAATTTTTTTTTTTTAACTTCCTTTCTTCCTATAAATGGGGAATAAATGCAATGTCCGCTCACTATCTATACGCTCATATATCTTGATATTATTATTCTAACAGTAAGTATATATATATAAAAATGCATAAATTTATTTACATACGATTTATTATAGTGCTAATTTTCTAATTCTATAATTTAAATAAGAGTTCAATCAACTCACATTGTCTCTATAATTCTTATTAAGTTCATTAAGTACAGAATTATGCACATAATATTTTAGCTTTAAATATACCGTCATTATGAGTATAGTAATAAAATAATAATAGCAATTATTATTATTATTTATTATACTGTCCAAAGTCTATCCACCTTCTTCATGTTGTCTAATTTTTTATTGTTGTTTTTGTTGTTATTTTTTTTCTGTCATTTAAATTGTCATGCAAATTACATTTAGAAAATTTTCTTCTTTTTTGAATCGCCTTAGAATTTTATTTTCGAAACTTGGATGAACTTTTGTCAATTTATACACAATCATTAGATTGTGTTACAGTGATGGGCAAAAATTAGGGAGGGAGTTTTTTTATATTTATAAATTAGGCTTTTAAAATAACATAGGGGTTGCAGGCATACTGCGGAAACATTTTTGAAAAAAAAACGCGCCTTTTTTCCCACCGCTTTGTGCTGAGACAAGGGCAACTCTACAATGACTCCTAGTACAATTGGACAGGGGTTTTCCTAGTTTTTGTAATTCTAAAAGGGGGGATAATTACAATTATATCTAAATTTAGAGTAAAACTAAAAAAAGATCTCAGAAAATTACTAAAATTGTATTTAATTTCCGTCTTTGATATGAAATCGGGCACTGATACAAATCCAGTTAGAATTAAACGGGAATATAAAGGGATTGATACAATCGGATGGATTATTGTATATCAATAGAGAGCAGTGAAGCAACTCTGTTAGATTTAGTAAAGTCTTATCCGAATTGCAACTCTAATCTATCTAACTTTTCAAATAACTTTCCCTCTCTAGAACTGTGGAATTTAAAAGGACTGAATCATCCTCTGAACCCTCTTACGTAATTAAGAATGGATTTTGTTTAATTAGACTTGCGTTTATGTCGGAGCTGTAATAAGTTATAAGAGCGTCGATAGGAGCATAGCGTAGAAAATTTATATTGTTCATCGATGATTAAAGTGATGCTTCGATATTAACACCTCTATTTCAATCATGTATAAAGTTTTCTACGCTTTTATCGACACTCTAATCACTTATCACAGCTCCAGCATTAACGCACCAGAAGACGAATGTTATTGAATTCAAAAACTAATAAACTTGGACTTAATTCTAATTTTTCCATGACCAATTATCATATGACCAACACTTCATTTTTAATAATCACGTTACATATTTTTATCCAATACTGTATACATATACAAATTAACATGTATGCAGTAATAAAATACGGAAATGACAATTTTCTTTTTTTTTTTAAAAGTCACATGCAATGCAATAATGAACAAATCCAAAACGAGTAGGCCGGCCCCATAGCATTTATAATTTCAAAAAAAAAAAAAAAAAAAAACTGCATTTACAACAAATTCTGTTATAAACAATCTTGTAAGTTGTAATTATATACTGTATAATAAGTAATAAAGTAGCCCTATCTGCTGTTCTACACATCTATCTCATCCCATATACGTCTCACATGCAATAAAATTTAATATATAAATTTTTTACTAAATGTTTCCCTTCTAATATTTTATTTTCAATTGTATTTATACATACATACACATACATTCACACATAAATATTTACAAAAAAAAAAAAAAAACTACAAAATAAAATTTGCATTAACACTAATTGGTCACAAAAAAAACTGTTACCATCATTAGAATACTTAAACAGTACTACACTTTATTGCCTCAAAATAATAAAAACAAAAGAAATTTTAATACTGTCATGTAGGGGGCACTGTCACTGTCATGCCAACATCATATTAAATTAAAAATGATATAAAATATTTCGGTATATGTGTACATGTATATATATATGTTAACCGCCATATGAAATTAACAATAAAAGTAAATGTATATTAGCATTTACATATAACATCCGGTTGTAACAGAGTAAAATGTTTTTTTTTTTAACATAACAGTCAACTGAAACAAATTGATGTTTATGAACTTTGTTTTGTATATTATATGTTATTAAATAAGTTAATAACTTATGTATACATATACATTTGTTGCTAATATTCATTTGTAAAATGTTTATAGGCTTTTAAATTTTGTATTTTAATAATAAATCAGTAGCAAAAATATATGTTAATATTTTTTTGAAGTTCAGGTGGGCAGTGGTTTTTTTTTTTTTTTTTTAAATTTTTTTTGAAGTTCATTAAGTTAGGTTATGCTTTAATTTAATGTTTTTTTTAATAGTCTGTGGGTATAATGGGATGGAAAGGACGTGGACAAGTTATTGTAGTAAATTTAAGGGAATTACAGTAAGGAATTAAAAAAAAATGGATAATTGTATATATATAAGTTGAAAATATTGAAGAAAAGATTAAAAATTTTAAATAAATCATAAAAAAAACGGATTTAAAGCGATCCCGTAAGTCGTAGGTTTTAAAAAAATACATGTTTTGGAAGTCATTAGAGTTATAATTCAATTTTTTTTAGTAAAATCAGGTTTAAAGAGTTTTCTCGTAGAAACACTCTTAAGATATTTCAAATAACTAATTAACACTATCCGAGATATTTCAAAATAACTAATTTAATTTTCCGAAAATCTTTCCAACATTTTAATTTCCTGGCCTCATATACCTTCATGGCTATGCTCTTGACTAATTTGAAGTTCCTTTAATTTTTAAACAGACTTTCTGTTCAACTGAATTTAATTAACACAAAATCTCTTTATAAGTATTTAAATGAATGTGAAATGTAGGTTAGTACCCTCTACATTTCTAAAAATTGTTTCAAAGGTGAAATATTCAGAAATATTAGTTCCTGGCCTGATTCTTCGATGGTTGTTCTCTTAATGAAATAAAATTCGATCATTTTGAAACGAAATTTTGCTTGAACTGTATTTAATTTCGAAACTACAGTAGTTACTGAACGGAATTAGATGTAATCCAATTACCAAGAGCTTGTGTATAATCAACTTTCCATTGATACAAACAAATGACCACGTCTTCTTTTACCTCCAGATGATTTTTCCGAAAACCAAGAAAAATAAAACAAAAACCAAATTTCCCAGACATTAAAAATGTTAATTTTGAATTTCTATTGAAAAATTGTTAACTGTTACAATAAAACTACCATAACTAACTTACTTAATAAATTGTCGTTGATAGTAAATTAATCACGTGAAGAAATTTTCAGTAGGTGGTAAATAATATTTTCTTTTTAAACAAAAAATTTAATACACCAGTCAACACAAAAATATTAAAAAAAAAAAAAAAAAACTCAAACCAAATTTTTTTACTACCATAACAAATTTATTCTCGTCACATTTATTTCCACGCAAATTTTCCATTAGAATTAATATTATATATTTATGTATATAAATTTAAAGAATGTATGTTAAAGAACGTGGTTCATTCAATTTATATAATATATATGTTAATACATATATAGTTAATATGTATGAAAAGTATGTATGTTAGTAGCATATCAATTAATACATAATATAAGTCCTCACATAAACGTTATTTGATAACATTCAAAAATTTTGGAGTTAAGCATTTTTTATCATAACCAAAAATTGAAAACAAGTTGTTCAATTTATTTCTTATAAAATAATAAATCTTAATAAATTCAATGTGTTTTCAAAATTTAAGTCTAAACTCCCCCTCCTGCCACTGATACTCTAACATAAATATAGAACTAATATAACTTTGGAACTATCAGATAAGATAGCAGTATTATTAACCTACAATTCAGAACAAACTCTTTATAAAATGAATTCGTATTTAAAATGCAAGTCTAAACCTTTCCCATTAATTTTATTTTAATTGAAAGTATAATTCACACAATTTTGAAGCTATTAGAAAGCAGAAGTATATAGTTAACTTTGAATTCAGAACAATACCTTTTTTTTTTAAAAAAATGGGTATTAAAAATGTAAGTCTAAACAGCCCCAAACATTCTGTTATACTAACACTAAAGTAAAATTCAGATCATTTTAGAGCTAAACATTGTATCAAATACCCAATATTATTAATTAGGCATTACGAAACAATTTCTGGAATTTATCGGTACTTAAAATGTAAGTCTAAACACCCCCATTTCTGCTTCAAAGAAGTCATATTATAATTTTTGCAGCCAAACATTGGATCAAAAACCAGCACAATATTATTAATCAACAATTCAGAATAAGTACTAATATTTAAAAAAAAATATTCGTATATAAAAAGAAAGTCTAAACACCCCCTTATCTACTGCTACTCTAATACAAAGTAAAAGTCAGATCATTTTAAAGCTAAACATTGTATCAAAAACATACGCAATATTATTAATCAACATTTTTCTAACTAAGAACAAGTTCCAAAACTTATATAACATATTCGTATTTAAAATGCAAGTCTAAACACTTGCCAACTTCTTCTGCTCTAATACTAAGCATAGAAGTTTTTCACATTTTGTTTTAAATAACATGAGGACAGGTATGTTAATTACACCTGTACATTTAACAGAACACCCACTTTTGTTGATAACGCAAAAACAAAAAAAAAAAACTGTGCTAATAAAATAACGGTTTAAATATCGGTTTAAAAAAAATTCAATTCGAATTTTTGTGCGATAATGGTGTGATATTATGACGGTGTATTTTTTCATTTTATCAATTCAAAAATTTTAAAAAAATATTATTTTTCGTTTTTTTGTATTTTGAAACCTGATTTTTATATTTATCGCGATTTTTTTCGCGTTTTTTTTGTATTTTTGTAGACATTTGTTTTGTTTTTTAACAAAGTGAATGTAAACATTCGCGAAATTTGATACTCACGAGTCAAAATAATAAAAAAAAAAAAATTTTTTAAATTAAATTAAGAATTATTTTATGTATTAAAAGTAAGTTACCTATATGTATATATATATACTACCTATTATATATATATATAGGGTAATATTATAGAGTAATACAATGCCAATAAGTAAACATGATCTGAATTTTTAAATACTTTAATTTTTTTTCTAAAGAATTATACTTCTTTTTTTTTTTAATAGCATAGTTATGTAAATTCTAAGCGATAAGTAATGAATTTTTTTATTTTATATTTTTGGTTCTTTTTTTTGGATTGTGTTAATTTACAATCAAGACGTGTTCATTGAACAAGCAATTTTAACCTAGATTTAAATATTATTTTGATTTAAAGTTTTAAAAATTTTTGAAATTGGTTCAATATGCCAAATTTTTGCCAAAATTATTTACAAAATTGTGCCAAAATTGAACTTTATAACGGTTATTAATTTTTGGGATATTTGTTGTGTCATATGACTTGTTAGACTTCTTAGATATATTACAACATTATCCAATGGTTACTATTTGATCCTTCTTTTAATTATGGGTAATCCTGGATAATTTATGCAAAATTTTTATTATGAATTGTTTTCCAAGTTTTATCAATGAAATCTTTGGGTAAAAATTAGTTCCTTAATACCACACTGTATTTAATTTAACATTATAAATCTAACTGACCAATGGCCTAATTGTTAAGATGTCGACTTTTCATGTAGAAGATTTCGGATTCAAACCCCGGTCAAATCATATTTAATAAAAAAATATCGTAAAATTGTATAATTATATCGTAATAGTTTTTATCGTAAAATAAAAGAAGATTTAATTAAAAAATATATATAAAATATTAACTATTGTGTAAGATATTAAATGCGCACAAAAATAACATTGGGGTATTTATAATCTCAAATAATAGCTACAGCCGAGTAATTAACGAAAAACTGGAGCCTAGTACAAAAAGATTTGATAAATGCCTTATACCCTTAAAGGAATAGAAAAAAAAGTTATGTACATATACGACTCTGAAAAATTTTTGATTCTAACCTGAGAACTTGAATCCAATTTTTGAATATTCATCAAATTCAGGAATTCAAATAATATTTAATATATTTTAATTTCTAATTTAAGGAATAATTAAAGGTCGCATACATCTTAAAACAAAACTTTATTTTATATTTAAATGAAATATATAAGAATGCAACAAGAGAGGCTTAATTATAGAGCGCCACATTAAATATTTTAAGTCGCATTGCCAATGAAATGAATTAAACAGGCCTCGAATGAAAAGTTATAATATTTAATTATGAACTGAAATATATGCGAATGCAACAAGAGAGGCTTAATTATAGAGCGCTACATTAATTATTTTAAGTCACATTGCCAATGAAATGAATTAAACAGGCCTTGAATGAAAAGTTATAATAATATTTAATTATGAACTGAAATATATACTAGTGCAACAAGAGAAGCTTCATTATAAAGCGCCACATTATATATTTTAATTAGCATTGCCAATGGAACGAATTAAACAGGCCTTGAAAGAAAAGTTAAAATATAGTTATGAACTGAACTGAATCTGAATATAATTTAAGTATTGAATCTTTATTAACGATCAATTAATTTGGGTTCAACCCTTTTATTTCTGAACTTCCTTTTTAAGAAAGATCTTAGATGTTACTTTGGAATACAGTCTGAAATAATTACATTTGAACATATTCAACTGTACCAGTACCAGGAAAAAAATAACTATAAATTTTATAAATCATGTTTCATTGATTATAAGTTTTATATTCTAATATTTACTTATTTGATTTACACTTATAGTTATTTCCTATTCCTTTTAGAATAATCAAACTTTTTTTTTTCAATAAAAGTAAGTTAAAAACCTTGAATTAAATGTATTTACTCATTCCCAAAAATGAACAAATGAATTTTAGAAATTTCAAGTTATTTTTAAAGTAAATATATAGGAAAACAAAATAAAAATTGGAAATATTCAATAATATTATTGAAAAAAATTTTGAATTTTATTTGGACAAATTCAATAGAATAATATTAAAAAAATATATATATATATATTTAATTATTTTTATTAAGTCAACAAATTTTTGCAAACAAGTTTGTTTTTTTTTTTTAATTTAAATGTTCAACTTTCAATAACAACTTATTTATTAAAAAAATAAAAAATCTTAATATGACTCATAAGACTCATATGACACATTACGATTAAAATGAGTCGCAATTAAAAAATTAAAACATTTTTAAGTATTATAAAAATTTTAAAGAGTCATTTTAACAATTTTTTTTTTTTTTAAACATGTAATATTTTATTTTATTTAATTAATTAAATATAAGTATTCTCAGTTATACTATATTATATGTATAGTCAAAGTTCATGCATAGTAGTATGTAAATATATATAATTAGGTATACATATATAAGTTTTTTTACTTTTTTTCAATTAAAATTTATTGAAAATAATTTTAAAAACACATTTAACAAAAAACACAATTAATTATTCTAAAATTAATAATTAAATTATTCAAAGTATCTTGTATTATTATAATTCTATTATATAGTATCTTGAGATACTTGTTATTGAATAGGAATTCATGAAAAAAAAATTTTAAAACTCCCCAAACTTCTATATTTAATGTATAGGAGCTTTAATGACATAAGAAAAAAATAAAATTTTAAGTTAGGGTCAATCATTTGAAACAATAGTTGTCCGGAAAAATCGATTTTCAGAATTTTTTTAATAGTATATGATATTAAATCCAATAGAATGTTTGCAATTATTGAAAAATATTGAATTAGATGCGTATTTTAAGTAATTTGACGCTTTTGATTGTTTGATAGGGTAAATTTAGAAAAATTAAAGCGATCAGCTGTTATTCAAAGTTATTATTAAAGGTTTTGTAAATTTTGTAATCTATTTATCTATTAAAATTAGTTTCGATTGAGGGTATCTTCTAGAATATAAGATTAGTGATAATCAGCTTCCGAAAGACTGTACAATAGAACGTTAATGAAAAATGCCTTTCACATGAAGCTTCAAATGTAACGTTAGTCGCGATTGAAAAATAGAAAAATCTCTGCAAGACGTTCTGTTTTAAGAATAAAGAAATATGGATCACCCCTATAACAATCTTTTTCTGAATTATTTAAAAAAAAAAAAACTTTTATCACCTTTTAAAAAAAATCTTACAAATATTTTCATGGTATTATTATAATTGGTAGGGAGAGTATCTATATGTTATTGTCAATGAAATCATCATAAAATTAGTTTTCAAATATAGATTTAACAATAGATTAACATGATTTTTTTTTTTTACATCTGAACATTTTTTTTTTACCGAATATGTATATATACACCTATAAATCTGAATAATAATAATACTGTTGTACGTACAAGTAAATTTTTTTTTAACAGATAAATGTTATGCAAATATTTGGCATTCCAATTAGTAAAAGTTTTTTTTTTCTGTTATTATCTTTTATTTGAGATCATAGCGAATAATTGCGAATAATAGTTTAAAAAATATTTGGTATTTATATATATATATATATATATATAAAATTTGTATGTATATTTAAAAAAAATTTGACAAATTGACGACGTTTTACCTTAAAGCTATATACAACAAAATTTGAACAAATAAATATTGAACTTGTTCCTTGAATTATTCATATTCGCGCGTTATACCTGTTTTTGTTTTGATTAGCGAATAGCGACTAGCGTTATTTCATCGCTATACGCGATATAGCATTAGAAAAAATGATTTTTTGTAAAATTTAAATAAATTATTAATGTTATTTTCTATTTTTGAATATTTTGTGTTCTTTCAATCAAAATTGTAGAGTGGAATCATTTTTTAAAGGTTTTTTTTTCTTTAAAAAAAAAATTGCTTAGGGGGCCATCTATTATCTATAATTTGCAACAAACTTATAAAGTTTTTTTTTTTTGAATAAATATATATACATAAGATTTTTGTGTTTTTTGGAAAAAATTCAGGTCAAATAAACAATTTACAAAGTAATTTTGTTTATTCAAAAAAACTTTTTAGTTTAATTTTGGAATTAAAGTATATATACAATAATGTATCTATGTGTATTTTGTAAGTACTTTCTAAAGTAAACAAATTACTGAAAAATTAAGTATTCAAAAATTATGAGAAATTTATAAAAAGAAAAATTATTTTGAAAAAAAAAATCGCAAATTTATGATTTATAAACAACGAGTATTACTTTTAGAAAAGTTAAAAAGTTATGAACTTTTAAAAGAAATTTTTTTTTAAATTTTGCAAATTAAAAAAGGAATTACTTAAATAATGTTTTTTTTTTTTGAAAATTTAATATTTAATTATATATTTCTGGAACTTGTTTAAGTTTTTGTTGCTATAATGTTTAATTAAGGAGGTACAAGTTTAGTGAATCAGTTCAGTGGAAGTTTTTATTAAAATAACTTTAGGGATCCAGAATCTCTTTGGTGTGATTACAGTATTGATTACTTTGTTTAACTTATCTCTATAGCAACCACCAAAATTCCTAATTCATTTAATTAATCCAATACTTAACGGTAATCTATAATACTATTTTATATAGCTGTATGTATATATAATTACTGTCCTAATACTTAATATTTATAAAAACTCTATTAATCAATTGCAAATGTAACTATTCTTTAGTACTTATTGAGTAACTCTAATATAGAAGGAGTTAATATTACAAAAATTGATTTTCAAAAGTTGTAAATGAAAATAAAGTATGATTGTGAAAGATTTTCGATGTTGGCTAAACTATATACTCAGTTCTAGTTTGGGTTTAGTACATCAAGCTAAAGTTGAAATTTACAGATTTTTTTTTTAAATTACAATTGCTCTGATTGTTCTACTTCAGTTTTCTAATTATTTTAGATTTTCAATTTCTGCATCTAGCGTTCTTAATAACCTTAGTTTTTCTCTTTTAAAATATAAAAAATATCTTAAACTTGAACTTAAACTTTAATATATACATATTAAAATTATTTTTTCAATCATTAGTAATTATAATAAAAGTAATCATAGTTATATAATAATATAAAATGCAACTTAAAGTAATTTGACAATGAACTTCATATTATTTTAAAAACGTTTTAATAAATATAATGTTTTATTTATAGCAATGTACTTATGTAATTTGTTCTTAAAATATTACTTTAAATACAAGTACTATATTCAAATTAATGCGTAAATAAAGTACTTACATTTTTTTTTAATTAAGTACTTACATAATTAAATTTTATATGGTCAAGTTTTATTTAATTTATATATTTAAATAAATTTTTTTTTTAATGATCCGTATTACAAATACTTAGCTGTTATATTACATATACCAGTTGTATATAATATACGAGTAGTATATAGTTATTAATTATTTATAATAAATTAACTTTATAGGTTCTGTCAATAAATTAAAAATGGAAATAATCTTATTTACAAAAAAAAAAAAAATTTGCGTAACTTATTTAATTACAATTAATAATATGAGATTTTTATATATATATATATATATATACATATAATAAAGATGTTACTTAAAATAAAGTTTTTATATGTAGACCTAATCTAATTTAGGCAATTACTGTTTAATACGCTTTTCATATTTTTAATATACAATTTTTAAACTTAATCAGGGGGTTCTGTGCAAAGCTTTAAATCTTTTGATTTATTTTCAAAAGTAATCGAATTACTAAATTAGTTATACTTAAGTTATAAATTAATTTAAATTTATGTAAAACAAATATAAATTAATTTGAATTAAATTTAAATTTTAAAAAACCAAAACTTATAAACTATAAATCAATCAATTCAAAATTTTTTTTTTAAAAAATTCTTTAAATTTTTAATTTATTTTTTTAATTTAAGGAAATATGTCTGGGAAAATTATTTTTTAATTAGAATCTTAGTAATAGCACTTAAATAAAAGTACCTATATCAAATATATCAATTTTTAAAATTATTTTTATTGCATTAATTTTAAGAGAATCTTACGTTAGCTTATAGCAATGGGGGATTAAAAAAAATTCACGGTCTTAGATTTTCTTAAATTTATTAAACTACAATAGAGCGTTGACAATTAAACGCTTTTGGAGTCATAACACAAATACAGATATAAAGTTCCAAGGACTCAGATCTGGTTGACTCAGAAATGATTAACTGAGAATAGGGACTAGCCACAGTTTACTGATTACATTGTTCCAAGGACTCAGACCTTGTTTTAATAATTAGATTTAATTAAAGAGCTTAAACACGTTTTTCAAAGACTCTGTTGTGCATTAAATTTATTTAATAGTAATCGCAAATTCAAATCCTATACAGATTGGGGATATGTAAAGACTGTATAAAAGTTCTAAGGACTCAGATTTAAGTTAAGTCAAATATAATTTATTATAGAGTACTGAAAATTTACAAGCTTAGAAAAATTAAAAAACTTCTAGGAACCAAATATAACATTCACTCCTCCTAGCTCCCCCGAAATTGACCCCACAGAAAAATTATTTTAAATGAGTACTTTTAAAGAAGGATATAGTTACTTAATTACTTATATTTATAACATGGTTTATAGGTCATCTGTATCCCAGTGTTATAATGTAAATACACCTTGCAATATATAAATACTATACCTATATATTTACATATTAATATTTAAAATTTTTTAAAAAGATATATGTACTTTTCAATCAAAAATATGTACTTAATTATTAAAAAAAAAAAAACATGAAAACGAGTACAAAAAAACAATATTTTGCAATCAATCGATATTTTTAATTACCGCAATTAAATTTCATGTTTTTTTTTTTGCATTTTCCTATTTTTAAATTTTAATATTTTTTTTTATTGAATTATTCATTAATTTTTTAGTTATTTTATATATATATATATATATATTTTTAATAAATTTTTATATAAAGAATATACATACTAGGTACACTATATTATACAGTACTATATAGATGTACTCGTTTATAATAATTCAAAAAATTCAATTCAAATATTATATTATTATACAATTATTATTATATATATATATATACATTATTTATTCTTAGAATAACAATAAATATTATTTTATTTATTATAAATAGCGTAAATTAGTATACGCTATATTATAATTAAAATTTTAAATATAAAAATTAAAATTTTAAAACGCTTGTTTAATTACAATAAATTTTGGTTATAAAATAATTTAATATCCATTGATTCCATATCTAATAATTGAATCTATTTCAGTACTACTGTACTTCCTAATACACTTATTTAACTTTAATAGATTTTTTTGAAATAAGTCTTTAGTGAGTAATTAAGTCATTAAAAGGTCGTATCACTTAAACTTACTTGTTAGGCACTACAAACCATGAAGGTTCTGGGCCTAATATAATATCCCCCTCCACTCCTCTCGGTTTTGCGCAGATTTCTTCCAATTGGCGATATGCAGCTACTTTTAAATCTGCCGCTGTCTCATCTCCCCAACGGAGGTTCGGTCTCCCTTGGCGTCGCTTCCCTGAGGTCTGGCTTCAAATATCCTCTTGACTGGAGCAGAAAATTAATTTAAATAAGTACTTTTAGAACTGTTGCAATTTACTATTACGCGATGGGAGTTTTGAACCAAGCTGCTTTGACAAACCGAAGTAACGACGTCTTGCCATGGTTATTCTACGTCTTATTTCTACGTTTATATTATTTTCGATGTTAATATTGGTCCCAATATTGGGTTTTCTTCTAATCCCATGTCCTATATAAATTTTTTTTCAATATTGACTCAAGTGTATTTCGAATTCTGCAAGTACCAAAATACCAAAGGCTAGTAGCTAAAAGCTAATTAACCAAAACAAAAGTTTAATGTAAATGATTAAGTGGATGGACTATACTACTCATAGGGAGTGGAAATGAGAACTAAAAATTATATACTAACAGCAATTAATATACACATCTCCATCCCAGAATTATAAGATTAGAATCCTTTTAAATCCCAATTAAATTTTAATAGTCATGCCATTTATTAACTTAAAACTTTAGTTAAAATAAATGGGCAGCTGTGGCTAGTTAAAATGGGTAGCTGTAGCTTCTGTTTATGGGCTACAAATGATAGGTTCCATTTCATAAAATCTATTATAACAGCCTCCTCTTACTATGCTATATTATAAGTACTAAATATATTTATTACAGCATTGTCCTTCGTTGCTCCAAGGATTTAAAAAAAAAACATTCATTCTCACTAAATCTTAAATTATTTAAGGACAGTCTAAATGTTCGAAACCCCCAAAACATACTATCATTTAAAGTTCCTTTAAAATACAATAATAAATTATAATTCAATTTTCATTCAACTGAAATTAATTATTATTTGTTTAACTATACAACAAAATAATATTGTGCATTTTTTAATAAATTTATATATATATATATATATATACTTATTATATACATCTATATATATTTATATAATATAAAATAATATAATATGTATATATGGTTTTGATTACAAATAAATATAACAATAAATTATTAAATTTTCTCATGTTTTTTTACGATTTAATCCTTTTTTTTGTATTTTTGCAACTATTTTAATATCCCCTACAACAATAGGATTTACTTAATAGTTTTATATTCTATACAGTCATATTTCATGTAATATATGTACAAATATATATTCATACTTCTACCACTATTAAAAAACAATTTTTATTTTATTTACAATTTAATCCTTTGGTTTATTATTTATATATCCCTTTCTCTTTCTCACTCTCTTTAACCCTACTCCAACTGTTGTACTATACAACAAACTTTCTCTACGTTTATATATTTAATCTTGCAAAGTATTAATTTATATTTGTATGTGTGAGTGTGTGTGTTTTATATGACAAGGATAATATTTTCCATACGAATGATCAGAAGGAATATTTAGAGACAGTCCAATGACAACATCAGGAACGACAACGATAAAATATTTTTTTTTTTGTAATTTTCTACTCTACACATGTATGCGTGTATGTGCATACAAAACCTACAGGCATGTGTTCATATAAATTGTATTTGTATATAAAATATATACAAATATTAGATAAAAAAGTTGGTATTGCAACTGTTAAAAGAATTATTTGTTTGGTGGTACAAATTTTTATATAAACCTATCCCCCACCTCCTCCCTGCCATCATATTATTGAAAGAAAAGTGCAGACAAGCGTAAGATTATGGTCCATTTATTGTTCATAAAGTAAAAAAAGAGGAGCAAAAAAAAAACAACAACAATAAAATAGAGAACATAACTTTATTCAGATGATAAGATTTGTTTTCGATTGAAAGATTTTTCAGGATTTCAGGATTTCAAGTATTCAGGATTTTTTTTTTCCAAACATTCCTGAGAAGAGAAAATAGAAAATGAAAATGAAAATTTATGAAAAATGAATATAATAACAGAATAATAATAATAATATTTATAATATGTATAATGTGTATGTATTTGTGTACACATATTATATAGAATATTTAATAAATAATAAATGCAGAGTGTTTCATTAGTACAAGGACAATGAAGCCTTGAAAATTATTAGAAAGGGTTTTTTTTTTTAAATAAACTTTAATTGAATGATTACATGGTTTGATTTAAGTTACAATTTAAAATTTCATTATTTAAGCATAGTTTTTGAATTAAATTCCAAATTTTATATTTTTAAAATATTGTATTATAGAATTAATTATAAAATGCAAATTAAATTAATTTTTATTTTATTTTTTATCATTTCAGGTATGTTCCAACTAATGGTTTAAATTTAAATAAGTATATAAATTATTTATAATGAATATTGCCGGATGAGTATGTATACATTTATTGTGAATTAAATTAAACAAACAGATAGAATATGCAAATAATGCATCTAGAAATAATTTATAGTTTTAAAATAGATTTAAATTAAATATTTATCTATTTTTTTAATATATATACATATATATATATATATATATATATATATAATCTAATAGGAATCAATATATATATATAAAAAAGAACCAGGATTTTAAATGTCCTTTACATGTTTAGGGTTACAAACCTATTTATAAAGTTAATTTTTTTTTTGATATTTAATAAAATTCGCCTTAATATATGCAATGAATTTTAATTTATTTCCAAATTAATGTATTTCTCATGATTTAAATGACTTTACAATAGGACGAATCATGGGTAGTCAACTGAGTGAAGCTTTCAAATAAATTAATATTAATTTCAGAAACGACATTTTAATTATTACGCCTAAGCATATGCAATAATTACTTTTATAATTTTTTTTTTTTGAAATTGAAGTTCCCTATTAAGTTTTAATATTTCATAATTGTAGGTGAAGTTTTCAAATAAATTAGTATTAATGTTTCATAATTTTAAATTATTATCAGGTTTTTGGATAAGGATTGATCCCTGATATTTGTTTTAGGTAATATTTTTAGAACTTATTTAATAAAGACTTATAGATCGTCATAATTCTGATAATACTGAATTTTAAAACCTATATTTTGAAATTTTATTATAGAACCTCTTTTAATTTTTCTAAAAAATTTATTTACACCCTTTTAAATTTCTAAACTCATCATTGAAAACTGTAAAATAAAAATAAAATATTGAATTTTAATTCAACAAAAAGAAATGATCTCTTAAAAATTCTCAAACTTGTACTGTATTTTTTTATTTTCTATTTAAATTTTGAAGAGAATCTTGTAGATAAATTGAAAAATAATAAAATTTTATTCAAATACTTGAATTTTATACAAATTTCAAATTCAATTTTAACGGCGTATAATAATTTTTCTATATTTGTATTGATTATAAATTGAAAAAAATGGAATTAAAAAAGATTTTCTAATAAATATTCAACAATTTTATACGCTAATAAATTTTATATGATTTATTTTATTTTTAGGATTATTAAGTACAGATGTTTTCATATTTTATTTCACAGTTTTAATTTTGAGAAAATTAAATTGGATTTTTATAGGAATCATTGTAGTTATCTTTGATGGAAAATTATTTTGAGTATATTTTATTAAAATTTATGACTACATTGTTCTTGTATAGTAATACAGAAGTAATTATATGATTACAATTCTGAAACGTAACAAGTACTTATAGTTTTAAAAAATTGTTTGACTAATAAAGTACTCTGAAACGTAACAAGTACTTATGTGTATGATTACAGCTCTAAAATCTTACAAATACTTATAGTTTTGGAAAAGAACTTGATTAATAAAGTACTTGTGAAATGTAACAATTACTTATGTGTATTATTACAGTTCTGAAATCTTACAAGTACTCTTAGTTTTGGAAAAGAACTTGATTTATTAAGTACTTCTGAAACGTAACAAGTACTTTTCTAGGAAAATATTAAACTAATAAAGTACTTTTGTGTAATCTATCCCCTTTCACAAAATATAAGTACAAGTGTGTTGGTTTAAGAGCCAGGCCTATAATTTATTTTTAATTTATGAATAAAATACTAAAGTAACTAAGTACCAGAATTTCTTAAAATCTTCTTTGCATATTTAAACCCAAATTTTTGTAGAAACTTTCTTCAAAAATATTTATAAAGAAATTTCAAAAATAAATTATACATAGTAATAAATTATTAAGTAATAAATTTATTATTGCACATTCTTATACCATTATTAGAAATACAATTTGTAAAATTTACCAAACAATTAAAATGTTTTGTTTAAGAATCTTTTTTTCACACTTTTTTTTTGAAGAGTAATTGACCTAAATTTTAAGAATTCCTTAAAAGTAATTGTAAGATATTAAAATGTTTCCCAACATTTCTCATAAAATATAATAATAATTCAGAATTGTATTCAAAATAAATAAATAAAAAACATTCAATTGTTTACGGAAGTTAAATTAAAAATTTTTTTAAGAATCTATTGAAAGAAATTACCAGAACACCATTGTAACATACTTACAATGTGTTGTACTTATTAAGAAAGTTTATAATTCGTTTTTTTTTTTTTGTATAAAATTTAAGTACTTACTGATTACTTAGGTATGTGTAATTATTTTGACTCATTATGATTATTTGTATATGAAGGTATTTAAAGAAGTTAAAAAGTTTAACATTAAATGTAATTGACATTTCTATATATAGTGTTTAATGTCAATTTTTTGTTGGTTTTTTTGAATGTATTTTATGTCTTAAATGTTACTTAAAACCTAGGTAAAAAGAATAAAAACACATTTTAATCGGATTATCTATACCAAAAGTTCATTCACATTTTCCCTTTAAACGCTTTTGATTTTTATTTTATTTCAATTTTACTTTTAGTTGTTTGTAAACTTACATAAGTCTTTTTTTTGTATTTTGTATGTTTATATTTAATCTTTGTCTGAATACCACGTGAGTTTTTTGGTTATTTTACTTTTAAATGGTACTTAAGATAGGTGTAATATATTTTAAATGCAGTATTTTTGGTATTTATAGAATTGAAAGGTGCTTCAAAACTAGTATATATGTAGTTTCTAAGTTCTTTGAATTTCTGTATATTCTAGTTAAATCTAGAAAATGTGGATGAAATCTAGTTGAACTAGAAGTAAGTACTAAAATACTTCTAGCGGGTCCTATGTCCTTCAGGAATGTCCGAGTTTTAATTTCAAACTTTAGCAGATCTTAAAGCAGATTTAATAAAGTGGAAATAAATTGATAACACCCTGCCAGTAAAAAATCATCTAAGCGAAAATGTGTATAGACTATTTGTGCCTTCACTAATTGGTTCAAAATGTTCTAAATTTGAACTTTCGAATTTGAAACCATTGATTTTTGGTTTCCAAGAACTTTAAGTATAGAAAGTCCTTACAAAATTTAATTGTGTGTTAAGGTTTGAAAACCTGAAATCGGACTGAAAAACCTTTAGGTGTGCATCATTAAGAGGAAGAATTAAAAAATGTGCTAGTTTTGAAATGTTCTTGTAACAGCTTTAATATTTCAGTGAATAAATGCTAGGGTATTTTCCCTTTTCTTACTATTTTGCCATTACATTTTGGTAATTATGTAATCAATTGTCAATATTAAGTTCTTGTTTTAAATTTTTCGAACATACTTCATAAAATTCGCCTAAAGTTATGCAATGAATTTTTTAAAATGATTTGATTAAATAAAAATAGGAAGCAATAAATATGGCGATTCAGGCGTTCTATTTAATCGCTTTAGAACTGTAGGTCTAAAATATTTTGCACAAATGAAATGGTTTCTGAACTCAACCAAATCGGTCTAAAATAAAACCCAATATAGAGTTTAATTTTAAACCCACTGATGACACTTCGATATGATCGTTTAAAAACTATTAGAAATGCGAAACGGAAGTAGCGGTAAAAGGGTGTTAAGGTACTATATGTAGTTACTGTTACGATAGACCAGACTAACCTCTTCAAGCTACGAACCAAATAAACGTATTAAAAATAGGATTTTTACCCTGACTTAAAAGTGTGATCAAGTCTTTTATAGTAGTTTTTAAAAAGTGTCCAACAAGAGTCCAAAAAGTTTATTAATTATGTTGTAAGTACTTACTTTCCTGTTATTTATGATTGACCATATTCTGGTTTAATGAATGTAATCATTATTATCTTAAGTTAAGTACTAAGTAATTAGTTTACTGTTTCTTAACACTAACTTTATTCATAAGTCATATAAAGTCTTTTAATAATAATAATATATAATTTATTTTTTAATGAATGATTAAAATAAAACGTGTCTTGACCTAATTTTACTTTCTTCTTTCTTTCACTCTCTTTCTTTCTCTCTCTATCCTTCTATAGTACTCAGTAGTACTCTATAGTAAAGACAAAAGTAGTTGCAAATTCTTTAATTTATTTACGGAAAATGAACAAAGAAAATTACAAAAAAAAAAAAAAAAAAAAAAAAAAATCGCTTCATGGATTTATTTTTGATATTTTCCATTTATATATAAAAAAGCGTACATAAATGAACATTGTAAATCAATTTTGTCTGGTTGAATGTACATATATATATATTAATATATACAAGTATATTATGTATTGGGATATCAAATACTATATGGTGTCAAAGGAAAGAAAACACTTTAATTTCACCTTTATATCCATTCAACGATTGTTACTTACCAGTGTTATTATACCCGTATGACTATATAGTCAAAGGGTATAATAAATTTGCCATTACGTTTGTGACGCAAAGAAGGAGGAGGGGTAGATATAGAGTCTCAAGTGTATGGATAGGATCAGAATCGAATAATAAATCTATTTAGCTATATTTTTTGCAATAGCCGTCATCGCTATTTAAATCCAGCAATTTTGGTCCATGGGTTCGGGTAGCTGCCATATAACTTCTTTTTTTATATGAGCATTACTCTATACCTATTGAAGCTGGGTTTATAAAATTTTTCCTAAAATAGTTTAGTGTTATGATGATCAAAGTTTCTGCAAAATTTGGTTGGTCTACTGCATTGGGTTCAAGTAGTTGCCATACAACTTCTTCTCTTATATGAGCATTACTCTACACCTAATGATATAATGTTTATATTACGTTCATACGGGTATCCCAGAGTTGACACAGTCTACTCTACTACACTCTTCTTCGCTTTTAAATCGAATTGAAAAAAACAATTTACAAGTAACACGAGCTCGCTTCCATATTGTTATAATATATATATATATATAATGCATTTGGATTTAATTGTCTAAATTTTAATTTAAATTAATTTTAAAACATGATAAATTTAGCACCTATAGCTATAAAAATAATTTATACTAATTTTGCTTCGGTGTTTTTGTTTCCGAAATTGGAAAGTGGAATGCTAATGACCATGTGTCTTCTATAATACCTTGCAAATTCATTACCTTAAATAAGCAATTGTTAATCACTTGTTATATTAAATATTATTAAAAAAACATTTTAATTAGATTTTTTTTTTCGAGTAAATTATATTGTCAAATCAAATTAAAATATTTTTTT
Organism: Dolichopus griseipennis; assembly: GCA_963082915.1. Classification (NCBI taxonomy): domain Eukaryota; kingdom Metazoa; phylum Arthropoda; class Insecta; order Diptera; family Dolichopodidae; genus Dolichopus; species Dolichopus griseipennis. The sequence continues at coordinate 6,326,761 of OY720444.1, forward strand.
TTAATATTTTTTATATGGTTATCAATCAATGTTATATTTTATAATAAAAGTATCTTATAGATATATTCATTGAATACTTTTCGAAATTATTAACTAATTATTATTTAAATAAGTTCCTGAATGATCTAATTAAAATAACAGAGATTTTTAAAATAAATAACTTTTAAACTTGAAATTGAACTTGAAATTTTTTTAAGAGGTTTTTTAAATATAGAGATTTGGTTTGAATTTGAATTTAAATCTAATCTTATGAATATGAAGTCTGTATCACATACTTTATTTCAGTTAATTTCCCGGCCTAGATTTTTTTTTCCTTAAAATGCATTTCCGATTCCTTTAAAATATCTTATTAGATATGAATATAATTACTACAGTTATAATTACAGTTAATTAATTTATTCAACTTGATGGCCTTGCTTGGATTATCTGAGTTAAGCCTTAAAGAAATATTCATGATATGTAATAAATAGATTAAGGCTCTAGTCCTCGTTAGTAAAGGAACTTAATTCTAAAACTTTCAAAATTTTGAAGCTAAATCATACCACAATCATGTAAAGAGGGTAAATATAACTTTAGATCTAATTTAGATCCTACAGATACATGTTTTCCACTTGCTAACTGTTTAACTTTTAGTCTAAAAATTCTGTCTTATGTCTGCACTATTTGTACATGTAAAACAAATGGGGCGGTAGAATGAAAATATACGGTATAATAATATTAATATAAGTTTAAATGAATTCACTCACAGTTACTTGGCCGAACAAAGCCATCAGTGCTATGCGTTTTTTATCTGTGAGCTATTAAATGGGAATTAAATTAATTTTTAGTATATTATGTGAGAAGGCCTTGAAAATATAGAATTATTTATTATGTTATTATTAGAATTGATCTTAATGAATTCACACACAGCTACTAAGTACTTCAGACAGTACAAAGCCTTATTATCAGTTGTAAGCCTTGTTTATCTATGAGTTATAAATGTGAATGAAATTATTTTTTAAATATTTTGTTTCATTTTTAATTACATGTAAAAATATTAAAATTAATTATTGAATCCAACGACGAATGGTAGCAGAATCGAGTTGCAAAACAGGCTCCTATTGCATAAACCACTTACCACTCCTGAAGATCATTAGCGATACTTAATAGTTACTCACTCACTTACCAAAGAAGTTATTAATTTTTAGTTGAATTTTAGTTGGATCCGACTGGCACCTAGAACAATAAGTAGTTTCTCTGACCTCTGACCCCATTCAGGTACGAGTACTTATTTTGAAAGTTCTTATAATTACTTTCTTCTCACTGTGATTCACCCTAATTTTTGTACTCTAATATGTGTACTCAGTACTATCTCCAATTTTTTACTTTAATTTTAAAGTTTTTTTCAAATAAAACCCAAAACTACGTACCACATAATTAAAAATGAATTAAAATTCTTCTTATTTAATTTCAATTTTTTTTTTTAAATTAATTGAAATTTCAAAAATTTGTAAAATAAAATTTATTACAATTTTTTTCTAAAAATAGTTTTTCCAAAAACTTTCATGAATTTCATTTGAAATGAAATTTCATTATTTTGTTATTTCCGGGCTATCATCTGTATTTGATTTTGGCTTGTAACCACTTTATTTAAAATTCTATATTTGGTTTTGATTTCCAAAAAAAAAACAAAAAATTATTTCACATAATTATTATTTTTCCAAATAAAACCAACTCCACATGTTTAAAAAAAATTTATAGATAAAATATCCACGTTAGTTCTCACATATTAAATTACTTGCGTATTTTTAATTTTATTGTTTTATTTCTCCATTTTATTAAAAACATTGTTTGGTTATGACATAACAATTGGTTTTTGTTTTTATTGTTTTTTTTTTTTGCTATTTTTATGTCACGTTATACGCACTTAAGTAATACATGTGTATATACATAAATTTCAAGTACCTTAAAACAAACATATATACAACGGACTCATTTTAATAATGGTTTTGTTTTTCTATCTAAGTACGCATTTTTTGTTTTACCTTTAATTTACATTTACCTTCAGAATTTAAAATTATAATACGGTAAGAGTATTTGGCTTTTTCATTGTGCAAGTTCGGCTATTCCGATATTAATGGATTTTTCTTCCCATGGCTTGGTATCTTCATTGAGGATTTGCCGTTATTTACATGAAGTCTTAAAAGATTTAACTTCAACTGAATCATCTAAGGTTTTACTAAAATAATTTTGATATCAAGAATTACTGTGTAGGATTTATTCTAGGTCCAGTTGCTACTGGTATTGCATTAAATTCACGAGATATTAGAGATAGTAATGCTGCTGATATGGAAACTGGTTTTTAATATCAATCCAGACGCTAGTCATATTTGACTTCATACGTACAGTACTTCTGTCAGATTTTGATGATGATCATGTTCGTTATTGGAACCATACAATTTATATTTTGCAGTCCAAAATAGAGTTTTGAAAATAATGCCCCATAATTTGTTACTGCATATCCATTAACTACTTCCAGGCCTTTGTTTTCGTTATCGAATGTCTGCACATTATACGGAAGACATTCTGGACGTCGAATAAAGAATTGAATTGAAATTTATCAAAAAATTTCTTAGTCAACAAATTTGGAAAGGAAAAAGTTGAGTGATAGGTCTTATACTAAGGAGATACATTGGCGAAATTGCATTAGAAACCTCCAGCGGGAATATAGAAGTAAGCAGGCAGGGAAATAAATACGAAAACCCATTGACAGTGCGTTAAGTGAATAGACCCAAATAAAATCAGTAAGTGAGTCTTTTTGAAAGCCCTATTCTTCAAAAAGTATAGTGTAAGAAGGTGTCATAAAGATATTCGTATAGATTGTCAAGAATAAGATAACAGATTCTGGTTTTGATGAATACTATTATTGAAATAACGGTATAATCCCATCTTTAATTTTCTATGTTTTTCTCGTCTATATTCTGCGCTTTTTTACATATTTTCTATGTTATTATCATACATACTTCTTTTCCGACACTTTGACATTATACTTAAGGCTATAAAAGTAAGGCTTTTATTTTTGTTTTTATTCTTATCAAAAAAATTATCCAAAATGATTGTAACATAAGAAATCAAATTTTATATTCTGAATTCAGTACACGTTTATTCTAAAATAAAATGATAGGTAAGACAATATATAGTAAAATATTTAACAATCATATTATAATAACAAGGGATACATACTTGTATATTTATATATACATTTAAATGTACATAATAATAACGGTAAAAATTTAATACTTTTAATATATAAAAAAAAAAAAATGAACATATTCGGTGAACATAAAGTAATCTAAACATCTCACATATCAAAAAAAATTAACTTTTATTACAATTAAAAGGCTTGCCGAATATTAACCGGAATATGTTTATATACATATTATGTGTGTATGTTAACATTGGGTTAACAAAATATAATAATTAATAATTTTATATGTTTTATTATTATTATTATTTAAATTAGAATAAAAATGTGTTTAAGCTTAAAGTAGAATTAAAAAAATTTGTTGAAAAAAACATATAATTATGATGAAAAAATATAATCATCACAAATAAAAAACAAAAAACAGACCCATAAGGTGTGGTAGAACTTAATTTTGTAGGTGTATACAGATACTTAGAAAATAAATCCCAATTAAACTTTTCACTATATACTTAAGGTAAATATTGTAGTAAAAGTATAATAAGAATGAATGAATAGTGTTTACTATTGAATATCTTTAAGACTTTAAGAAGTCATTTTGAAGTTTGTGTAAATACACATGGGACACAGGTATTTATTATTAAACAAAAGAACCCGTTGGATCCATATTACTTCCTAAAAATTCTTCTTAAGATTTAATAGACAAGAATACCAAGAAAAACCAGATTAAATGACACTTAAGATCTAAATTTCTAAATATCAATTGTTTAACTGATAAATTTTACAGGAAGTACAGTTATATTACATTCAATGGTTTGTGTCTTCGGAAAATACATGTGTACAGAATTAATTGGTGTTAGACGTTGCTTTTCGCAAAAGTAGAATGAAAATAAAACATTTAAGGTGTTCGGTTTCGATTCGACATCCTATGCAGCTGTTTACCTAGCAGACGGGTTATACGTGTATAAGATGTATTCTTTAAAAAAGCGCATATGTTGGATTCAAGATTTTGAAATTTAACATCTAATCATAATCCAATTCACAGTCCATCAATTTTCATTAAATTTTTTAGTACATAAACTTATTTAGCAGGACATGACTAATAAAATATGCTGCTCTTGTGTACAGAATTAATTGGGAGTAGACGCTGCTTTCCTCAAAAGTAGAATTATAATAAAACACTTAAGGTTTTTGGCTTTGATATTCTATGCAGCCATTTACCTAGTAGACGGATTATAGGTGTATAAGGTGTATTCGTTAAAAAAGTGCCTAGGTTGGATTCAGGTTTTTAAAATTTAACTTCTATTCATAATCCAATTCACAGCCCATTAAATTTTATTAAATTTTTTAGCTCATTAATTTATTTAGCAGGGCATGACTAACTAAATTTGCTGCCAGGCCAGGCAACAGATTAAACATTAAACTTTTTTTATTTTAATAGTAACAATCTTTATAAATTTAATAAATAATTATTAAAAAGCTTTAAAAAAATCCGGAAAACTTTAAAATTTAATTTCTGGTCATAAGAATAACAAACCAAACAAAAAAAGATTTCCAAAACTTCATAAAAATTTAGTATCTAAATCAGATTTTTCAAAAGAATGACATACCTTCAGATTTTAATCTTAGCCCTGAACTAAATTCTATAAAGATTCGTAGAAAAATTGTATACACACACATACATTTATAAACATATTTTCCTCAACTCATCTTAAAAAAATTCATTGATCCATTGATTATTTTTTATTTTAAATTTCTACACTTCTTTCGAAGTTCTGAGAAAACTACCTTAAAAATAAAGAGAAGAGATTGAGGTTTTCGGAACCTAAAAATATAATCCAAAAACAAATTTTTTTTTAATATTTATTTTCCCAAAAAAAAATTCATTGATTCATAAAAGGAAAACTTTTTTTGAATTTTTGATTTTTCATTTTTCTCCATTAAAAAAGTAAACATTGATTTTTAAAAAAAAAATTGAATGGAAATCGAATCAATTCGAATATCGATTTTTATGTTGTTGTTTTTTTTTTCAATGATCACGTATTTAAATCTAATGGTATCTATATATACTTAATATCAATTTTGGATATAACTATTGAATATATATATATATTTGTATTTTATATGACTTTCCTTTAATTTCTTAAAAAGGTAAAGCGAAATCTTTAGTTTTTCATTTTCATTTTCATTTTTTTTACAATTCATTCGTAATAATAACACAAGAAAATATTGTGTCATGTCACTGGTTGTTTTTTTTTTTTTGATATTATGTTTTCTATTAAACTTAAGAAATCCATATATGGTGGAAGAAGAAAGAGTTGGTCAAAACTTTTTTTTAAGAAATAATAATTTCTATATATCGTTTGTTTTATTTTTTTCAAAACACGAACCAAAAATCCTAATATGATATCTGTACGTGCATTAATCGAACATGATTTCCTAGATTTGTAAAATGAAAAGAGAGAGAAAAACAAAGAAGTTAAACCAAAAAGGAAATAGAATAAAAGAAAATCAATATTTATTATTAAGTATTGTAAGAAAATAAATAAATAAAACGATAGAAACTTTATAAGTTTTATAAATTTTGTTTTAACATAACCTTATATTATTACAAGCCATTCCATGGCATCGGCTGTGGTACATGTCATATTAGGATTTTATGTACTTGGCTAATTGCAATTACTGTACTTACTACTTTAACTGTTTAATTCTGTGCATTTGAAGAAAACGTAACTTTAGTTGTTTGACATAGCCTTCTCCATTACAAGCCATGCCATGGTCTGTGCAAATTACAGTTCATATGAAATTTAAAAGTTATTTATAGTTTAATCACTACTCTTTTTTATTGCAACTATTCAATAAAATATCTTTTGCATCTGCTAAAAACATAAAAAACTCTATACAAGTTTTGTTGAATATAGGAAAATTACAAGCCATTCCATGGCCTTTTCAAGGTAAAGTTCGCTAAAATATTTAAAGATTATTTCTCCACTTTAATCAGTCCTTAAAATAACCATCTACCAGTTGTAGAGGTTATGTCTTTGTCTTCAATTGGGCATTTTCTTCAAGTTTAACTTTTTAGATAAGTACAAGCAGGTTTGAGGTCTAAGCTATAAACATTGGGAACTTCGAGCCAGAATTAATGCAATCAAAACACTCTTTTTAAATTTGATGAAAAACTATTTCTATTCTATTTTAACCTACAAATAATTACTTTTTTTTAGTAATTTGACACCTTTATAATTAACTGGTGGAAATAAACACAACAAATTTTAGGGTTGCCGTATATGATTAAAATATAGTAAAATAATATATGCACTAATATGTTAAAAAGCTGTTGTAATCTTTTGTTTTGTAGAACAATTAACTCTTTAAATACTCGTTAGAAACAAATTCAAACTTAAATGAATGTTTGTATGACATTAGAGTGTTACCAACGTCAAAAACAGTAAAAAACAAAAAATAACAATTTCTATATTATGTTTCAATTTTCGCCTGTTTTTATCTTAATAAACCTCAGCGTTTTTTTCACTTCTTGTTTATCTATTTGTTGAACAAATTTTTATATTCAAACATTAAAGTTTTGTTTTCAATTTTTAATTCCCATATGTTGGTTCATTATTATATATACTCGAGTGAATTAAAGCGTTCAGAGCATTTAAAACAATAACAAAAATAGAAGAAGATAATTTGAAGATTATTTTCTTACGATTTTTTTCATATACATTTGTCTAGTATAGTATTACTTTTCTAGTACAGAGTGTATTAAAAGAAAAGTATTATTTAATTTATTTATACTTAATGTCAAGCACGGCAACACTTGCAAATGCTAAATAGATATGTATAATAAAAAATATATAAACAATCTATAAAATTTAAAAATTTTTAGAAAACATTAAACTAAATTCCTAAAATCTTTTGTCTACAGAAAATTACAATTTTTTTCAAATTTTGGTAACACTGAAAATGGTCTTTAATTATTCTTCAGGGTTTTAAATTGTTTCCTTTGCATGATTTTGTTTACATTTTCTAGCTTCAAGTTGTCTCTAAAGGTTTGTTTGACATTCTGATTTAATACATTCAAGGCCTAAGAAAGGTAGAGGAAATGCGGTCGTTTTTTTGTGAACCAAAGACCTCTTGCATAAAAGCCAATAAGATTGAAATTTTTATTTTAAAAAACTCTCTTCTTCGCACGCTGTATCTGTGTCCCGGGTCCAAGGGCTATTTTTTAAAAATTTATAGTATCAACCGTACAAATCGTTAAGGTAACTTATGCTACTGTGTTTATTTTAACTTCATTACATTTCGATACACTGTACTTTATGAAAAATGCATAGATAACACAACTTTAGGTTCACTCTGCATTTACATTTTAATTTGTTCATGGATTGAATATCCATTTTTTTTTAAATAGTAAATAAAAGTAAATAATTTTTTTTTTATTTTTTTTAAAAAAAGTGTTTCTCTATTTATTTTCTCTGTTACTTTTTAGTCACTTTTAGATTCAAATTTTTTTTTTTTTTTTTCTTACCTGTTCATCATTTGTGAGTGTTCATACCTTTATCTTATTATTATTGTTATTATTAGTTCATGTAGTGGAAACTAAACAAAGCATAATATACTTACACTTATCTTTTTTTTTTTGTGTTTTTTAGTAGATATATAAACGCGTGTCAACATCTTAATTGTAGACCATAGGTCTTTAACTAAAAAAAAAGAACAAAAAATAATAATTGAAACGCTTTAAATTTGATTTAAAGTATAGTTATTAAGTATTTTTTTAATAGTTTTAAGGAACCTAATTTTAAAGTAGGTATACGTATATGAAAAAATGATTCATATAAGAGAAGTTTATTCTAAATTTAGTTTATTATATATAGCTATATATATATACATATAAAAAAAAAGAACAAAAAATATAGATATATAGATAAGAAATTATACAGAGCATAACGAAAGCATTGTAATTCAAGATTTAGATAAACATTAATTTTTTTGAGATTATTTGTTTTAACCTTTAGTTTTTCTTTTAAATTTAAAATAAATTTTTTTTTGAATTGTCATTTCGTCAGTCAGTCCCTGAACACGATTAAAGGAAGCCATCAAATCTTTAAAATACGGAAATGAAGCAGAAGGAAGATATGAGCAATTTTAAAAATTATTTATCCATTTATTTAGCAAGCAGTTTTTGAAAACCACGGCAGCTAATGGGTTAAAAGTCTTGGGCAATTGGTCTTAATATTTTTAAAAAATGATTCCACAATCCTAACTAAATATAGACGTCTTTTAGATAATTCGTTCTCCAGGATTAAATTGAATATTAACTTCAGAAATTTGAACTTTAAAAATTACTACTGTAGTAACCATGGTAACCATAAAGCTTTTAATTTTTCTAAATTATGTTTTATATCTGAAAGTCTTAAAATTAGCAAAACTACATTAGTCTACAGTTTTAATGAAGAGTAGAAGTAGAAGACCCAATTTTACCCAGTAAAAATTTCTCAATCTGAAAAGTTCAATTTTATTTCAAAAGAGTCTTATTTCAAATTTAAGCTATAGGGAAATTTTGAATTACAATTCCCATATAAATAACTTTAAAATGGTACTGACTTTAATCAGATGAAGAGTAAATTATGATACAAGGATTCTTACTTCTTATATAGACACCCAAATAAAATTAGTTCTCTCTGAAAAGTAACAACACCTTTTAAAGGGTTAAACAATTCAATATTATAACTATACGCTCTACTTAAGATAGGTATTTGAAAATGTATTTAAATTGAAATATGCTTAAAATTTTTATAGGTTTTCAAAAATTTCAAAAAAAATATGAACTTATGTATTTTTTAACATTGAAATATTTACAACACTTAAAAAAAAAAGGAACGACAAAGATAAAAAATTTTTTACCTAAAAAAACTATAAAATAAAAAAATAGCAATGAGTTAAATCATTATTATTATTACAATTTTTTTGTGGTTCTTCAAATATTTTTTTTAAGGTTCTTTATCACAATTTCCTATACCTTTTATCATAATTACACATTCGAGACCAAGAGTTCAAAATTTTTATGTAAACATTTTTAGTATATACATATATATTGTACATATATATATTTTTACATACTTTCAAAAAAGAAAATCTCAACAACATTTTGTTCAAACATTATAACAATATAAATATTGTGGGTTCATAAACATTAAGTTTATACCTTTTTTTTTTATACATAGACCTTAGTAACTTGTAATTTTACTTGTACTTGTAAAAAAAAATATGTTCAAGTTAAATTACAGGGAATTATAAAAAAACAAATATTTTTTGATGATTCCCAGATTTTTCATAAAGAAATTGGGACAAAAATAATTCTTAAAATGATTTTAAAATTGTTTTAAAGTATATTAAAAAACAAATCAGTTAAAAATCTTTTAGGCTCAGTTTTGATGAACTGATTCGATAAAAATCTGATTTTACAATTGTTTTTAAAAATTTAAAAAAAAGTGTAAAAGTTCTGAAGACTTTTGTTTCTTATTCTGAATTTTAAAGCTAAATTCAGTACTTAGTTGTTAATATTAGATCTATTATTTGAAATAATGAAAGTTCAGAGGGAAATATCCAACAATTTCCCTTAACAATATATCATTTAATCATTTGAACAATCCAACAGTCATTTAATGTATAAATGGATTATTTGTATTAAAATAAAGTATTTAGTGACATACTGTCATTTATTATTTATTTATTTTAACTTATATAATAAAAAAAAATAAATTACTTACCTATATATATATACTAACTAGCATTTTGAATAACATAAATTATAAGAACTATTTTTAAAAAAAAACTGTCATACACATTGTCAATTAATTGACAGCAATTCAAATTAATATACAATTTGACAAATACTGACACAAATTGACAGTTATAATTGGCATAGATTGATAATTAAATTATTTATAACATATTGGCATAGATTGGTATATAATTGGTATATGGATAAAATATTTGACAACATGTCAGATAGTACAATTGGATTATTTGTATTAAATTACAGTATTTTTTAAAGCAACTTGTTGTTATACAAATTTAAACCACTTTTTACTTACAAAATAAATAAGGTATAATAATAAGTACGTACTCAAAATAATGATAGCAAATTTTGTCAAATTGTTGTAGAAATTTTTAATAAGTGTCAGATTTAATTTATTTATTAGTTAGATTTTATAAGTAATTGAAATTTTTTTAAAAAGCAACTGAAGACCAATATGATTAAAATATAAGGTGGAAAGTGTCTAAAATAGTGTCAGAATTAAATTTTTATAGCTATTCCCTTATGCCTTGGCCACAATGATCGGTGCTATGATGCAGCATCGAAGTTGTAAAATGTCATAAAATGTAGCTATCAAATTTTTTAAGCACAATTCAAAATGTTTAAAGCGTTAAAGTGACATTTAATGTAAACAAATTAAGTAAATGCACATAATTAATTTTTGAATCAATAATTTAATTTTATTTTAAATTTTTTATATTTATATTATAAATAAATTTAATTTTTTAATTTTTATAAACTCTATATATTTTTCTATTTTAAACTAAAAAGTAATAATAAATATAAATAGCTGACAAAACATTAACAATAAGCTGTCAAAGTAGCGTAGAAGTTAAAAGTTAATTAACTTCTTCGCTAAGGCTGCGTTGAAACTTTGTTGTTACTTTCATTGTATGCATTTGTATTATTTTCCATATGTTTAGTTGTTGATGTAAAATTTCAACGTTGTTGGCTGCTGTCATTGTGCTCAGAAGGTATAATTCTTACATGTATACTGAGTTACATAATGTCAAATGTATCTTTGAAATTTTTCTACGGAGATCATTTTATACGTTTACAAGTTTAAAATGTATCTTGGAAACTTAGAGAAGGCTCATCTAACCCATGATATACAAAAAATATCTCTCTGCAGCGATAAAAAGCACTGCTTTTAATTAGGAACATCCTTTATTTATAAATATATAAATTTTAAATTTCTCAATAACGTTTTCCAATTCTTTACATCCCTTTTTGCAACTCAACTCTAAAATCAACTCATTTTTTAAAGTAGGTAGCAGAATAATAAAAACAACGGTACCTACATAATAATAGTTACCTACATATTGATAAAAAAAAAATATTTTAATTAAAACAAACTATTTAAAGAATTTTTTAAATGACAAAAGTCATAATACAATTATAACTTAATTGTAACTAACAATATAATCATATTGCAACATGCAACTATATAAAACAATACAAAACCAGTTCAACATTTTATTCTGTTTTACTTTACTTACATGTATATTGTAACACATTGTTGTATTATTTATAAGATATAATAGTTGACACATGTATTCTGTTCTAAATGCTGTTCTATTCTTGTAGAATTAAAAAAAAAAAATAATTCTTGTTGACATTTTAATCAGAAAATGTGGTTATGTTTTGTTTTTTTTTTTTTTTTTATATCCATTTTAATTTGAAACTGATTCATTTCCATTAAGAACAAAACAAATGAAAATTAAATTACAAAAAATTAAATTTAAAAATAAAACACATTTTAAAATTCTTTAAAGTATTTATAAAGTTATGTATGTATATGTTTTTGAAAATATGTCAAAAAGTCAAATCAGAACATTTGTATTATTAAACAAATTTGAAGTAGATCATTATAAAGAAACTTGAAGCTATACCTATAATCTTTGATCTTAAAATCAAGTATTATGCAATTTTTTCTAAATTATTTGTAGAAATGGCAACACTTAACAGATAGGAATATATTGTGGTATTTTATTTGATTTATTATGACTATAGATCAAAAGGGTATAAAAAATTTGACATTACGTTTGAACGCAGAGAATTAGGGAATAGATATAGACTAAGGGTATGGATCGGATCAGATGAGGTTTAAAGACCTACATTTTAACTTATACTTTCTTTTGTTCTTAACGGAAAGTCTAATACTTTGTGTATTTAAAAATTTTGCCAAAAGTAATTAACCAGATGATATAATGTTTATGTTACGGTCATACGAGAATCCCAGAGTTGGCACAGTCTACTCTACAACACTCTTCCTCGCTTTTAATTGCACGAAGTTTACTAGTATTGAATTAAATCAGGTTTTCTATATAAAATTGCCAATTTAAAAAATCAAAATAACCAAATTCCAAAACCACATAATCCAAGCATCAGCAAAATTCAAAAACTCTACTTAAGCACAAAGCGAGATTCGGAATTTGGAGTGATTTTACAGTTGCATTCATCGGTTGGATCAAACTTTTATGGGAAGTTAAATGTAAAGTATGGAATACTATAAAAAAAAGAATCACATCAGCTATTGAAAGAAGCTGAAGGTTGACATCGAGACACTACCACTTGCGAGGTTAGGAATTTAAAGGTATTTTAAGAGTGACATTTATTGGTTGGATCAGAACGTTAATAAGATGGTCAATATAAAGTGCGAAATTATGTAAAACAAATTCGATCAGCTATTGAAAGTAACCGAAGGTTGTAATTCAAACACTGCTTCATGCGAGATTCGGAATTTAGAGGGATTTTCAAGTGACATTTATTGGTTGAATCAGACCTTTATGAAAAGTCAAATGTGAGGTATGGAATACTGTAAAAAGAAAGAAGACGGAAGTTTTATATAATTCAAATAACAAACACTTCATTTGGGGTTTTGTGTTTGGATTGATTTTAGGGTGGAATTAATTGATTTGCAGACCGTTATAAGAAATTAGATATAAAGTGCGGAATTATGTAAAACTAATCCCAATTAAAGAAAATGGCTGCAGTTGGTTTATTATAAGCTCTAAGGTGTGCTGTTGGTGGGGTACATGTTTCATGAAATTCTGTATCTCAGAATTTTGAAATTTTAGATTCCGTATGGGTCCAATTTCTGTAGGTTATCAAAAATTTTCATCTATTTTGAAATAATTTGGATTTCGATTTGTGATTTTGACCATTTTGGATTTTATAGCTTGGGTTTTTTGTAGAGGATCTCAAATTTTTATTTAATTTGAAATTTTTATTTAAACTTATCATTATCTTTTGTAATATAATAAGATGTCATAAGATTATCTTTTGTTATACGTACAAGATGTATGTGAAGATCTTATGTATAGTTAGAGATTTAGTTATATATAAAAGAGTTAAGAACTATTCTATTTCTATAATATTATATCAAACTAATTTTAAACTATTACCATTTAATACTTGTTTTCTTTCTTTTTTTTGAATTGAATATAGAATTATATCATATTTCAAAAAAAAAAATCTATTTTTAAATTCATATGTATAAGATTTTAATTTTTTTCCCCACAGTTGGGAAGAAAATGTGATGCTCTTCAACATTTTTCTTTGTTTATGCAAACAAATCAATTTTTCCAAAAAAAAAAAAGAAAATTTGTTTACATTATTAAGTAAAAAGAAAATAAATGATTGATATGACTTATAGTGTATACCTATAATATGTATTTTATATATATATATATATATATATATATTTGTATATGTCTATTTGTCTGTCAGATTGAAATTATCAGATGTAATACACCTTTTGCTTATTTACCACATTTTATATATTTTATACTTTTACATCCGCCGTTTGTTTTGATTTGTTTGGTTCAACTTTGATTCAACTTAGCTGTTAAGACTTTTTCTGAAAAATTTTTCAAAAATTTTTTTATCATTTGTAATAAATGTAATTTGAAAAGAATTTTAAAAATTAAAAACTTGTGATTTAGTTTTATGACTAAGTTTTATGATTGTAATACTTTTTTTTTTAAAAAAAAAATTTTATTTCGCAAATTGCGGTTTAAGAATCGTAACATTGTAGGAAAATGTATGTTTTATTCGAAAATGGTTAAAAAGTCAGTTAAAGATAAACAAATTTAAATTGTAACTTTAATTTTATTTTTCACAATTTTTCTACTTTTTTGTTGTGGTGAGATTAGTATTAAAGATTCAGATCATTCTTAGATCAAACTTTGCGTTCTATATTTTAATTGAAGTTAAATCAAACCTTGACCTCCTGTTTATTCTTATTTAATGGAAAATAAAATCTCTGATATCGCTTTAGATGTATAAAATTTATAGATACATTTATTGGTATTACATTACATATTTAATATTTGCAACTTTTTATAATCTTCTAAACTCTGATTGCATACATATGCTGATTATGTAAAAACCCAAAAAAATAGAAGTTGCTTCACCCTTGGTTGAGTCTCTAGACCTTAGAGGAGTCAGAGTAAAAATTTAAACCAGACAACTTCTAAAAAAACTTTTCCAGAATGACTATTGTATATGAAAAAAAAAAAGATCTGAGAGTTAAAAGAACTCTTGAAAATAATACAATGAATGTACGATGGGGTTTTTTACTTGAGTTCTTTCAACTCACAGATTAGTTATGAATTCTTTAAAAAGAATTGACTGAAGCTAACTATTAAAATCTTCCTTTAGTATTGTAAATTATTAGTATCGAAAACTTTTATAATTTGATCTTGGGAACTTCGTACAGTTTTTATTTGATCTGACTGCTACGTATAACAGTTATACTTCTAAGCTAATAATAGAATTTAAAGACTAATATTATGCGCTCTCTCATCCCATACCCAATCATAGTTTGGAATATAACAATATAATGTTTAACATAAGTACTAATTGGATTTAAAACTGGTATAAAAAGGGATTATTATATTCAACAAATAGTATAACAGTTTCAATTTTTTTTATACTCAAATTTTCTTATGCTAATACTGAAATTAAGAGTAAATTTAAGATTCCCTTTCATTCTTCTTTATTTAAAAAGTAAATAAAAATTAAGTTTTTCATTGCTTCTGGTTAATTTCAATAAATTAAATTTTTTTGAAATAATAAAAAAGAAATTTGTTTTGCAAATTTATTATGTAAACTCTTTTTGTTTTAAATTTTTAAAAAGCAAAAGTTAAATAAAATATAAAAATCTTAACTAAATAGCCCATCATGATATCATAATATAAACAATAGCAAAAATTCTTTTTAATTCTAAATATAAATCTAATTATAAATATATATTTAATATTTTCCAGTTTTCTTTCACTATTTTAATACTTATTTAAATCTCGTGGAGTTGATAATAAGTTGGTTGGTTTTAATGGGTAAAATTTAGTTAAACATTCTAAAATTAAGTTTCTTATTTGATTCGCTAATTATCAATTAGTATTTTAACATTAGTATAAAAAGTTTTATTGCATAGCATAACCAGTTTTTAGGTTATTTTTTTATTATACTCGATTTTGATCCGGGATTCCTTGGTGATATTTGATTCCATTAAGGTTTCAAATTTATGCTAATTATAGAATCTTTTTTAATTATTCTATTAGCAACCTAAGAATATCTATTGGCAACTAATGAAAACTTTACTTATGATTAAGTACTAAGTTTAATATAATAATTTATTATATTAAACATAATCTGTTGAAAGTGTTTTGGGAATCATTAGACCAATAGAATCTTTTTATTATTCTACTAGCAACCTAAGAATATCTATTGGTAGCTAATGAAAACTGTGCTTATGATTAAGTATCGATATTATATCACAATTCATTATATTAAACAGAATCTGTGAAAGTGATTTGAGAATCATTAGACCAATCAGTGCATTATGCTCATTGGATCTCTAAGAAGCTAATGCTTTTAATCCAACTTTGTTAATTTGGAAATGGTGCGAATATCTATCAAAAACTATTCATTAGCATGGATTGAAAAACTTAAAAACAAACTTTTCCGAATTGAATTAAGTATGCGTATTTAAATTGTTCCAATGATCAAATATGGTTAAAATAACTTTTAAATTTCATTTTAGTAATAGTTTTATTGAAGGCAAACCAATTAATAACAATAAAACAATTTTTAAAATAATTTTTAACAATTGTTGTGCCACCATGTCTGTTAAATTTGACTCTGCTAATAAAAATAAAACAATTTTTTGAAGTTCAACAAAAACTGATTCAACCAAAAATTTTGAATTTTAATCAAATTTATTATTTCATATATAAAATCATTAAAGCAATCTTCCAAGTTCAATTGAGATATTTCCAAATTAAGATTGATATATGGTATTTATAATTTGATCATTATTTTATAGTATTTATATATAAAATGATCATTAAATTGAAAGATTTACAATAAATATAAATTATATAGATATCGGATATGGCTATCGATCAATTATGGATCAGTATATTGAATCAGTGTTGATCCAAAAAAGAAAAAAACAGCAAACCATTAGATAGAAATTAAGACTTAAATAAACAAGTTTAAATATAAAGAAGTTACATAAATTTCATATTATCTTAGTCTGTCTTGTGAATCGAAATAATAATTGAGTGTAGGTGATAAATTTATTGTCTAAACTTCAACTATAAGTGTATACAAATGATTGTATTAATGTTTTTTTCACTTTTGTATTACGTCAGTTTTGATTGAATCAACAAATAAATTTTAATATTACTTATAGTAAAAAGAATTATTGATGTTAATTTGTATGTAATAAATTTATTGAAAAATATATTTTAAAAAAATACTTATTTATTTATACAAATTTGATTTTGTCATTTGCGACAAATGTGTATTTAAAAGTGGTTTTTGTTTTATGGTTCAAAAGGGAGAGAAGTTTTTTTAAAATAAATTTTAATAGACAATGCGACAATCTCGGATAATCTTGAATTATTTTATTTATTGTGTTAAGATAAATCTGGTCTTTATATGCGAATAGACAATTTAATTAAAGATTTATTTATAGATTGATTTATAGATTTAGTTAATAAATTTGTTAGGCATTTGATTAATAGTATATACAAAAGGTAAAAATGATTTAGAGTGAGTTTTAAGTTATTATATATAGGTTTAATTTAAGAACTGAGTGATCAAATCGGTAAAACCCGTTATATACTTTAAAAATCTACAAATTTGATCTTAATCGAGGCCTTAAATATATAAAAATAATTTTATTTATTCATGTATACTTTTGCCATTAAAAAATTAAACTTAAAAACCGAAAACCTGCAAACAATGATTAAAACTGCAACTTGAAACTTGGCATTACCTCGCATATTTATCAGGCCGGTATATATAATCAAATTTTGATTATAAATATAATTTCTAAATTGTGTGTAATCATTTGTACTTGATTGTTAATTAACTTCAGTATATTTCCCGGCCTGATAAAAAAAAGTATAGGGCAATGAAGCTATTATATAAATCACATTATGAATAATCATTTGAAAAGTTATTTTACTATTTCATCCAATATAAATTATACTGGTGCATTTGAAACTGGAGACTGAAATCAAGCTTCTCAATTATTACAAAGGAGATGTATTTACAAAAGTGGGTGCCAGTATTCAAATCCTAAATTATACAAAATTGAATTTTTTAAAAATATCAATCGTATTATAAGAAGAAATATAAGAAAAATACTCTAATCTAATACTAGGAGGACTACGTACATTTTTTATTAATTGAAGATTTTTAAATCTAATTTTAATATACAATCACAATGATAACCTTTCCCAATAATTTTTTACTTATACAAATTTTATTCTACTGTTTTATAAGGTTTTATTAAGTTTTTTAATGGATAAGTTATCAATTTATCAAAAATCGATAATTTCTTTAAGCAGTCATCAAAGAACTTAAAGTTATTTGATATAAACTCTATGTAAAAATTATATTACATTCATTATTCTTCAATTTATTAAAATTCCCCTTTTTTTGATAATTTGACCTAGAAATTAATATCCCGCATACTTTTATTACAAAGTTTTTCCTTTTATCTATAGATACTACAAAAACAAAAAACTGAATCAAAACCCGCTCATACTTAGATACTAGAAAAAACTGAATCAAAATCCCCTTATAATAAGATACTAAAAAAACAAAATCAAAATCCCCCTATAATAAAAAAAAATACAAATCTGAAATAAAATTCCTCAATAAAAGTATCATAAATAATAAAAAAACATTCATTAATAAAAAAAAAACCATGAATTAAAAAAAGAAAGAGATAGATAGATAAAAAAAAGGATAAAATTTTGTAATGTGACCTTGAATGATATAGTATCTTAGATACATTAATTCAAAAAAAAATTACTTAATAA
This sequence comes from Dolichopus griseipennis, assembly GCA_963082915.1. Classification (NCBI taxonomy): domain Eukaryota; kingdom Metazoa; phylum Arthropoda; class Insecta; order Diptera; family Dolichopodidae; genus Dolichopus; species Dolichopus griseipennis. Next base: position 6,345,113 of record OY720444.1, read on the forward strand.
TAATCATAAATTAAACATAAAACTTTTAGAATGAGATTAAATTAATGATTCATAAAATGATTCAGTGATTCTTTTTCTAATTTAAAAGTAATCTTACATATATAATAATTTATTTTTTAAGTACTTAACAATCTCTATTATTAGTTTTATATATTTTTAATAATATTTATTTTATAAATTAAAATGGAAGTATAAGAATCACTGATATGTGGTTTATGAATTAAACTCAGTTAAAATAAAATGAATAATTTTTTACCATTGATCCAAATTTTGAAAAACGAAAATCAATTTAAAAGTTATCTTATATTATTAATCACTTTAAGTCCACTTTTTTTATATATTTTTTATTTATTATTAATTTAATTTAATCTAATTTAATTTTTTTTGTATCTAATTTCAGGTATGTATTTTTCAATTATTCTTCATTTCGATTTGTATCAAATTATATTGATTCATTGTAAGTTACTCGTTTTTATTATTTGAAAATTTTACCTTGAAAATATATCGATGTGTCATTGTTGTAAATGAATTTGTATAAAAGTATACGTATATATACATATACATTACAACAGGTAATACAAAATAAAAACAACATTTATTTTTATCTTTAAGATGCGTTCAAAATAATTTAGAAAAAAAAAACCTAACAACGGTTTGTAATGTGATCCATTTGTGAAGTTAAAAAGTGAATCAAATCAAATATTGAAATTTTTTCAGGATTTAAAGATATTTCAACAAATTTTGAGATTTTATAGTTATTATCTTTATATTAAATATCAGGGTCAAGTATATAATAGCAAAAAAAGGACCACACACATACCAATAAATTCTTATGTTCTACCTTGATGATTCACTAAATTAATTTGACCTTACACTATACTGCATTCTACATGAATCACTTGATAAATTTTGGATAATAATTTCGCATGGGAGAAAATTAAGTTTGCACAATTCATTGAATCAAAGAAAAATCTGATTTAAAAATATAACGGTTTTTTTTTCTTTTTTCCCATTTACGACAACGGTAAAAAAATTTAAACAATACAGTCTGATGTAAAAAAGTGAATTTGATTCACTTGTAATGTAAAAAATCAATTTAAAGTAATATTGATTCACTATATCTTTAATGTAATTTTGTTTTAAGGAAAACTGCCAAAATGTTCTGAAAAGTCCTGCAAAATCCTTTTTAAAATAAAAATTTTCAAAAAGTATCTAAAAAAATATATTTAATATTGAATCTTAAGATATACCTATTCCCTATACCTGTACAAATGACAACATAACAATGTAGAAATTTTTTTATATTATGTCTTGTATTTTGTTAATAGGAAACTTGTAAGTCTAGACTTTTTTTGTATTACATTATTTACGTGATGCCGTAGGTTATTACTGTTTTATTTATATATACATTGTATATATACATTTTTACGATTAATAAAGTAATTAAATAACAAAAACTTTTTTCTTATCTACCTTTGGGAAATGTTAAAACTTTTACATATGTGATACTAAATTATATAATATTTAATTTTATTAGAAGGAATTGCTGAATAAATTAATATTGTCTTAATTATTCAATTTAGTATATATAAATTTGGGTTGAAAAATGTCCCCCAGTTATGTAAGAATTGGAATCATCTAAGTTTTCAGATAATAACTCCACTTAAGTTTGATTAAAATTCATTTAATCAATATAATTATTCCAAATCATCCATTCACATCCTTATTTTAGGATCCAAGCTGTATATTTATATAACAGATTCCATCTTAGAGCTTGGTTCAAAATGAGTAGTAGTTTTGGTGTGTTAACTCTGATTTGTTAGCTCATATAGGTGGTATTTCATGATCGAGTTTTAATGATTCACTTTATGATTCAATTTTTAATCAATATAAAAGCGATCTACTACTCAAAAAGGTTTTAAAAATTTAATTGTACAACAATTTGAATCCGCATCTGTTCTTTGGATAATAAGTTGCAAATAAATAAACTTATTATTTTCAAGGAGCATTGCTCTAACCGCAAAAATACAAAACTATAAAAAAACGTACAATATAGATGGATCACTAAAATTCAATTTATTTATTTTTTTAAAGTTAATTAAATTAAATATACAGTGCATATATACTTAAATGTTATATTCCTATAGTCTGAATTGAATGAAAAACCAATTAGTTAAATAAATGATGCTAAACATTTTTTTTTTGAAACATATAGAAACCAGATAATAATGCAAAAAAAAAAAACGAATCACGCAAAAAAAAGTGAGTCATAAAAATAAGAACGCAAATTACAACAAAAAAAAAATGGTCTTGCTTCTTTAAGAGCGCACCATACTTCAAACTTTAAACGTGTATTCAATACTTATATATAATTTACCAAAAGCAAATTTTCCATCCCAGCATCCATTTTGTTTTTATTTTCATTCTTCTTTTCGATTTTTTACTTAATAGAGGTCTCATAATAAAACTTTTTTTTTTTTGTTAGTTTTTTCTTTTTGAACCACAAAAAACAAAAAAAAAAACTAAAAAATTCTAATAGCCCTTAGGGATACAACAATTTAGTGTATAGTTAATAAAAACACTCAAAAATTGTTTTCTTAAAGAAATTCTTCAATTATGGATTCTAATCAGGTTTCATTTGTTATCATTATTTTTTGCTTTCTTTACAACATTTTTTTAAAAAGTTTTTACTTTATTCTGTAGTTATTTGATTAATTTTTTCAAATATGTTAAGACTAAAATGCGGTATACTCCGTTATTAGGTTTAATTTCGATAGAGGAATTACCGTTATATTGATTTCTTCAGATTGTCTTTGTCATAAGTATGTTTAGAAATTGTTAATAATAAAATTAATTATTAGGGCACAGGGTTTTTGTTCCTCGGTCTGAATTGATCATAGTAATGCCTTCAAAGGGGATCAAAACTAAAATAGGCCAAAATACATTTTTACTTGTTTAAGGGGTCCGAACTAAAATAGTCAAAGTCTTAAGATAAGGTTTTCATAAAAGTTTATACAGTTGGGGCGTCGTCTTCAAACTAAATTACTCAAGAAATATTCTTAATTTTTTTAGTTTTTTTAACTAATCCAAGACTTTCTATATCTATTTAACTCTACATTTAAAAATACTTTATCTTTTTAGATCACTATAGTGTTAAATTCCTCATTTGATACAAGATTTGCTTCAAAAGACTTTTAGCATCGCTCAATCATATCTGTAATCGAAACTTATCGTTTATATTTTGTTAAACTTCAAAACTCTGAACCCTTGGAGCTACTGTTAAGATTTTTTTTATTTCTACACTAACAAATTTGTGGATTTCGACTGGCCTTCTGACTCTGACACATTCACGATCTCAGAAGGGAAATTCTTTAAAATTAAATACTGTTTCTGCATCTGCTCTAAATCTTAATCAAAAATTGTAGTCAATTAAATTTTATCATTATAATTTTGTAATTTCCTCAAACGATGTTAATTTTGGGTTTTCCATCTTCTTAAAAGTTTTTCTTTTACAACATAATAAACTGTTTTTGGAAAAACTTTTTTTTTAGTAACAAATAAATAAAATCCCAAAAACAATAGAAAGTTTTTATTTTGTACTGCGATAAGTTTATATTTTGTTTGCTACCAGCCTCACAAATTACTTTTCAATAAAAAAAAATTGTTTTGTTCTTCATTATAATAACACTGAATTAAAATTTTCATCAACATTTCCATTTGGTGTTTTTTTTTTACTTTTTTCAAGAATTTTTCCACAACTTATCATCAAAAATAAGAATCGTTTTTCATCATATTGTTTTTGAGAAGCAAATTATAAAATATACAGAAGTATTGGAAAAAAATTTAGAAATTTAGATTCCATTTCTTAGAATTATATACTGTGGAAATTCATTCTTCAGATCGATCATCAAATGGTGCAACTTAAGAACAAAACATATTTTTATTGTTGTTCTAAAAGAAAATTTTTTAAGATGTTGAAAAGAGCTTAAAAGAAAATTAAAAGAACTTTTCTTTTGCAAAGTAGATTATTGTGTTTAATTTTATTAACAAAGAGAAAAAAAATTTATATTTCATTTTGAACAGAGCATAGTTTGAAAAACATTATAATTATATAAAATTTGAAGAACATCACGTTTTATTATCGTTTTTTTTTTTTTTTTAGAAAAATAATTTAATAATTTTTTTAAAGAATCATTTCAATTTCGATTTACAATATATTTTTCAGGGATAATTTTGAAATACGAATAGTTACCACCCAATAAGTCTTCAAAACTGTAGGTCGTCTTGTCGAATTTTTACTTGATTGTCATCAAATGATCTTTACTTGATATTAGAATTCCATTGTTTAAAACTTCATCTCTTCAGCTTGTAGAGTATCCCACTCTCATTTACTTAAAATTCTCCAAGCCTCAAGGGAACAAGTAAACTTTTTCTAATAAAACTATAATGAGATGCCATACCTTCTCTTAAATATTTCGATAGGAAAGTAAAACACATTGAATCATAATACGATTTGATATAATCTTCTCTCGTAAAAAATTGCTCCATTCATGGGTTCGAAGCCATACAAGGGTTGGGAAATTTGTAACGGTAAATTCTGCTTTGGGAAAAAAAAGTGCTAACAAGAAGATAACTGTAAATCCTACTTGAAAAAGCACAGCTCACAGAATTTTGTAAGTTACTCCAACGAGTAATATTTAATTTTGAATATACCTAACCTATACTGCTTCTCATTCTCCCTACACTCTTTTCATGTAGGATTTAACGTTAGAGATTTTCCAATTACATAAAATCCAGTTCACAGGATTTTAAAGGTTATTCAAACGAATTTATCTAACCTATCCCCCACATCGCCAACATTTTCTTTCTAATAGGATTTACAGTTATTTCGTCGTCAACACTTTCAAAGTATTTTTCAAAGCAGGATTTACCGTTACAAATTTCCCAATTAAAATAAAATCAGAACAAAAGCATTAATAACTTATTAAATCTGAAGTCACGATTAAAAACATCATAATCAAATCCTATATAAAATGCCACAAAATAAATTTTTCTCAACTGAAAAACGCCGCTTTAAAATGCTACAGCGTCTAGATTAATAAAAAAAAACTTGTTAAAAATAAATCAAAAGTAGATTTTATAGCATTTGAAGTGTATTTAAAAGTTTTGTGCAATTTATTTTTAAAATTACACAATTAAAGTTTTTTCTAAGCATTTTAATTCTTATTTTTTTTTTAATGAACTAGAAAAGTGTAAACTTAACAAATTGGCGGTTAAAAATATAGAATAAGTAAAAAAAAGTATAGATATTAAAAAATTTAATAACTAAATGAGTCATTTTGAAAAGTAGTTATTTTTTAATGAAAATCATTAAAAAAATTATTAAGAGAAGAAATTTTTTAATGAATCTGGTACAATAAGTATTAAAAAAAATTTCTAATAATAATTAAGTTCAGTAGGATTTTCAGTTTTTTAACCACTGGTAATCTGAAGATAAATGGTTTTTTACCCAATTATATGAGAAATTAAGTAATAAAATAATTGGCTATGGGATTTTTTAATAATTTATATTATATATATATACATTTACAAATAAAAATTGGGTTTTAATAAAATTTTCTGAGTACTTAAAATATTTTTCAAAATTTTCAACAGTAACTGCATATTAAAGAGTACCATAGAACGTAACCAATTGTCGAAATTAAAGTATCTATTGGTTATGCAACGGGAAGGACTTGGTATACAATAAAACCTAAAAAAGGAATAAATTAGAAAAGATGACGTGATATAATTAAAATTTTTTTACAATCATTCGTTCCCGATTCATTATATTTTTTCTATTCAATAAATTTATGATCTATTTTGCTTTCTATCTCGTTTACTCTTGAACCAAGGCATTGTATTTCTTTATTTTTAGAATTTTGTCTGACTTAATATTGCACAATTTTAATTTTATTTTAAACATAAACCAACTTGGGGTTTTTTAGAAGAAATATATTATCTTCTATAATTTACAATTTCTAATAATTTTATTTTGATTCACTGAACTGTGATGATTCCAATGCTTTATATGTTATAATAAAAGATTTTTGATTCCAAATGATTTTTTAAATGATTCCAAATTTTTTAAATCAGTGGAGAATCATTTCACAATTAGTTCTTCAGAAGTAATTCAAGAAGGAATCTTCACACGGGTATTGGCACATAATTTAGTTTATATAAAATACTGAGGACGCCTCTGACAATTAAAATATGCTTAATCTATTAGATTTAATAATTTTTGGGATGATTTAATGAGTTCAAATGAATTTCGACTTGTTGAATTAACTGTGGTCGATGACCTACTTCAGACCCCATGAAGTAAAGCCCCCGGTGTGTTATTTGCATTTAATGAGAAATTGCGCTCTCGGGTCTTATTTCTTATAGTATTAGAAAAGTGCCAGGGTTTTATTTCTCTTTTAAGTTGAACTACAAACTTTATGAGAAAATAAGTCCAGGAACGTTATTACTCTCAATCTTATCTTCTATCTCTTAAAAAATAAAACCACAGATTGTTAACTCTTATATGTATATGGTCTTCTGGAAGGATCTCAAAATTAGATTTAAGCAAAGTAGATATTCCCCTTTTCCAGAGTTTTGAAATGCAACTCACAAATCTCCCCTAATTCAGAATCGCATCTGCACACATATGTGGAAAAGGGGATTACTCTAATTTCGAATACAATTTTGAAATTCTTCTTAATTTAAAAACTTTCAAATTCTGATTTGCAGAATCAATTGAAATGAGAATAACACCCGGGAGTGTTATTTCCTACAGAAGACGTAGTTTAACTTAAGAAAGAAATAAAAAACCATAAGCCTTGGATTCATTTAATAGAAGCATTCTTAACAGGATCTCAGTTAATACTAACAGCATCATTGACCTAAGAACACTTCCCCTATTTCATTATAAAAAATTCAGAACATATCGATTCTATCTTATTATATTCCTAACACCTTGTTCTCTGGAATTTCCTGAACCTGTAATGGAAAAATCTTCGAATCAAAATCAATTCTATATACAAACTTTACATTATATCCACAGTCTGCATTCTACAGCTTCTAAATAAGTACCTATAATCTTTAAACAATTAAAAATTGGATTTTAAAAAAGTTACACTCCAATTAAAATTGCATCTTATAAAAATGAATAAATTTTTAAATTAAAAAAAAAGATTAAAATAAACGGAAAATTTCAATCATAAAAATGTTTTAAAACAAAGCAATTTATTATAAGATACTTCCTACAAGTACTTAACTTAAATTAAATAATAAAAGAACAATTATACAAAATTAAAAATATCATTTAAATTTTTTAAACCAATTATATTCAATTTAAAAAAAAAATACAGACCAGAAACGAAAAGTTATCTCTTCTTATTTTATTCATTTAATTTCAATTAAAAACTCATTTAACTTTTTTTTTTATTGAGAAATAATGATGCAAATAATAATTCAAAAAGTACAAATGAATTGTACAACTTTAAATTTTATAATACATTTCTTGATGCATCAATACTGCATTTAATCTTTAAAACTTTCTATAACTTCAGAAGAAGAGTCCATGACTATACCATTAACTCCCACAACTAAAGTATATAATATTCTTTGCACGAAAGTACATCATATTTTGTTTAACATTTTAAAGCATCTATGACCAACTGTCAATAGGTTAAATAGCTACTCAAGGCTTTTTGAAATTGATTTTTTTATGGTAATATATGTCAATTATAGGATACAAGGGTTCAAAATCATTATTATTCTATTTTCAATTACAGTTTTTTGAGTGTACGATTAATGAAATATCCCGAAATGTTAATAAAATGGCAATAATAAATAATTTCAAGGCCTTGTTTTTTTTTGGGTCATGACTGTTTTTGTTTTTTGATATCAAAAATACAATTGAACTCTGACTTTAGGAAAACTAATAAATTAGAAAATATTTAGAAGAAGAGTAATTCAAAATTTTCCTATAATTAATTAAAGAAGCATTTATTCAGAAAAAAGTTCCGAAATTTTTAAAATTTAGGTCATTATTTGAGTAAAAAAAAGACTAATGCCAATATTAATTTCAAATATCACCATTTTTAACTCAATTTTAAAGAATTGTAAAAAATTACAAGGTACAGATGTGCTTCTATTATAAAAATATGATGGAAAATTATTCACGTTATCATGGTTTTTTTTTTTTTGTATTTAAATAGGACCTATAGGTCTTCCATCAGCAAAACAACTTGATTCATTCATTTCATTCATTTTGAATGCAACTGAATCACAATTAATTGCTGTATTCTATTTTATTGTACTGTTGGGTTTGTTGCATTCTACCATTCAATGTTATTCCTTTGTTTTCAATTATTGCCTCCACTTTTTATTTGATGATTTTCCATGATTTTTGTATAAAATATATAGGGAAATATCTACTTAAACTTTTCTTTTATTATATATACATATATATTTTGCCCATGTTGCCTTCTCAATTATTTTTTTTTAAAAATAATACGGGAAAACTGAAGAAGAAGTATAAAATAAAATGAGGTATTGCCGGAAAAGTTAAAAACATGAAGTATACTTATATATATATATATATATATGTAGGTACTCCTAATTTTAATAATTATTAGTTTTATAACAATATGCTTATAAAATAAAAAAAAAGAGTCATCTATTGTGTATAATATGCAATTTTGTAGGAAGAGTTTTTTACTTCTGATTCTTTTCAAAATTGACTTGATTCAAAAATTAAATAAAATTATAGAAGAAGTTGGTTTTTTTTATAAGCACCATTTGTTCTTTAAGAATAAATTGGTCATAAAGTGGTTATTTAAAATATCAAAATGTACGGAAATGATATTCTTTGACTTATTTAATTTTCTAAATTATTAAATTAATTCTTATTGATCGGAAAGAAGTTTGTGGTATATTTTGTGGTTTAATTCATTTGTACTTTCATATAGTATACCACAAAAGTGTAATTTATTTAAATAATTAAATAACTCAAAAAGGTTTTTATGATTGACCACAAATTAGATATTAAAATATAATAAAATTTGTTTTTAATATTTTATAGTTGACGGGTTCAAATGCTGGTCAAATCATACCTAATAAAAAAATATAATTTATAATTGACATCATAATAGTTTATGTCATAATATAAAAGAAATTTAACTGCCACACTTGAAAAGGAAAGGTATATCCCCTCACTTATCACATTGAATGTGGTAGGGGACTGTACAAGAAACTTGTATATAAATGTAAGAACTTCTAATCTGGGTCCTATTCCATCAAGAACTTATGTCTTATTAAATTATTAGTTTTTTGATAAAATTATGTTTGTAATACTTGAGACCGAATTGATGAAGTTTGATTAGTAAAAAACACTAAATTATCAAAAACACAATCATTTAATTAGTGATAAATGTTGTAATATGGCCCTGTTCATAGCTTATTAGATTTTTATTCTGCAAAATTATTACTAAAAAATGTATAACATACAATATTAGGTCCCTTTATTATTAATCTTGCTCGATCTTTTCATAGTGTCATGTGATCCCAGTCACAGTCATGTAATAGTGGCATATCTTGTTTTGATTCATGTGGGAACCTTGGAAATTAGGATAACATTGGCGTCATAGATCTAATTTTTAACTGATCAATTTAATATCAGATTTTTTAATTTAGAGTGATTCCATATAAATAAAATACCTATAGTAAGAAGAACGATTATTTTTAAATCTTTTGACTAAAATTTTTAAATATAAAATTTAAAAAAATATAAAAGATTTTAATATTGTAATTTTTAATTCATATTATTGCATGTTCAACACATTATCTGTACACTATAAAAATTTTCCAAAGGTCTTCTTATTAAAATTCAATTCTACTCAAAATTTAATTTGAAATTAAGCCTTCAGACTCTTCCTTCCTATTTATTTATACTTTATACATCCTACAAAAAAAACCTTTCATTTCAAATTATGAAAAAATATCGAAAAAAAAACAAACAAATGTTTAAAACTTTTTCTGCTTCTTTAAGATGATTGTAACATTACAGGTATCATATGTTTAATAAATACATACATATATATATAAATATAATATCCTATCGTATCGTATCGTATATAATATCCTTCTCGATTATCCTTAAAATCAACAATATTCATTCAAAGAAAAATTTTGTAATTTATACATTTCTTATTATAAATCTCCTTTCATATTTCAAATAATTACAATCACCGTTATTATATCTACCTTTATAATATACATACTTACATTTAACAGTACAATATTATGAATTCTACAATCACCAACAAATACTATTATCGTATTGTATACAGTTTTTCCAATGTAGGGGAAATTTTATTATTAAAATAAATTCGCCGCAAATTAAATGTGTATACTATTCAATAATAAATCTTTTAAAGCGAATTCAATTACAAAATTGTTATTCCGTATCTTCTTTATCGTATTTTGTGTATAATAATGTAGTAATGCATTATTGTAGTAACTATTCTACTACAATATCGTAAATTTAGTATGAATGAATTCATTGAATATAAAAAAATCAAATACTTCACTTGTACGCACGGCGACATGCACTCAGAGTAAAGAAAAGATTTTGTTTAATTTGATATTGAAATCCGGTTTTTTTTTGCCGTATTTTATTTATTTATTTACTTTTTTTTTATATTTTATGATGGAGTTTTTTTTTTTATTTTTTTTTTTTTTTCATGAAGTATCGGAGCATGTATTTTACTCCAAATTTAAATTGTAATGTATTTGTAAATATTTATATATATATAACTATATATGTTTGTAATTTTTATTTATTTTTAAATGATATTTTTATTTGGTGTTTATTAACTTAAAGTTGACGCAGTAGTTGTTGCAGAAGAGGAGGTTTCCCAAAAATATGCTAATTTACAAAGTTTTTGAAAATTTTGAATAATTATTTTTTGTAAATTTAAAAATTAAAGTAATTTTTTGAAATTTTATGAAAATCTTTAATTTTCCATGAAGTTTTAAACTTACCAGTTAAAAAAATCAAAAGAATATTAATTGCATTTAAATTGCAGTTCTGAAAATTGCAAATGGGATGAAAGAAATGTGATTAGATCTCACTTCACCAATTCCGTGGTAAATTCTCACATTAAATCCTTACATCTCTTTTTGGAATTCTTTTAGGAATTGTATTTGTATTGCACTATCACTATCGTACGTTTTAAAAGCATTTGAAAGCATTCATAAGATAACCTCAATAAAAAGGAAAAACCAAAAGCAAATCCCCAGGGATGAGTTTAATAACTCTGTACAATATATATATATATATTTATATATATTACATACATATATACATATAAAACTTTGCAACCAAACCACTTAAATAAAAAAATCAGAGCGTTAAGTAATTTTAAATTGAAATATTACAAATATAATACATATATATATATATTTATGTGTAATATATACATACGTCATGTAAATCAGGATTTAAAAACTTCTACGTATGTAAAGTGCATTCTATTTTTTTTAAAAAATTTTGAAATAAAATGTAAAATATCTGCATTACTATACTGTTACATTTTTTTGAATGTTGGATTTGAACTTTTCTCCCAAAAAAAAAAAGTAATGAACTGTTTGTTTGTATTTTGTAACTTTATTAGCTTGCAGTTTTACTCCCATTTTGATGCAATTTGAAAGCTTTTTTTTAAAAAGGAATTTTAAATTCTAAAAGTTTATTTCAGTGTCAAATAAAAGCATTCATTTTGAAAAATAATAACCTTAAAATAAAATTAAGAACTTTTCAGAAAAGCTTTTTAGGGATTTAACTTTTTATTAAAAAACTTGCAAGTTAAAACAAATAAAGCTTATGTTGAAAAAGTTTTCTTAAACTTTTGAGCTTAAAGTTAAAATTGATTTATAAAGTTTAAATGAATTGTTAAATATATTTTAAGGATATACTAACTGTCATACAGTTTATTAGTTTTGACTTATACAGAATTTTTGAAATTATTTTGTGAATTTGTAAAGACATATTTATTGATAGAGTTGCCAGATATTTAAATTATATGCTGGTTTTATATTTAAATTAAATGCTAAATGCTTTTTTTTGTATATTATTTGGATACGCCGTATTACAGTTAAATAAATAAGTTGAAGACCATTTCTGTAAACTTTTATATAAAGGTTTTTGTGAATTGAAAGAATTTTTAGAAGTATCCTGGACTTGTTCAACTGAAGAGTCCTACATACTGAACAAAGATCTTACTTGTGGCATAAATTAACTAATAAAAGGATTAAATAGAAATGCATGATGAATCTTTTAAACTAGGGATTAAAACAATATGCATAAGAAATGTAATATTTTAAATTATTGGGACATCCGTTAAATTAGTGAGGTACACGACAATCTGTGGAATTTAATGTTTCAGTTATTTATTTATAAAATAATTAAATAAATAACAATTGTATATTGATTTTATATAAAAAATTTATTTGATAATTTTAATTTTATAGTAGTTATACAATATTTTAGTATATAGCTTATAATACAATAAAATATTTTAAAGCGTATTTGTTCCCCCAAATATTTTAAAATTTTTACAAAATTTTAAAGTAAAAAAAAAATAATATTTACAAATGTTAAATGATGAATGAATATTAAAAAGAAATTAATCTGTGATTAATCAATTACAATGTTAAATTAGCCACATCCTTTTCAATACAATCATATTTTTTATAATCTTTTAAATGATAACTTCTCATTGATTTCCGGTATCCTGTAGTACGTTTAGCTAAATTTACCAAACTTTCAAAGATTTTCTTTGATTTATCCAGAGTAGTTAACTTATTATTGTTTTTATTATTTTCTAATGTTTCACCTTCCACTTGTATTTCTTTCTTATCAAATTTCTTATTTTTCTTAATTTCTGTTTTACATTTCCTCTGATATTTAGTCACCTTTTTAATAGGAGTTTTTTCATCATCGTCATCAGTGAAACGACTATATTTATTATTCAACTTATTCGGATATTGATCGTATGCAAAATTGTCCACATTTTCAGGGGCTTTTGTATATGCAACCGATTCAGCTGATGACATTATTTTTACCGGAGAATTTTCTCCGGAACCTTCAGTTTTTAAAGCATCATCATCATAGTCATTATTAAAACGACTATATTTATTATTTAATTTATTTGGATATTGTTCATATGCAAAATTAACTGGATTTCCTGATAATGAATCATGTTCATTATCACTACTATGACCACTGCTTTGTTGTTCTTGTTTAACGATTTGAGCTGCTTTTTTTATAAATGCACCAGATTCAGCTGATGAATAACTTGAATCAGAAAAATAACTTTCATCTGGAACTGGTGACTTTTTTAATGAGGTTTTGTTGCTATCATTATCATTTAGAAAATCTTTTTCCTGTTGATTTAATATGGAATGGCTTTTTATCATAGAATGATGGGTATTTATCATACAATTGCCATCAAATACTGTATCTTCAGTTATAAAAACATAACCATTTGCATCGGTAATTATATTAGATTTTGTAAATGATTTAATTTGATGATCGATAGCTGGTACTTTGGGAGCCATTTTCTTTTTTGATAGTCTAATGGATTTTTTACGTTGAAATTTCTCGTATTTTTTACGTTCCAATCTTTTGATTTCATTTAAACTCTCTACAAACTCGTCCAGAAATTCTTTCTTCACTTTGGACATATTAACAACAAATGTTGGTGATGCTGCATCTCGATCCAATATAAACGTTGATGAACTATCAAATTTTTCAACAAATTCAACCATTTTTGAGTATTTTAATTAATAGAAATTTTTTTTTAAATTTTTAAGATGTTATTTTGTATCTCTGACTTTAGATAAACTAATTGAAAAGTTCGAGATGCAAGGGTTTTTATACTGTGATGAGATTTTTGAATTTTAGAAAATTCTTTAAAAACTATATAGTAGTATGCAATAAGCTGTAATTAATATTCACTAGAGATGCTTCAGGTATGATTTAATTTATTTCACTAGTAAATCTAACTTTAGTTAGTTTATTACGAAACTTCTAGAATTGGTTGGTAATAACTATTTTTAAAATATATTTTATTATAAAAATAGTATTTTATTTTGAAGTTAAATATTAAAAGAAGTAAAAATCCACATAAAAATGTACAGGTATGAAGCCGAAATAGTTACTTAATTTTACAGAAATTTAAATAAAATACAGGTAAAATTTAATTTGTATTTATTTATGAATGAAATATTAAAGATGTTGTACTAACTTTTATGATTATGTTTAAATATTTTATTAATACATAAGTACTTATGAACGTTTATTAAAATTTTGGAATTTACTAATTGCAATTACACATAAGTGTATATTTTAATTTTAATATGCAACTTAAATTATTGAATTTTGTTAAAGATTCCAACAGTTTTCCTCAAACTTCCAATAATTTTAATTAACTACTAACTTTCTAAATTTAAATTGTTTCGAAGTCTTCAATTAAAACTACATTATTCTTGCAAACAGTTAATTACGTTACTGATATGAATAAAACCATAGGGGCCTAGAGAGAACCTCTTAAATAATAAGAAGAAGACCAAGCGAAACCCAGAGGCAATATATATATAATGAAAACCTTGTATCTTGGAGTGCTTTTAAACCTGTCCCAGCACTTGATATTCAAATCCCAAACTTGCTTCCTTATCTATTTTCAAGCTATACTTAAAATTTCACACAACATTTTTGACAAATAATTTGAAGTAATGTATGATGCGGTTCCGAAGAATTTGAAATTATTAGGGATTTTCGAGAAAAAAACACTCGTATATAATAAGTTAGGGTTTTTAGTGCAGCTGGTTCGAAAAAACCTCTTTGCTTCAGTTATGTGAAAAATTAATCAATTTTAGATCACTGGACATCTAAAAATCTGGGCTTTTTTCTAAAAAAGTAACAGATACAAAAAAAGTTTGGTTCCCCCTTTTATACTTCGAGATTTGGTTTGTTATTCTTTTTCCACACCCTTGAGAAGTATTGGGCATTCATCAAGTCTCTTTAGACTAGGCTCCAGTTTCTTTAATCGTTTATATTCACTAAGCCGTTGATTACTCGGCTGTAACTATTGTATAAGACTTTGAATGCACAACTGTTAATTTTGCGAGCCGTCTATTATCCTACGCAAGAGTTATTAACATATTTATATTAAATCTTATATTGCGATATTAACTATTAGAATATAACTATACAATATAACTTTTTTTTTTTATCAGATATGATCTGATCGAGGTTTGAACCCATGATCTACCATTTGAAAGGCGGCGTCTTTACCACTACGTCAGATCCGAGATTAACAAATTACTAATTGCCTTTATGTGTAAATTCAACTATTAATTAGCAATTGGATACAAAGACGAAGATTACTAAGAAATTTTATGTTTTCCACATAAGATATATGACTATCTAAAAGAAGTCCGAATATATCTCAATAAGGCACTGAGAGAAGCCCTTCGTGGAGTTTTACTTGCCTATTACTTATAATTATCCCTGAGATCTTTAATTTAAATCAGCAATTCAAAGACATCAGTTCAATTAAAAAATTTATGAAATATTTAACCTTCAAAATATAAAATCCAAAACTTTTCAATAAACCTTCGTATATAAATTTGTATCCAATAATAACACAAAGTCTGTACATAAATTATTCTTTTGGAATTACCCAAAAAAAAAATGTCTTTAATTTAATAATTTCATTAGAATTGTGTATTCTCTGAAAATACTAAAATATTTTATAACCTACAATTAAAATATTATAAATATTTTTCAGATTAACTGAAATTTCGAATATATTGCAGTTGCAATACATTGCACACATTTTAATATGCCACTAATCTGACGATTGGTCAAATATAACATTTGTTAAATAAATCTTCAACAATTTTATATTTTTAATTCTGAAAAATCATATTTCAAAAAATTAAAATATCTTCAAAATAATAATAAAACAATTAACTAAAGGTATAAAAGATACATTTTATATTTTCAAGTACTTTTAATTTTAAAACAAAAATAACAATTACTTTTTTTTAATTCCATATTTATTTATTTAAAAAAATTTTAAAAATTCCCAAAATAATTCCCATAACACCTTTAAGGATTTTGGTATTTTTCGTGATGTCATAATTATCCTTCACAGGTAAAACCGTTATATTTTGTGTGTGTCCATGAAGCGTGATTATAATTAGCAGCTCGCAGTTTGTTAAGTATTTTATTTTGGTTTGGTTTTAATTGCCATGGTTACAAGAGCGTGTGGATTTGTTTAGAGGTACTTGTGCGTTATAATAATTATTATAAAACAAAAGCGTCCTTATTACATACTGATATTTTGGATTTTTTTTTTGAGAATTGTTTATTTTGTGTTTTTCTATTCTTTTCTTTTGTCCTGATTATTTAATTTTGGGTTTGGTTTGAAGAACGCTTATTTTGCATGCCTTTGGAGAGTGATGCGATGCTGTGTTTAACAGAAATACAAAAGAAAGAAGCGTCAGTCATAAAAATTTTTTTTAATATTTCTTTTATTTTATATTACAACAGAGAATTGGCAATGGTTTTGTTTGTTTATAACATTTTAGAATTAAAAAAAAAAAAAGGATTTGCCTGGAGGTAAAATGATGGTATTGTGGAAATATTATTAGAATATTTGATAACAAATCCATTGGGAAGGATATTTAGGTACAATAATTTGATATTTAATTGTATATCTTTTACAATTATAAATTCATATTTGGAATACTTTAGAAATTCAATTGAAATCTAGGTCACGGAATTTTAAATTAAAGATGTACAAAAGTATTGTTATATTGTAATTACTCTTTAATAGCTGAAGAGTTGAGTAAAATTAAATACTTCTATGGATATGTTATGAATAGATGTAATAAATAAATATCATTTATACTATGTATAACTAGAGACTTGGGAGCATCAGAATGATTTGGTTTTGGAATCAGCAACAGTTAAAAATTTTACTGACTATCTCAGGTTGGCATTTTGGGAAGGTTAGGGTTTTTCTAATTAATTTTTTAACTAGAAATTATATTTTTAAATCAATTTCAAAATTGTTCTTTAAATTTCGAAACTGATTAAACAAATGAAGAGTTGGGAAAAGCCAGAGATTCGTATACTAATTTGCGGTACCTAATGCAGACTTGTTTTTTTAACCCTTATTTATTTAAGCCCCTTTCAACTGGTACTCTAATAATTACTTACAAAATTTAATTATATTTAATTTAAATGTCCTAATGATTCATATGAATTATCCAAAGATATCCGACCCATAATGTAGTGGTTAGGATGTTGGTTTTTCAAACGAAGAGAAGATCATCGGGTTTAAACCCTTGGCCAGATTATATCTAATAAAAAATTTATAATTTATATCATAACAGCACCCTAAAATTGGAAATAGGGGTTACAGCTACCGGGTCCACTCATATGATACATAAAAAATATATAAATAATGTCGTTTTTATCAAAATAGGATTTCCAGGGTGAGTTATCGAATTTTATAGACGCACAGCTCACTGTAGGATAAAATCAAATATATTTCATCTATATTTCATCTGGTATACTTATATATATATATAACAATGTCCTTTTTATTTATGTAAATAAATTCCATTCTTATAAATTAAATTTAAAAGAAAATTCTAACCACACATTATGGCCATATTTTATAATATATACTTGTATACATAAATACATAAATATTATATTTATTTAATTGATTTTTTTCCATATTCAAATTGCATTATTTTTCAAAATAAATATTTAACAATTTTTAAGAGCTTCATCTTCTTTTCTTTTCTCTATTTCTTCTATTTTTTGTTTTATTTTGTAGAATTCCTTTGAAAAAAAATTAAAATTCACTTTAAGTTTATTTAACTTTGAAAAACATTTTTTTTGGAAAAACAATATAGGAAAATTTTTTAAAAAGAAAAATCAAATTATGTAACGGTAAAAAAAACGAATATGAAAAAAAACGAACAGAAAACAAATATAGAACAATTTTCAGGACTAAAATAAGGAAATAGAGTAGACAAAGTTGGAAATAGTATAACCATAAGTTATTATATATTTAACAAATGGTTATATATGTAAAACCCAAAATATTCAGGGACGTAGATGATAAAATTTTACAAAGCCTTAAAATAAAATTTAATTTAATTATTCTTTATAGTTTTTCTAATTTAATTTTTCTGAAAACTTTGCTAAAAAATTGATAAAAATGCTAAAAGTGATTTTATATAGATTCTGAAACCAAAATTCTGAACTCTATAAACATTCTGAACTCTTAAATTAAGGGTTAAGGCTCACCAGTTCGACAAGATCGCAAAATGAATACATGACCTTGATTCAACTCTGTCCTGAATTTAACACTCATTTTTTATTTTTCACTGAAAAATTGTTGTCCCATGCTCGCTAAGACCAAACAGTTACGCTAGATTACTTGATCATAAGGTTGAAGGTGTTTAAATTATTATTTTATGAAGTAAAAGATGTATCAAAGCAAAAGGAATGTCCTTGATTCAACTCTGTCTCCAATTTTACCTACATTTTTTATTTTTGACTGAAAAGCTGTGGTCTCATGCCCGTTAAGACTAAACAGTAACGCTAGATCATAAGTTTGAAGTTGTTTCAATTATTATTTAAAAACTATGGACCAGCTACATTCAAGATTACAGCAAATTGAAAACCTAACCAACCCTCGGCTGACTCTTATGAAATAAAACCAACCCTTAGTCCAGCTCTGTCTTTAAATATCCTTACATAATTTTAAAGCTATTTTCTTGGCAGCATAGAACATAACTGTATTCTTATGATTGTTGATTTTTCCTTTTAATTTTCCTGCTCAAAGTTTTGCCAAAAAAAGAAATTGCAGGTCCTTTAAGAAAAATTTTTGTAGTAAGAACGTAGTAAAAATTTTTATTTTA
The DNA here is from genome assembly GCA_963082915.1 of Dolichopus griseipennis. NCBI lineage: Eukaryota > Metazoa > Arthropoda > Insecta > Diptera > Dolichopodidae > Dolichopus > Dolichopus griseipennis. The sequence goes on from OY720444.1 coordinate 6,364,151, forward strand.
TACTTTTCTATTATTTGGTTTTAATATTTACAAAAATATACTTGTTATATAAAAAAATTTCACTATATACCTAAATGTAATAATATACACATATGTATATATATATATAAATATATTTAGTTATATATACATAAACAAATAAAAGCTTAAAAATCTTATGATATAATTCCATTTGATTATCATCATGTTTGTGATTTGTTAAGGAAGGAATAATTTTTCCTCTAGACTGAAAATTTCCAAACATATACAAACAAACAGTAGAAAGAAAATTTTAAAAGGAAAATTTTGAGAAAAATTGGGTTTTTATAATTTTTTTTTTCTGAAATAACAACTAAGGCAAAATAAAGGTACAAAAAAAATTTTACTTTAAGAACGTGACTAGAATTTCTTGAATAATTTTATATAAAAAAAAAAATTTTGTGTGTGTTATTTTATTAATGCGGTATCTAAAGTACAAGTAGTAGATTCTGATTGTGGATAAAATGTATTTAAAGTGTTTAAAAATTATTGAATTATTTAAAAGTGATGGTTTAGGAATTAATTTTATTTGAAACTTAAGAAGTTTTATAAGTAAATAATCCTTATTTAAAATCTAAGATATCTCGAAAATCGATAATATAATTTGATTAATAGTATTTTTATTATATATTATTAATTTTTAAATTAAATTTAATTATATTATTAATTTTGTTTTCTTTACAGGTAAGTTTCAACAAATTGTGAATACTTTAAAACATAATGAGATGATCAGACTTTGTTTAAATAATTTAATAGATAAAATTAGTTTTATTATATTAATTATTTTCAAAATAATTTAATACAATTTTAAAAAGGTAAATTAACGGTACTTTTCTATTAAATAAATATTTAAAACCATAAATTGAAACAAATGAAATGCTGAACGTAATTGGAACAAAGTACATTTTAGATTTTAAAAAAATTGCATACTTTTAGGATTACAATTTTCTTTAATATTTAAAATTGCAAAACTTCTAATTACTATAATACATTTTTATTATTTTTTCTTTATGTTTTTGATCTTATTATTATTTTTAATGATAGAGTTGGTATGCAGGACCTAGACCTATTCACAATTTTATATTTAAAATAAATAATTAAAACAAAATTAAATTATAATTGAAACCTACAGACATTTGAATGAATTAAATTCATTTATTATTTATATATTCAACTTTTCTAATAATAAAAATATTGAAGTCCAAGACAGTACTATACTAAATAAAGTTTGTAAGTTAAGTTCTTTATTTTCAAATTCTAAAAATATATTGTTATATTTCATAGGTTTTGCGTAATCCCATTTTTAAGAAAACTAATAATAAAATAATACAAAATTGTGTTTTCAACTTTTATGTACTTTAGGGTAAAAAAAAAATGGAATCTAAATTGTTCCGCATTATACAATAGAATTTATTTCTTTTTTTCTTATTAGTTTTCTTTGACTTCTAAAGAATATTTTAACTTCAATTTAAAAAGAAATACTATAAAAAAAAAAAAAAAAACTTAAAAATAGTATTTAATGTAGTAACATTAGTTCATACTACTTGTACTTTCCTTTTGATCCTGTAATAGAAGAAATTTTCCAAAAAATAAAAAATGTTATGTATAGGTATACAAAAGAATTTTAAAAATTTTCATCTACTAAAACTGTGCTATGTTATTCCCCTTTCCTTTTTTTAAACTAAATATACTTATACATTTAAGTAAGGATGTGTTTGATAATATACTTTTATTCATACTCTATATGAATTTTAATTTTATACATATATATATAAAAGAATTTATATTTAATATCAATTTATATATTATACAAGTATATTAAAATAGAAACAAGCATAATAAAAATTATATTATCTTCTATTCCATCTTATAATATTTATCTAATTATCCCAATTTCTATCTTTATTGTCCTTTATATTTTCATCCTTTATATTTCGATTCTTCTTATACATACGATTCTTTCATATACATACATTTTTTTTTATTTCAATAATATTTTAAATCATCATTTCACCTACTTTCATATTCTCTTTCTATGTATTTATTTATTTTCAAAATGCATCCTTTTTTATTCCTTTTTGATCTGGTTTTTATCCCAAAAGGAAAACAAATAAAAAAAAAAAAAATGGGGCAAATGACACACAAAGAAAATGAAATAAATACTCAAATAATTTTTGACACAAAGAACCGAAATACAAAACAAGGACGAGGATTCACAAAATTTCAAAAAACTTTTCTTTTGTTTTTCGCAATGAAAAGTTTATCAAGGGGTTTTTATAGAATTATTTAATTTTTATAAAATAAAGTGTTATACTCAGTATAACAGTTTGGAAACAGCTTTCATTTATAAATGTATGAAAATAGTATTGCCAAATTAAATAATACTGAATCATTTTAATCGTTGTTTTTAACAATTAGAAAGAAAAGTTCAACTTTATCAATAAATTTTCAAAATATTTTAATAAAATTATGTTTTTTTAATTGCATATATTTTAATTTAAATATTTTGTTAATTACTATAGGATTCTATTAAATTTTAAGTTAAATATAATAAAATATCAAAATAATGAACAAAATTCTATGTACAAAAATCACTTTAAGATTTAAGTAATATATAACAGTTTAATACTACAATATAACAGTTCCTTACATATATAAATAAAACAGTTAAGAAAAGTAATAAAATTTCAAGAATCGTAAAATCATCCAATACTGACCTTTATCAATTGATCAAAGGATCTAAGGTCCTTAAAATCATATTCAAAAAACTGTACTTAAGATTAAATCCGTAATATGATGCGTTTTCCATTACATTTTGTATATTTTCCAGTCTTTGATTTTATAATCAGAATATTTTAAAATTTTTGTGAAAATAACCTTCTATGACCTTGAAAAAAACCTGAAGGAACAGTATTAATAATTTGTACATTATACTGACAATATTTATTTATTTAAATACTCTACAAGTATAGTGTACAACATTTTTCAAATAATTAAATATTACATTGAAAAATTATACAACTTTTTACGGAAAAATTAAATTAATTTTACCTACAAACATATTATTAATGTATATGTATTTAAATGTACATCATTAATGTCCTTGATTATTAATTAACAAAAAAAAACAAAAAGAAGGAACACTCTATAGAATTAATCTACTTGTTCTTATATTTTATGAATATTAAGAACAAAGCAACAAAACTACAAAAACACAATAACTTAAAAAATTAACAAAACTACAAGTATATAAAATCCTTAACTACTTTTATTTTTAACAAATTTTATATTAAAAAAAAAAATATATTAAAACAATAGAATGTAGGTATAAGATATGAATATATATATACAGTGAAAGCTCTCATAAACGGACAATCACGGTTCTAAAATTTTCGTCCGCTTATGGGAATTGTCCGGTTAATAGAAAAAAAATTTTTGTAACTTTTCTTAAATTCTTTATTAATTTTTAGCACATTTTCAAAAAATTTTGTAAAAATGTGCCTATATAGCTTCACTCTGTCCGTCCGTCCGTCCGTCCGTCCGTATGTTTACAAAAAATTTTACACCGTTTGAAATAGAGAAAAGAAATTTTAACCATGGGTAGTTTTTGGAAAAAAAATAATTTCGTAGAAGAATTTTTTTCTGTAGCCCCACCTGTTACGGGGCTACAGCCCCCCAAAGTTGGAAAAAGCCCTATATTTAAAGTGTTATAACAAGAGTTCTGTTACATATATTTTCAATCTGAAAACGGCAAATGATAGCTGGTTTCATAAACTTTATAAATTTTTACAAGGCAAATGTTTAGGGTTGCCATACGGTACAAAAATTTAACATTACGCAAAACTCAATTTTCGCAAAATTTTTGGCCACACATATCTTCTGAACGGTTCAAGCTAGGGTCTTGAAATTTAGATAGGGAGAAGTTAGATACTTAGAAATTAGTAGGAGTCGGTTAACAAAATTTTTTGTCAAGCCCCCTATTTAGGAGCTATAAGGGCTCGAAAATTGAAATTTTACTATTTTTAAACACCTGTAACTTGAGTACCTGTCCAAATTTTTTTTTATTAATATACAAAATTTATAGGTCCAACATAACATTTTAACATATGTTAAAGGTTTTTCTTAAATTTAAAAGGGGTTCCTTAAATTGAAGAAAGTGTCTCTCAGTTTTACCCATTTTTGCTTAGATAATAAAATTCTAAGTAAAATTCCAAATTTTTGTGTAATTCACAATTTAATTCCTAGAACCTAAAAAATTAGAGGATGTGGGGGGGGGGGGGGAGTGGAAGTTAGATTCTTGAGAAACTTGGCAACCTTCCCCATTGAAGGGCTATAACAACTTTTAGATAAGTCAGTAGTAACTATTTCCAAGTAAATATTTCCAAAGTTAAACTCAGTATGTAATACAATATAATTTTGAAAATGTGCTTTTTTAAAAACCCTTGGTTTTTTTTCATCACTTGTTTTAATAATGGTTTTTCAAAGACAAAATTATAATGGTTAAACAGCACAAAAACTAAATAACAAAAGAAAATAAAAATTACTACAAAAACCTAAACAAAAATTCAATACTGATTAACATTATTGGTTGAAATTACATACTACTATATTATATATTCCGTATGTACCTTCCATTCCATAGTTTAAGAATTAGTAGACTTTTGAAAATAATTTGAAATCTTTGACTGCAGTATTTTTTCCTGGTCAAGTTTTGATACGTTTTTTTCGAAATGTATTTCTAAGTTTTTTATATTAATAAGATCCTCTTTATGTTGCAAATTTTTTTTAACTATCAACAGTTTTTAAGGCTTCATTGTTGGTTTTTATTTCCAATTCTTCAAGAACTGGTGAACTTTCCTCTTATACATCATATTACTCACATTAAATAAAAAAATTTTGCTCATAAATTAAAACGGTCCGTTTAAGAGAGATTTTTTTGAAATTATAGAATAATTTAAGTGTCCGCGTCCGCTTATTAGAGTGTCCGCGGACGCTTATTAGAGTGTCCGATTAAAAGAATGTGTTTTGTATGAAAAATTTAAAAAAAGAATACGTTTTGAAAAAACTGTCCGTCTTAAAGAGATGTCCGGCTAAGAGAACTTTCACTGTATAAAAGACAAAGGGAATGTCCTTGATTCAACTCTGTCTCCAATTTTATCTTTTCAAATCTGTCTCCATGCCCGTTAAGACTAAACAGTAACGCTAGATCATAAGTTTGAAATTGTTTCAATTATTATTTAAAAATCATGGATCAGCTGCATTCAAGGTTACAGCAAATTGAAAACTTAACCAACCCTCGGCTGACTCTTATGAAATAAAACCAACCAGACAGTCCAGATCTGTCTAAAGAGAACTTTCACTGTATATACATTCATATTTAAATTTATTATTACAATTTTTTTTTTTATAATACGGTTTTTAATCATACAAAAAAAACCATAAAATTCTAAATAAAATAATAAAAAAAAACAAACAATGCAACATCCTTTATATTAAAATACATATAAACATCAATATATATAAACTACAAAAAAAAATAATATAAAGTACTTAAAAATATGCACTCTTAACCCCAATAAGCACAGTAAATATTCCTTGAACCTTTCCAAAAAAAAAAAAAAACAAAAATAATAAAAACATTTTTTAATCATTATTATATTTTTAAATTTAATACATTAATTTGTTATTCGTACTTATCATATATATATATATATATATATATATATATATTTAAGTATATACTTATTTATATATAAATAAACTTAAAAAAAAGGACTAAATATAAATTTTATACATATTCATATACATATTTTTAATTTAATATCCTTTTCCCTAATATATATATATATTAATATTAGTATATGCTTTCCTTGAACTCACTTTAAAAAAAAAAACAACAACAACAACAACAAATAAATTTAACACCAAAAATAAACAATAAATTGTTCCTTCATGATGTTATCCTTTAAAAAAATACAAATATATATATATATATATGTAAATATGTTTATACAATTGTATTTTAAAAAAAAAAAATTTGTATTTTAATGTAAAAAAATGTTAAAAAATGTATAACATGTTTAAATACAAAAGAAAACAAATTGTTGCATTTTTTCTCTATAATTTTGTTTTGAATTTATTTACTACTCTCTCCCTCTCTCTTTTTTTTTCGCTCTGTCAAAATATTCTTCAATTTATTTTTGAAAATTTTCTGAAAAAAACATGAAAACAATGTTGTCCTATTCGTATTATTATTGTGTCTTATTCTCCTTTGAATTGTTGTTCATTTCATTTATCCCTTATTTATCCTTTTCCTTCTCTTATAATTTTCTCTATACTCTTCTTTTTATTCTATTTTTCTTCTTTTTCTATTCTTGTTTACTGTTACATTTTTTATTGTTTTGGTTTTTTTTTTTGGATGAATGTTTTGACAGAAGCGGCATAATTTTTAAAAGCTACTTTATATATATATATATATATAAAGAGAGTAAAAAACTAATAATTAAAATTTTGAACTCCTTTGAAAAAAATTGCAGACATGCGCACATCACATTAATTTTGTTTATTATTTTATTCAATTTGGATTTTTTAAAAACATAAGACGGTAACACGTTTCATATTTTAAATTTTGTTTTTTTTTTTTTCAATAATAATATTGAATGACATTTAAGCTGTCATTTATGATATAACTGTCATTTTAAAATGATGGTATTAAAGAGGGACAACAAAAAGAGAAAATAAAAAGTAACAGTTATTTAAAATTTATGTAGGTATTAAGAGATTTTAATACGTAATAAATTATAAACATATATTGAATGACATATGACATTATGACATTTTGACATTTTTCTTTATTTTGGTATTTTTTTTGACATTTTATTTTTTAATTATTATTGATGTGTCAATTTGAAGTGAAGGGGAAATTGTTATATTTTCGATAAAAGCTTTCTATTGTAAATAAAATATTAAATTTAAATATGAGAGTAGAGTACCTACATAAGATTAAAAGTGTTACTGTTACTTTTTCTAGGGTTGACTATTATTATATTTTTTTATCTCTCTCTCTCTTTCATTCTCCCTCGTTTGCTTTTTATACTATTTCGCTTTTCTTTTGTTTTTTTTTTTAGCTAACTTTGACTTTTGTGTGTATGTATATATATATTTATTTTCAACAAAAAAAGAACTCTTCATCGCAAAACTTTTCTACTCGTTGGTTTCAAATAATGATTTTTTTTTTTTTAATAATGTTTTTGATGAATTTTCCTTTTGCGCTATATATACACCACTTTGAGGTCATTCGTATAAGTGAAACCATGGGCACGAGAAAAAAATAATATACGAAAGTTTTACTTTTTTTTCAAAAATTAAAAAAAAAAAAAAAATTATAATAAAAAAAAAATTTTAATTTTAAATATAACAATTTAAATAAATAGGAAAATTTTTAAATATAAAAAAAAAAATACGAAAACTATTTCTAATTTTATTTTTTTTTAATTTAATTTAGTCCCTATTTTAGTTTCCCTTGATTTACAAAAATAAAAGGCTAATTAATATTCAGTGATTATTAAAATAGAACTTAAAAAAAATTTTAAATATAAGTATATACATATATTTAGTTAAAAGTATTAATTTAAAAATAAAAACTAAATTTTGTGCTATTATTAACTAAATTTGGCAAATTTTAGTGTAAATCGAATTTTTTTTTATATTTAACACGGTTTGTGTCCAAAACTTAAATAAAAAAAAATATAAATTTAAATTTCGAATTAAATAAAAGAATATATATATATATATACATAAAAAAAAAATTAATATTTAAAATATATATATATACAATATTCAGAAAACAAAAGAATATAAAAAAAGAGTGTTTTTAGATTTTTTATCTATTGTGAATACAAAAAATTGTGAATAATAATTAAAAAAAAAAAAAAAACAAAAAAAAGGAAAAGAAAATTACAAAAAAAAAAAAGTAAAAGAAAATTTTTTAATTAAAAAATAAATCTGATACGATTATAAAAAACACAAAAAAAAAGAAAGTTGATTAAAAAAAAAGATCAAGTAAAAAATATTATATTTCAAAGTGAAATTTAAAAGTGAAAGCAAAAATACTTAATTGAATCTTAAGATTTTTTTTTTTTTTTTAAGGATATTTTCAAATGTGATTAAATTCTTTAATTTGAATATTTTACACTTAATTTGATGAGTAAATCTGGTAACACTATTATATATATATATATATATATATATATATATATTATAATTTTGTAGGAATATTTAATAAAATAAGAAAATTGAAAATTAAAAAATTCTAATGTAATTTTCTTATTTTGAAATGAAAAAGCAAATAAGAAAATTGAATAAGGATAAGAAAAATATGATTAAGTAGAAAAGTGTAACTGTAAATATTATATTTTTCCAGTGTCTTAATAAATGTCCTTTTTTTTAATTTAAATATTTTTTCAATGTTTTCTTGTTTTTCTTCTGCTTTTTTTTTTTTGTACTAAAGAGATTACGTGATGAAAAAAAATTTCTCTAGTAATTATTAAAAAAAAGATACTAGTTATATAGATAGTATACATATATTTATATATATATGTAATATATGTATATATACTTCTATATTTTTCATAATAATATAAAAGAAATATATATATATATATTTTAGGTATATATCCTTAAGCTATTTTATATATATATATACTTGTATACATGCTCCTACATTTAAAATAGTATAAAAATTTTGTAGTACTACAAACTACAACTTTACTACTAATGTATACTGCACAACCACACACAGAAAAAAATAAATAAATAAACGGAATAAAAAAACAACAACAACAAAAAAAATCGAATAGAAAATATTAAAAAAAAAATAAATAAATAATAATAGTGAAATATGTTCATTAAAATTTCATTAAAAATTATTGTCTGCTGCAGTGTTAAAAAAAAAAATAAAAATAAAAAAAAAAACAAAAACAATAATAACAACAAAAATATAAAAAGAAAATTTTATTAAAAACGAAGATAATGTATATAAAAGGATAAAGGATAATATATTATAAATATACTTAATAATAGTACTTAATAATATTATAATAATATTTCGAACTATATATTTTGGTGACAATGACATTTTAATCATTTTATTTAAGTGGTATATATATATATATATATATATATATATATATACATATCATAAATTTGTAAATACATTTTTACATACGTATTATATATACATAAATATATATACGGGGGTGTATAAACGATATTATGTTTTATGTGCCTTGAGACTAACATTTAAAATGAAATTATCCTTAAAAAAACAGTTTTAATTGAATTTTCCTTTGTATTTTTTTTAACATATGTTTAAAGTGTTTTTAATTCTCAGGATAATTTTTTATTGAATTTACTATTATTTATTATTTATTTGATAGATTTTGTGATTTAATTGTTAAAAGAACAATTAGTTATAGTATTTACTATAATTTGTTTATAAAAAGTTATTAGTTTCACAAATTAAAAATTTATTTATTTCGAAATTGTTATTGAAATTAAAAAGGTCAAATTAATTAAATTTGTTTTGAAATTAAAAAGTTATTAGTAGTTTGTCTTTGCGGTTGAAATTTTCTTAATCAATTTTAATCTTAATTTCCGATTTGTTTAAAGGCTTTAAATATAAAACATAGGTAAAAATTGGATGACAATGCAGTATTCAATTGCTTCTATTATGGCCAGGTTTCTTTTCTTGTAAAAGGTTGCTTTAAAGTTTAATTTTTTTTTTTTGCATAACTTTAGGATGAAGCATTTTTTTAAGCTTATTTAATAAGTTCGTTATCAAATTTCAGAACTGAATGATAATTTAATATTTAACGACTGCCCTTTTTCTTTCACTGAAAAACATGTTGTTAAAATTTAAAATTTTTGCATAGTTTTAGGATGAAGTATTTTTTATAAGCTTATTTAATAGATTCGCTATCAAATGTCAGAACTAGATGATAACGCAATATTTAACGGCTTCTCTTTTAGATGTGTTTCTTTCTCTGAAATGCATTTGTTAAAATTTAACAATTTTGCATACTTTTAGGATAAATGATTTTTTTTTTAAACTTAGTCACTAAGTATGCTATAAAACACTTTTTTTACAATAAAAATAAGTTGTTTTAGAATATTACTTATTTTATTCCGCTCTTAATAATCCTTGCTCATTCACAAAGTCATTATAGGCTAGCCTTCAGATTAATTAAACAGTCACTAATTGAATAAAACTAGGCGAAAGCAGTATATATCTATAATAGACTATGAAAGATATTTATGTGCCATCTATCACCTTACATAAGAGTTATTTTACTGCAATACAAGAGATATAGATGAATAATATAAACTACTGATATTGAGTCTGATGTAATTGGGGTTTTATCCCTAGACTTGTTGATTAAAATTCTGCCTCTCATTAAGAAAATTTTTGATCAAATGGACTAAAGAAATAAAGACCAATACGCTTGGTTTTTAAAGTTGACGAGACTCAATATTAGCCTTAATCAATATAAATTTTAAATTAAAAGCAATTTGCTATTTCATTCTGAAAATATATTTTTCAAAAAATACTATTAACTATATACAACTTTAATTTCAATCGAAGTTAATGACACTTGAAAATATTTGTTGACTGTCTCAATGCCTGCATTCTATATCATTTTAATTTAAAAAATTTTTTATTCTCTTATACTTCATATATTTTTTTTTATTTTAACTAATATTCAGGGCATTCACAATAAACCAACGATTTGTTTATGGAAAATTGCCAAAAATAGATATTATAATATGTTATAATGTAGAACAGTTTCTGATCTATTTTGTCATTTACAATTTTATTTTTTAATAACGCCTTTTCAAAAAAAAGCAATTCCCTGCATACCAAAATTGGCATTAGGGAATAAAATTCCCAGTTTTGAAAATTTTTGGTTTTTAACAGAACATAAAACTTAAATGATAAGTTTTTTTTTGTGTTGGTTGATTAAAAACAAAGAATTTATTCCAAAAAAAAAATTGTAATATTATAATTTTACAATATTTTTTTTTGGCAAATTTCCATACAAAAATTTGTAACAATAAAAGTTTTATTTTTTCAAATTTTTTTTTACAAAACTTTTTTAATTGGATAATGTTTTAAAAAAAATTAAATTTAAAATGAATTTGTTTATAATTTAATTTAAATTAAGTTTAATTATTTTAGTATTTTAATTGAAAATAAATTTTAATCAAAAGTTTAATTGAAACACTTTCTTGATACACATTGAATTTTTTGCGAATCTCTGGCAACATTGTAAATTTGATTTAATTTATATTGATTGCATAAATTTAGGCTTTTTTTTTTCAAAATCTTATATTGAAAATTTCATTTTTTTCTAGTATTCATATTTTTTTAGAAACTGAAATTCAAAATAGGTTTTAATAGCATTTATAATAACAGATGAAGATTTGCCAATTTTAAAGAACCCATGGCATGATGAATGGTTCCATTTCTATCGTAAGTCATCTTAACAATTCCAAAGTGTATAGGGCTGAGTATATTTGCTGCACATCCGTTAATCGAAGGCATTATTAATTTTATTTCTAATAGAATAGCTGTCCATCTTTACAAGGTATCCTATTAAAATTTTTATCACTCTATTGATTTTATTCTCTATAACCACCTATTTTAAGTCATCGAAAGTTCTGTTCAAAAAAAGCAAGGATTTCAATATTGAATCCATGGTTTCGCCCTATACTTGAAATAAACTTTAATTGTCCAAGAAATTAATATAGTATACAACAATATGACAAAGGTCTTTTCAAACTTCTGTCTTAACTTAAAAATGATTCGAACATAAAATGAAATAGAATGCTATGTTCTAAAATGGATGAAATTCGAAAATTAGACCTGAAAATTAAATTAATTTACAAATTAATAATTAGTGGTAGTAGTCATTGGTCATCAAATAAGTTTCGAATTGATTAAAATTTACATTTTAATAATTTATTAAATAAATAAACAATTTAATAAATAATGTATGCAAAAAAAATTTATATTTAATTAAATAATAATATTTTAAAATAAAATTAATAATTGACTTAAATATTAATTAATATAAAATATATTCGAAAATAATAATTTAAAAAGCCAATAATCAATAATAATGACATTTTTTTTTAATAGTGATGAAAAATTATGGTTGATGCATAATTTATTTTATAATTTAATTTAATAAAAGAAATTTTGAATTAAAATTCAATTTAAGATCAAAAATTTAAAAAACATTTTTCAGTAAATATTAAATTTAATTTCGAAAAAATATACAATATAATTTAATTTAAAACAATGAAAACGTTTAATACGATAATATAGGAGTGAAAAAGAGAATGAAAAATAAAAAAAAAACCGAAATTAAATCAAATATTGTCAATATAATAAATTTTAATTAAATAATATAACAAAAGGAAATATATAATATACATATACTTAATGTACATATATATTAAAATATAATAAAAATGATATTATTCATAAAAAACGAAAAAAAAAAAAAATAAGAAAACTAAAAAAAAAGGAAAACTTGAAAAAATATTTAGTATAATATACTCCAAGGACAAAAGGGACATAAAACTGTCAAAAAGGCACCAAAAGGATTTTCTCCATTTTTATTTCTACACCTCGCTCTGTTTGATGTTGTTTTTTTTTCTCATATTGCTTTTCATTTCAAAATAACTTTATTTTGATATTATTGTATATATATATATTTTATTTACATAATATATATATATATATATATATATATATATATGCATATATATTATTTAATATATATAATATTAACACTTACTTAATCCAGTGAAAATCGTAAAAAAAAATTCTCACTAAATTAAACAACAAAATTACAAAAAAAAAAAAAATCAAAAAAAAAAAACAATAATAAAAATTTTAGAATAAAAATCAAAAAAAAAAAAAAAAGGACGAAAATAATATTAACAAAAAAAAAAAGCCAAATAAAAAAAAAAACGAGAAGAAAAAGTAAATATTTCTTTGTCAATGCACGCTATGTTCGAAACTAATCAGGTGAAATGAAATTTTCTCTGTTTGTGTTTTGTTTTCTATATATTTCCATTTTTTTTTTTAATATATTTTATATTTTTTTTTAACTGAATTAATTTTTCCAAAAAAAAAAAAAACAAAATAAAATTTTATAAATATTTTTTATCTAAAATAAATAAATATTTATATTGCAAAATTTAAGGTAATATTTAAAACAAAATAAAGTAACAAGTATGTATAAATATATATTATTTAAAAAAAAATTCACAATATCATAAAAAAACAAGGAAAATACATTATTTTAAAGATTGAACTACCTTACCATAGGTCTAAAAATATAGTTACACCTTTTTGCTTCTTCTAAAAGCAGCTGACTATTTGTTTTTCTAATAGTTTCTATGTAGTATGATTTAGCCCCTGTAAGTATGCAATAGTCTTATTGTACTCTAATTTATCTAATCACTGCACTTTCCTCAACTTAAAGCTCACAATAAATGGCTGATGTGGAATCTTCAAAAAATATCTTGCGAAATAAAGTGTATTTTGCACCGGGAAATAAGAAATAAGCCCCTACGATGTTTATTTAATATTGAATGCAAAATTAAACCACGGCTTGTTTTTCCTTTTATATACTTTCGACTTTTTAAGAATAAAAACCCCCGGGTTGCTGTTGTATCTCAAAAAGTCAAAAATTGACATGGCTTTAATACTCAAAAGGTGTAATTTAACATTAAATGAGAATAAAACACCACGGGGTCCACTTTTGTATATGAAATATTTGAAATTTTGCAAGAAAGTGTATTTGAGATTAGAATATTTTCCTTTTCCAGAATATTTATGTATGTGTAGGTGAGATTTTGAAACGGAATATCATTTATATATGTAAATTAACAACCCGGGGATCTAATTATAAAACCACAGGGTGTTTTCTAACTCAAAGTTTTGAAAAATTTTTTCCTCATTCATTTCTGAAATCAAAAAATATGTACATTTAAAATTAATAAATGGAAATTTCATGCAATTTTTTCTAATTTACAAAATACTTTTTAAATATTTTTTTCCTTTAATAATTTAAAAATTTAAAAAAAAAAATGATTAAATGCATAATATTCAAATAAATTGTAGAATTTAAACAATTTTTTACTGGAATTTATAATAGACAAATTCCAAAAATTTTTTATTCAAAAATTATTATTATTTATTAACTCACATGTAACACTAAATAATATAAAAAAAAAAACTTTTTTATGATTTATGTGAAAACTTTTTTTATTTTATTTCACACACAAAAAATTTTGATGATAAAAAAAACGAGGAAAAGTGTAGAGTAGACTGTGAAAACTCTAGAATACCGGAATGATTCTAAATGATTCTTTGATTTACGTTCATATGGGTATGGAAATTAAATAATTTTCATTTTGTGCGCCCAAATTTATGCAAATTTATTAAATATATGGAAGGACCACAAGAAGAAAATATTTTAAAATTAAACTTAAAATAAAATATTGAATTGTGGATGGAACCATTTAATAAAATAAACAAATAGATTTTGCATAGAAAATGGTGTAAAAATAGAAGAAATCGGTCTATAGAGAGTGTCTATAGTTTAATAAGAAATTTTTTACTTAAAATTTGAGGCATTTAACATAAAATAGTTTTGTAGTACTGCCTATGTTCCCATGGTAACAGGTGTTTTACACTAACATTGAACACAGTTTTAGCCAATCATTAATGGACACGAAGCAAATAAGTCTTTATAACTAGAATATATATTATATACATTGTATATAAAGACTTTATATACCATTTTATTATTCAAGTACACGCATTTTTAATTTTATTAACTTTCAGGACACCTTTCTATTTTCTTAATTATTAAATTGGTTGAAAACATGGTTCTGCATTTCAATAATTTTACCAAAGCATAAGAAATAAAATGAAATACTTTATAATTCCATTGAGAAATTAAGTTATTGTGTTAATACCTCTTTTGGATCAGTAAAAATAAAAATGCAGAGTTTACTTGTTGAGCAGGAAATAAATTTACTTACCTAAATTGCAAAAAGACAATTCCCAATAAAATATCGTATCTAATCTTTTAATTGCTTTATATTAAATTACTTACAATTTATAATTGAATTTATTTCAAGGAATCTTAAAAAAAAAAAAAAAAATTTTTTGCAATACCTCAGTCTGGGGTTTTATTCTTATTCTTTCGTTCTATAATTTTGTTGTCATATTTTATGTCTAAAAAGTCTTATTGGATTATCCGAAAGTCTTCTTTATATATATATCATAGTTATAAGAATAGTTACAAAATAATAGTTATCACATAAACATCATATTTTAGTTTTTGTGTATTTTAAGTAAAGCTATATAAATATTTTTTGAGGTATATATTTACTTATGGTAAATATAATCGAATTTATCGATTTTTTATCGTCTATGGCTTTCTTCCTTTATTATTTTGTGCTTTTATTTATTATCTAAATATAAAATAAGTTTTATTTTATTTTATACTATTGATTAAATAAATGCAACTCAAAAAAATACAAAAAATAAATAAACATATAACAAGGTAAAAAATAAAAAACGGAAAGACTATATTAAAAAAAAAACTATTAAAAATAAAACTTTAATTAAAAGTTTAATTAAACAAAGGAAAAACCGTACTTAATACTATTGATTATATTGTTTACTTTATGTTACATTTTAAAATGTTTTGTGTTTTTCTTTGGAAAATATAATTTCATGCTCATCAAACAGTACAATGACAAAAATTTAACCTATTTTAATTGTTTTATAAAAGTTTTTTAATTAAATGGGTTCGTCCCATATTTCCCATTTTTCTTTCTCTTAATTCTTGAATCTTGAAAATAATTTTAAATTAATTTGCCAGTTGAAGAAGCCAACATATCAAATTCTCTATTTTTCATCCCTTCTCCATTTTTCAAGGAGGAACTAGAAGCCAACTTCTTATGTAGACCATTTTATTCAGGGCTTTATCACTGTTGAAAATATAATCGTCCTTATAGATTATTAAATTTAAAAACCGAATTCAGTAATCTATTTCGTCATTTTTATCTACATTTTCTTTTAAAACCGTTGTTTAGTTGTGAATAAGACAGGCATTCTCAGTGAATTCATAATCTACTGAACTCTAAAAACCGTTATTCCTCCGTATAAATCCAAAAACAATCAAGCCTACAGTTTAAAATAGTCAAAAGTTATCATTATAAATTATTTTACAAAAATTGCATACATTTAGGCAATTCAAATTTTTTTACAATTGTATACTTTTAGGAGGTAGAGGTTTAAATAATTTCATTTATGAACTCTTTTTAACTATTCCCCTTATTAAATTATCATTAAAATTTCAGCGGTTTAAACTTTTTAACTATTTTAACAAAAATTGCATACTCTTTAGGTGGTCAAATTTTTTAAAAATTCGTAAATGAACTCCTATTAACTATTAAATAACGATTTTCAACCATAATTAGATAACGAATTAAATTTTTGGATTATTTTTATTTATTTTATTCCCCAGCCTAAGGCCAAATTTTTTCCTTATTTTTAAACGTTCCATTGAGAAATCATTGAACTTTTTATTATTTTACTAATTTTTTTTGTTTTATTTTCTTAATATAGTTTTATATATTAATATTATTATCATATATTTTTATTTTGTTTGATCCTTCAACCATTAATTCATTAAACCACATGTTATAATAACCATTTATTATCTTAAAACAGCAGTCAGAAATGGTATTAAAATATATAGGCACATAAAATAGATATAAAGTATCTACTACATATATAAAGTCTTATAATGTTTTAATTTAAATGGAAAGTCAAATATATATATATACAAATATACACACACATTCAAAAAAGTATTTTAAGTTTTTGTGGTTATATACTTATACAAAGACATAAAAATTAAAATGAAAATTTTATTGCAATTTATTTTTACTCAAAAAAGCCAACTTTTACTTATTTCAAAAAAATAAACTTATCATTATGAAACACACAGGGCAGGGGTTCACAAGATACAAGACTGAAACAATGTATATAAACATTTATAAATAAAAAAAAAAAACATTTATGACACAAATTTTATATGGTACATTATAATATATAAAAATAAAGTTTTTATGTGAGTACATACATATACTTAAATTCCAAACTTAACAATAAAATTATAAAAAAAAAACAATAAAAACAAAAAAAAATCGTAAAAAAATAATACAAAAATAGTGTTTCATGTCCTTTTCATCGTATTTACAAACACTTTTTAATTTTGTACTACTACTGAATACCTACACTACAAAACTACTTCCTCTTCTATCGTATTTTTGTATAATTGTCGCATGCAATTTTTTTTGTTTTGAATTTTCTTGCATGAGAGAAGGGAAATGATGGGAGAGAGGGAGAGAGAGAAAAATGAGAATGATAATATAAAAAGTGTTGTATAAGTAGGATCATATAAGTGTTTTTGTGTGATTTGTCGTGACAACAGCCTATTTTAAAAATTTTTTGTTACCCCTATTTCCCTCCTTCGCTTTCCCTTTATTTCCTTCGTATTTTCATAATAACGGTATTTATTATTAATACGCATGAGTGTATATGTGAATATATTTAAATATAATATAATTTCTTATCAATATTTTTTTTCTTTTGTTGATTAAAATCTAAGAATTGTATATATAGAAAAATACAGGAATAAATTATAAATTCAATGGATATTTTATATACTGTATGTATGTGGGTATGTCTGGTATTGTATTGTGGGTGGAAATATTTTGAACTCCTTTTTTTATTCCTTTTAATAAGTTGTAGCGGTTTAGACGAGGTAGAAGGAATGGTAAATTGGGGTTTATTTGGAAAATATTGGAAAATGAATTGGGGTATTCATATGTTTGGAATTTTGCTGAAATTTCATTTCCTGTTAGTCCCCAATTCTTTTATTATTCAGTTGGAATTCAGTTATGTTAAAGGAATATGTAAGAGATTTATATGAAATGATAAGAAACAATTTAATGTTATTATTTTTTTGGACTAAAAAAAATTTTGATTCATTGTAGGGGAAGCGTATATAGAAATTAAAATATTCATAAATGTAATTTACAATTTAATATATTAAAATTTAAGACTCTGTGTTCCAGAAATTTTTCAATTCTTTTGTTATTTAAATATTTCAAAATTTAATTTAACAAAATTAAGTGTCATTAACTTTTCAATTTTTGATAAGTATTAGTTTTTTGAAATAGTATCCTTTTTAAGGGTCCTTTATTGTTACTTTTAAGTGAGGACAAAATAGTATTAAATTGAAGTTATTACAAAATATCAGGTTCTCCTACAAAATTCCAACTCACAAAATTCAAATACAATAAAATCAAATACAATGAAAAAAAACGCTAAAGTCTAATCACTTCCATTTCCAATCAGTCTAATCAACCTCCAGTTTTTTTTTTCAGACGCAAATATATTTTTACAATTTTCCACATTTTACTTTGAAAAATTTGTATTTTGGAAATGAAATCTGGAATCTCTTATCACTTACATTAATAATATGACACAATATAGGAAAACAAGGGTATAACCAATTTTGAAACCAAATCGCTTCCATTACGTATATTTTTAAACTGCGAAGATTTAGGAATAGCCCACTTAATATCTCTCCTCTTGGCTTAATATTTTTTGAATTTTTTGCTTCATACCTACTCTTAAAAAAATCGCTCTAAATTTTAAATTTTCTAGAAACATGTGTGTCTATATTCTGAAAACCTTACAATTAAACCTGAATTCGAAACCTACATTTGAAATTACTCCTAAACCCCCCAAACTTGCTCTATTAAATACATATAACTCTAAGGTGTGGTAATATATAATAAGATCTTAATTAATTATTCTTCAACTTCTATTCTTTACTCCTATTCAAAACCACATCATTTAAAAATATGGGTTCTGTTGCCCTAAAACGCAGTTTCCTTAAATAACCTCAGCACTCTAGTTTTTGGATATCTAGTGTTAAGGTTATGTGATATTAGACTTCCACGATTTTTGAATGATTTGGTATTAGGCTTCTCCTATGTTACTAACACATAAAACTTTGTGACTTTTGTGGATTTTGAGAATTGGGATTATGTCTTACTCCCAAAATACCCTAAAAGGTTTCCTACATTTTAATTTAAACAAATCGTTTTTTTTCAACAACTTCAAGAAAAATTCTTAAAATAAGAATTGAAACAAGTTTTTCATTTTTCAATTCATTGTTAAAAAATGTTTAACATAAGTACTTTAGTAAATACATACAAAAAAAAATAAAAAATTTTCTTTTAATATAATAGAAAAAATGTTTTTCTTTCAATTTCATTTAAATTGTATTTTTTTTTTTTATTTTTCTTAAATGAACTGAAAATCAAGAATCAATTCAATAAAAAAATTGAAAAAAATATTCAATAGTAATTTAATAGATTCAAGAAAATAGGAAAAATCAATTCAAATGAAAATTTTTTTTTATTTTTTTTTGAAAATTGAATATATATATATATATATATAAAATGAAAATGAAAATGAGATATTGCTATCATAATATGAAAAGGATTTTTTTTAATCAAATCACAAGCAAGGAAAAAAAAAAGGATAATAGAAAAAGAAAAAGAAAGTAAAATCTTATTAAATACATAAATGAATAAAATTATTTATATTTTGTATACAGTGATGCGCGGATTTATGGAACTTCCTAATAGAAAAAGTTTTTTAAATTACATGCCTTACGTGAATTACAGATTTAAGCCTTATGTGAACTACTAATGTGGATTTACCAATTTGTTTTACCTTAGTTCACAATTGGTATCCTCAGTTCGCAATTGGTTCAATCTAGTTATCCAGATGAACTGAAAACTTTTGTGCCGAAATAGGTTAATGAATCAATATGCTTTGCCTAGTAGGGTCAACAAATTTACAAAATTTGAAGTCATTTCGTTCAAATCACTTATACAGGAGACCCGAGAAACCAAGTTGTCATTGCGCCGCAACAGGTTAAATAATCAGAAGTAATACGGTCTACTTAATGAAAATCAATTTGAAAATTACTGTTATAAGGGTTAATAAATCAATATTCTTTGCCTAGGATCATACATCTACAAAATTTGAAGTCTTTTGTTCGAATCTCTTATCCAGGAGAACCTAGAAACTAAAAAGTTATTGTGCCTAAATGGGTTAAATAATCAAAATTAATACGATTTCTTCAATGAAGATCAATTTGAACATTACTGTATATACTTTGCCTAGGATCACATTATTACAAAATTTGAAGTCTTTTGTTCGAATCACTTATTCTGAAGAACTGAGAATCTGAAAAGTTATCGTGCCTAAAGGGGTTAATGAACTAAAAGACCAAGGGCGGTCAACTAAATCCGAAACCAGATTAACTTTACGACGCCGTTTCACATGAATAGAATACACACTAAATGCCGTAAGTTCATTCCTAAATTCTTACTTAATTTTACTTCCCTTTATCTACGTAAAATTTTACGAACCACTGTAAAATGGTAACGTGTACCTTCTTTTAAATAGATTAGATTTTTTCTTATTATTTTATTACTGAGCACTCTAAAACCTCACTCCATTTTTCTGTATAATTTTATTACTTTATTAGAACAAATAAAATGAAACAAAAAATTGTTTTCTCTTTCTAATTTTTCTATTTATTCTTTTCTGTCATCGTTTAAATGAGGACATCATTTCCTCTAAACCCCATAATTTTACTTTAAATTACTACATATTTACAATAAGTTAAGTTTTTTTCATGCTGTCCTCCTATAACTATTGTTATAAATCCTTAATAGTACAGGACTAAAAATGTCCTTTTTCTTTCTAAATAAAATAAAAGAAAAAAGGCAAAGAAAGAGATGGAAAAAAAGAGAAGGAATGAAAAATAGAAACAAAACTTTATGAGACGGAGAGGCGAGCTTACATTTAATGAGGCGGGGAACAAACAACAAAAAAAAGACTAATGATTGAAAATTATTGCATAGATTTTTATGCAAAAAAAAAGGATAATTAGAAATACTTAAGGATATTGACCGGAAAATATTATTAATATGAATGTATTAATGTAAATATGACCCAAGATTAAATTAAGTTATAACCACTCATAATTCTTTTAATTTTGTTAATTTGGTTTGATTTTTTTTTAATTCTATGGGAGCATTTTGTGGCAGTATAGGACGTCACTTTGTCTACTCAATTGGTTTTAATTATTTGAAATGTATTTGATATTGTCCAAAGTTTTCGAATTTCAAACTAGTTTTGCTGCTATTTTTCCGTTCGGTGGATGTTGGGTTTTATTCAATCATACCCTTCGGATTCCTTGTGAATTATCTTAAAGGTAATTCTGATTACATGGCTTCTCTTAGTAGAGTTTGGTCTACCCATGTCCTATTTCTGCATTTTATTTCGCTTATTATTGATTCCTGAACATTTGTCAAGTAGTCAACTGGAGTTGATGGTATTGAGCCAGAGTATCCGATATATTTTCCTCTGGGATTTTTTTGTAAGTACTTGTAGCTTCTGATTATTGTTATTTGATTTGTAGTTTTTCAAGTTTTGCTGCCATACAATAATCATAGATATGATTTAAAAATCCTGTACTTGGTTTAGACCCTTGATTATTTGACTAGTTTTCCGTATCCAGTACCCAGTTTACCATTTATTTGAAGTTACGGGGCATAATTCTAATTGATTAATTGTTGACCTCAGACCTGCCTTGAATATTCTGCGTTTGATTTTCCTTGTTATTTGATTGCTTTTTCATATCCGGGACTCAGTTTACCAATTTTTCTAACTCAAGGACCACAATTATATTTGATTAATATTTGATTTTTGTAATTTAAGATGTCCTTAATAGTCCCAAAAATCATATTTAAAATGATTTATGAATATTATTAATTGTGATATGAAATCTCATTTTAATCCCTATTAGATATAATGCAAAAGGTCCTGAAATCAACTCCTGTAATAAATTAAATTAGCATACTATATAATAAGTAGTTTGACCCTTATCAGATAATATTAATAGTTCATAATAAGTTGTTTCGTCCTTTTTACATTAATATAAGTTCAAAGTTATTAAGTATATAAGTATATATATATAAAAAAAACTTATCATACAAGATATTTAATAACTTATTCTGAAAAATTTTCAACTGAATAATAAATTAAACGATTTTAGATAGATTAAATCATTTTTAAACACAACACAAGTGATAAAATATGTACTAAGAGAATAATTAAGATATTTCAATCAAATAGTACCTAGTTAGTTTGAGTTTTATTTTATTTTTCAATTTAAGTACTATTAACCCAATTACTACTGAGTAATTAATGTCAATCCTAAATAGAAAAAGCGATTTATCGATCCCATATTGACTACTAATAGTTAGTATACATACTAACTAGTAAGTATAAATCTATAGGATTAATTACGAGTTTAATTAAGAAATAAAATCTATTTTCAATTCGAATATTTACAAGTATATAAAAAATTTTCTCAATATCCTGTCAACACGCAATCAATGAAACGTATTTTCGTCATCTGTGTAATTAATTACGTAAGTAATAAAATTTTCCGAACTTTGTTTTTTTTTTTAATAGGTCATCAAAAAAAAAAGTTAAAGTGATGTAATTTTTCGTTTTTTGTTTTATTTTACCAAATCATGTTTTTTTATTTAATTTTCATTTCATTTTTCAAAATTACGTCATTAAGTAAAACGTTCGTTTGTGTGTGTGTTTTCTTTTTGTTGTCTCTTGAGTGAAAGAAAAATCCACGCAAAATTTTGAATCAAGTTGAAAAAAAATATATGAATCATGATTATAATCATATTTAGTATATATGTGTATTCAGTATATGTAAACCGAAGGAATCCATGAATTTGTGGGTTGAAAAGTATTATGGAGGAAAAACAAGAGAATTAATCGGTTTTGGGGGAAAATCTTTAATGAGATTCAATCATTAAGTAAACACATATTTAAAAAAAAATCTTATTAGACTTTGTGGAAACAAGTTTTAAAATTTAATTAATAATATAAGGTCCTTGCTGTTTTCTTAAAGAAGATGAAAACCTTCAGAAAGCATTAAAAAAATCTAAACGGCTTGATAGTTTGAAGGTTCTACTTTTTAGTAAGTCCACTTCATAATAGTTTGAAAAAAGCCCCCAGATGCTTTTGCAAAAAAAATGGTTAAGCGGTAAGGATGAGAAAGGATGTTTTTTTATAATTAAGGATTAAATGGGGAATTTAGATAATATAAACCTCGTCCTAAATATATTTAATCCTACTTAAAAATTATATTAGCTAAGCATATTAAAACTTTTCACAAAATATAATTAGAAAGAAATATGCGATAATGAAAGAGAATACAGTCTGAAAAAAATAAGTGAAAATCGAATAAGGGGGATAATAAAATCAGATAATTAAAAAAGTTCTCTGATTCCATGTTCTTTTCTAAATTTTTCGAACAAATCGGGGAAACTTGTTTAAGGTAAAAATCCATTTGGTGAATCATTTTTTAAGTTTAAAAATTGATTTGGAGTGCATTAGAAACTAAGCACTCAGACTAGTCATTCAGTTCTTGGTGTATGCTGTTTTACCTTAACTTGGGACGTCTTTCGTAAATCTATGAATGATATATAGAGCTAGGATTTGAGAGATATACAAACCAACTCCGAAGCATAACCACAATCTCACATTTGTATTAGTATTTAAGCTGGCGTTTTTCAGGGTCCATCATGAGGAGAAACAATATACGAACTCCAATTTTAATGTTTAAAAAAGAAAAGTAATCTTATATTTCGTCTTCGTCATGTTCATAATAATTTATAATAACTTTTAAATTATTCCCTTTAGGACGGAAGTTGTTATAAAATACTAACTGGAAATTAAACAGTCCATATGGACAGACTCTTAAGTGAAATTAATTTTTTTTCCTAAACATAATTTAACAATTTAACACATAACTGAAAATTTTTCCCTTTCCACATAGAAACCGAGATCTGATAAGGAGACTTCTAGTAATTTTCTATGCAATAAATTTTCTTAATTAATTCAAATAAATCAACATTATAAAATTTTTCATCCTTTTTTTGAACTTTAAACTTAAAAAAAAATTATTAACTTCTTTATACATATTTAAATATTCTTATCACACCTCATTTTTAAACACCTGTATATTTACAATATTCCTTTTTTATACAAAATTATTTTTTAATAAACGTGACTACCAACTTTATAAGAAAAAAAACTTTTCAAGTTGGAAAATATAATGAAAATTCTTTAACTTTTTTTTATTATCCTTCAGATTTAGTTAAAAAAAAAAAACAAATCTAATGATGTTCAAAATGAAGGAAAATAAAATTTATTAATTGTTCTATTCCTTTTGCATACTTTTCCATACATACATATAAGTATATATATATATCATCATATTTTAATCCTATTTTTTTCTATGTCCTACTTTTATTTTTCTTCTCTTTTCTTTTTATTATCAAAATTCTTTTTCTTATTCTTTTCTTCTAAGTTTTATCCATCTCTTTCTTCCATTGTCATAAATATCCTTTAAAATACAATAAAAAAAAAAAATTTTAATACCTTTTGGCTATAGGACATCATCAAGGACACGTTATCTTAACTTGACTTTTCTGCTTCTGTCACAAGTTTTTTTTTTCTTATAAATAAAGTCAATTGTTTGTTTTTATTCTGGCACTACTACAAAGGTAAATTTTTTTTTTTAGAATTCTACAATATAATTACATACACATTCAAACAACAGTTCCATCAAATTTTAACATCAAATTTTTTTTGTAAGGAATAAAATAACAAAAAAAAAATATAAAAAAAATTTTATTTTCAAATGTCGTAACTCTAATTTTTATATCCTAAATAACGGTATATCCTTAAAAAATAACAGTAACTAGTAAAAAAAAAATAAAAAATCTACTGTTATACTTCTTAATGTCAAATTTGATGTCAAATTATACACACGCATATTTACTTTTTTAAAACATACGTAAAATGCTCAACAAAAAAGATATTTAATGCCACACAAATCATTATCCTGTCTTAAAAAAAAAAAAAAAAAAAAAAACAACAACAAAATGAAAAATCCTTGTTATATACCTTTAATATGAAAATGTGTTCTTCAAATATTTGAAATATAAATAATAAGTAAAATGAAAAATAAAACAAATTTTAAATGAAGGATAAAAAGGATAATAGAAAATTCTTAAAGTTCACACACACACACATATTTATATACACTTTGAAGTTGTTTGTGTAAATGTGAAGTTTATTTTCAAGTTTTTTTTTTTAATCTTCAAAATTTTTCACAAATTTTTCACAAATTTTAGTACACAAAAATATAAAAAAATCAATTATTGTCTTACAGGATTATTGCAGGATATTTTACAGGATATTCAAAAGGATATATATAAAAATACAAATAATAAAAGATTTTTATTTATTTCAAATTTTGAGACCTTATTAAGAAATTGAAATATATTTAAGTGAGATGTATTTTCCTTTCAATGTGTCATTCTTGTGTCATAAAGGACATGCAAACCTGTTGTTAAAATTTATACAATGTCTATTTAAACTTTTTTTTAGGGATGATTATCTTCTTAGAAACTAATAAGAATGATATTTTTGTAGTGTCAGTAATTATTACTGACTACATTCAGAAAGATTCCAGAGAAACGTTGAGTGAAAGATTGCCGTTTGAGGGAAAAGGATAAGGCAAGGATATGGAAATTTTATATAATAAAGATGAAGGTATGAAAGAATAATGAGCCCTCTCTACTCAATAATTAGATATAATCCAAGATATTTAGCTTTTTTTTTTGAGTCATAAGTCCTTGGGGGATTTTTCACTAATAGGACATTCGTCATATCACCTAAATGATCAAATCCCTGAGGGTACTTTTCAGTGCCTCAAGTATTGTGACTAAAAAAAACCAAATAAAAAAAAAAAAATTACTCTAGTAGAAAGTTAAAAATAAAACTCCAAAGTAATGTGACACAAGTGAAAAATTTTCAAATTTCTATTTTTTAATTTTCCACCTAAACAATGAAGGCTAGAAATAAAAATTATTTAAGTATTTTTTTTATATATAGCTACAATTTGAATACCTTATAAAAAAATATATATATATATATATATATATATATATATATTTAGGTGCAATTAACTTTTTTAAAATAAATGACACAGTATTTTTTTTATTTTTAAATTTAAATAAAAAAAATAGGAATATTTTGAAGGAGTACGCCATTAAAATGAAAATTGTCAAATTGTCCCCTTAAAGAATTTTTTTTTTATATTTTTAAATTAAGTTTGTTAAAAAGTAGATAAATATTTAAAAAACAAAAATTAAATGAGTTTTTAAAGTTTTTTGATAATTTTAAGACTTTTTTTGTGTCTTTAAGTTTTTAGTGAATTGTGACATTAAGAGTTTTTAGACCGGGAAATGGAAAACTTAAATAAAATTTGTAAAATTAATGATTTATTAAATTAATTTTAAAAGTTTTTGATTAAGAAGGGATTTCAAATTTATATATTAAAATTGTAAGGATATTTTAGGAACTCTTGATGAAAATTTTAAAATTATTTTAAAATTAAATTAAAATTATATTAAAATTATTTTAAATTATAACATTTATTTGTTGGACCCACATTATTAAATAGGTTCAAATAAAATTGGTTAAAAGACATTTTTTTTTTATTTATAATAAAATGTGTTTTTGCCCAACTATAATGCAAGACTTTGTAATAGATGTGTGGTATTATATATCCTTAGAAATGTTAATTTTTATCCTTGATTAATTTTATTACTCCTAAGAACCTTAGATTCTTTATTTCATTATTAGTTTCAGAATCCTTCTAGATAACACCTGGTTTCAATCTCTTTGATTTACCTTGATCCTTATAAAAATATTTAATTAAATTTTAATAAACGAATGACATAATTTTATATTTTGAAACTATTATTAACATTTGAGTACTGAAAATAGTTACAAAAATGTTACTTTAGATTGGTGTTGTGCTTATGCAGTATATTAACTGCATTTTTCAATTTTATTCAATAATATTTAATTTAATTAAAAACCAATTTTCGAATTTTATGATTATTAAATTAAAATGTTTATAATTCTTTTCTATTGATATCCTTGATACTAAAACTTCACATATCCTTTCCTGAATTATCCTGATAATTTAATAATCAAAGGATAATTAATTAAGAACTTTCTAATTCACATGCGACTTTTCTATTAATATCCTTGATAATGAAAATTGAAATATCCTTTCCTCAATTATCCTCATAATTTTATAGTTAAAGGATAATCAATTAACAATTTTCTAATTATTCATATGCGAATGAAATAACTAATTTAATTAAGTAATTTAATTAATTTTAAATTTATTAAAAAGGACGAATTTTATATATTCACATATACATGTATATATATATATATAAATTCTAAATACAAAATTAATTAAGTTAAAAGTATACAAATAACAAAAATAACAGAAAACAAAAAAAAAATCAATTGCAAAAATTTCATAAAACTCATAAATAAATTAATAAAAAATTTTTACATAATATATAAGGGCGTTTTATTTTATTTTGTCGGATATTATTTTAATATCCTAATTAAAATTCCCTTCATACCTATTAAAAATCAATATTTAGACTATTATATGTCTAGGACTGTTAAAATTACATATTTATATTAAATTATAAATACATTTATGTTATATATGAATGTTAAACACACGCATGTATCTTTTTTCTACAAAAAAACAAATATTCTATTAAAAATATAAAATATATTCAAGTACAAGTATAAAATTCTATTAACACATGTTTTATTCATCATCATCATCATCATCATCATCATCATCATCCTTAAAACAGGATAAGACCAACAAAAAATTATGAAATATATCAACTCAAACTTTTCAAAATATTTTTCTATATTTTATGGATCAAAAGGAAAAATTTTTTGTTTATTTTTTCGTTGTCATCCTTTTAATAAACTCATACATATGTAGTCTGAGTGAGATAGAAAAAGAAGCAAGAACAGGATAAAAATTAAACCGGAAGGAGTATAACTTAATTCTATCACCCAATTTAAATTCATAATATTTTATTTTTTTTTTTGGATCTTCTACATAATTCATATTCTTGTTATATATTATATATAAAATATTTATAATAGGTTTTTATGTATATGTAAAGCACACGCACACTTATACACGTATAAAGTTATTCCGAATTTTTTTGAAAAATCACAAAGAAAAGACAAAGAAACCAAAGAAATAATTTAATAAATTTAACATTAATTTTGTGGTGCTTAAAGGTGGAACCATAAAAGAATACTTTCCTTTTTAGGTTTTGGAACCCTCTTAAAATGTTTATTAAAAAAAAACAGTAGGTGTGAAATGTACATCTTATAGATATCGAAGAAAAATTGTTTTTAAATGAATTTTTTAAAATTTTATTTGACTGGTTGGTCTATACAAGATTTCGGAACTTTTAAAAGTCCCTACAAGAAATAAATTGAGTAGGTATCTTTAATCCTAGTCAATTCCGATGAATTATGTTTTAAATTCCCTTAAAATTTTATTATTTTAATAATTCCAAAAGACTGTAAGTTTTTTTCAAAAATAATATTGTGAATTGTAAATTATCATCCTAAAATTATGCAATTCTTTTTTTTTTTAAATAAAATTTAATATGGGCTTTGCTTAAGTAATCGAATATAAAGTTCTTACTGACACGGAGTGTTAAGGATGTGGAATATAAATCGGAGGTGTATAGATTATATTTCCATATAGGGTGTGTAATTAGAAGGATAACTAACAAAAGAGTATTTTTTCAGTGTATATTACTATATATGATATAAATAATACTTAAACTCTAATGTCCTATATAATATGTGCATAATATATTATTCAAATAAATTATTAATTAAATAAGATGTCCTTTTTAAATTTCTTACTTCGGGAGCTTAAAGCACTCTTCCTTCTTTTCAATAAAAATAAAACAGTGTATATATAAATAAATACAACACAAAATTTGTAGGAATCTTATAAAATTCCAACTCTTATATTCTTTTTGGATTTTTTTTTATTGTTTTAATTTACATTACCATCATATTATTTTTTTTATTATTATTTTTGTTTTAAATAAATAAGTGCCAATAATATTAATACATTTATACATACATGTACATATTAGCACTCATGAAGGTCCTTTAAGTACTTTAAATATAGCTATGTTATTTTTAAAAAGTAACTCTCAATAATACAAAATACGTGTATATACATATACATATTTGTTTTTTAAGGAAATTTTATTTCCTTTAAGGATAATGTTGGCATATGTCATTAAATTACTCAATTATTTGGTACTTTTATTTGTATTTACAAGTACTTATATACATTTGTGTTCAGGTACTTATTAATAAAATTTTAAAAAATTTTTAAACTTTTTTTTTTGTAAATTTTGTACTTAAAAAAACATTATTATGTTTGTCTTTTTTATAATTTAATTCAAAATATTTTAAAAATAATTGTTAACAGTTGTGAACTAATTATTGTAAACACTTGAGAGAATTTTTTTAATCGCATAATGTTTAATATATCGTATCCTTAAAGTCGAACTTATTTTTCTTAAAGTGTGTTACATATACAATTAATTACAAGCTTATTGATCTAGAAATTTTTAATTAGCCTTTAAAGTCGCGCGCGCTATTTTAGAGACTTTTGCAATTTCTGAGGTGATTATATATTTATAAACTTACAGCATATATACACTTATAAGTGGGCACATATCAGGTACCTAATACATCGCAATTAAACGTCTAAGAAAGGCTTCTGGGATAACTTTAATTAGTCTGAATTTTTCAAATCAAAATTATTAAAAGCTGAAGTCCTTGAACTTCAAATCATAATAGAAATCATGTTTTAAGATACTGTGTTACCTCCTGCCTCATTTTTTTTTATTGGTTTTCCATTACTTTTCAAGGTATAGGACATTCACAAAGTCATTTAGGCTAGGCTTCAGTTTCTTTAATCATTTTATTCACTATTGTGAATTAAATACAAAGTAACTATTGTATAAGATTATGAATACACAAATTTTTGTGCGCCATCTATTATCTTATACAAGAGTTATATATATTTTTTATATACGCGTTTTTTATATTATGATATCAAATTTTACGATATATTTTATTAAATATAATCTGACCGAGGTCTGAACCCGGGACCTTCCGCTTGAAAAACGGGCGTCTTAACCACTACGCTAATGACCAAATTGTAGCCTCCCTATAATGAGTGAATACAATATTTTAAAACCTGTTATTAATTTAATTTATGTAACTGTTACTATGTCCCTGAATTTGGTAAACCCAAATTAATTAACCAATGTTTTAATTAAATTGTAAAAGTTCTTATGTGTAAGTTTTTATCTTAAGTGTAAGTAAGTATTATAAGATAAAAACTTGGCGAATACAGTGAAAATTATTTGTAATCTATAAATCCTAGAAATTGAGAGATTGAATAATTAAAGTAAAAATACTAACATAAAGATAGGATTCTATGTTTTCGGAGTTCGAAGCCCTCTATATTATACAAATTAATTTTTTATTTGAAATTTCCTACATTTCCTATTTTTTTTGTTTCAAAATAACCTTTTTTATTTTATTAAAAAGAAATATATATATATATAAATTTAAACCAACTTCCAGAACAGTGGACTTTTAAAGAAAAAGTTTATGGTTGAAAGAAAAAAAAAAATTCTAAATAAAATAAATGAATATTTATTTCTACTTTTTTTCCTTTCTATATAATCTAGGTTAAATGGGTAAAAAAAAAAAAGAAATTTAATTTATTCGACCTGGATTCCTGAAGTTTTTTTTTTTTTTTACATTTTCCTATTCCAATACTTTTCATTCCGTTCTCTAAAGCAATATACAAAATACGAGTTGAATAATAAAAAAGGAAACCAATTTAAAGACATGACTGAATTTCAAAAAAAACAGTACCAATCCAATATATACCAACGATAACTGGTCTAATAATAAGAACAATTTACAAAAAAAAAACAAATTAATAAAATATAGAACAAGAAACGATAAAGGCTCTATACAAATACAAAATATTTATATTTTTAATATTTTCAAATAAATTTAAATTAATTTTTGAAATCATTTTTTTAAAATATATTTAAAAAAAAAAAAAAAACTAATCATATTTTCTGAACTATAATATCTTTCAATATCCTTGAATATAAAAAATTATTTCATATTTTTAATCATTTTCTTTTTTTTGTTGTTAAGTGAGTGTTACATTCATTCAGTAGACCGTATACCATTTTGATATCAAAGTTTAGTTTAAACTTTTTTAATTGTTATTTTGTACACGTACACATTTATTATCCTATAAATATGTATAATACAAATCGAAAAATATTGCAGGATTATAAAAAAAAAAATATCCTTGTTAAAATAAATTAAAAACACTAAAATAATATTTAAAATATTTACCGTTATTGCAGTTATACAGAATAAATTAAAAAAATAAAGAAAAATATTGCGTCTATAAACAGGCAAATTAATTAAGCCTAAAAGTATGCAATATATTATTATTTTTTAATTTCAGTTGGAAAACTTTGGAATTCGATGATTAAGTGAATGAGTACTTACTGTATGAACTGTAAGTGTGTTATTTACTGTTAAAACTTGTTTGAAAGTCAATATTGAGCCCGATAGCACCAACTACGTATCACTAATCAAATAAGTATGAAATTGAGTTTTTTTTTTTTTAAACTGAGTGTTTTGGACTTATCAAAAATGTTTAGAGCTTTTATCATATATAGTTTCAGTGCATTTAGTAATAATAATTATTTGGAGTCACAGGATGCATATTGCATCCTTAAGAACATAATATAAGCCGAAGATGTTAGGTATATAGTTTTGCTACTAAATTATAATCAACTCAAAAGAAGAACTACTAACAATTTGCATTAAATAAAATAAAGGACATAATATTTTTTAAAATTCACTCATAGTTTTACTCATTCACACATATAACGGACGTTCGAACACACGTATTCAGGATATCTTATTTGAAAAACAAAGAAAAGAAAACGAATTAATAGAAAAAACTTTTAAAAGGAAAAAATTTAAATAAAAAAAAAAAAATGCAAATTGAGGCCACTTTTTTATATATATATATATTTTTTTTTCTCACTATTTTTTCCCCTACTTTAGTTTTTTTCTTGATTCAAGATAATTCACGTTCTTATGTCAATTATAAAGAATATGCGGCGCATTCAAGGAAAAGTCTATTTTAATAATAAGATTTTTATTTTGTTTTTTTTTTTTTCAAATTAGGGCAATAATTATTAGAACAATTATTTTGTCCTAGACATTGTAAAAATATATTTTTCAAAATATTAACGATAAGTACTTATATGAATTTATAAAAAGAAATTCTCACTCAAGAAATGAATATTTGAATGCATTATTGCTGGAATTATTTTCAGAATTTATTTAAATTGTATTAAAATTGATTAAAATCTTAATTTGGTTTGAATTGAATTTTAAAGTTAAATTCAACATTTATATTAACGAGACCTTATTAAACCAATAAGTTATCACTAATCATATAATGAAAGAGTCATTTTTATTGAGTATTTTATATGAGTATGCTTTATTAATCAAAGCTTAGGTTCTAATAAATTATTATTTGATTATTAGGTTAGTGATAAGTGATCTGTTGGCGCAATAGGCCCCAGGTCTATTTTTTTTTAATGCATTATATATGTAATATATTTCAAAAGAATCTTTTATATCTGACCAATAGCTCAGTTGTAAGGTGGCGGCTTTTCAATCGAAAAGTCTCGGGTTCAAACCCTGCTCGGATCATATCTAATAAAAAAATAAAGTGAACTACAATAATTTAATATTAAGTCCAAATGTTAAATCGGCAAAGGATTAATATTATCAGACAATATTACTATTGTCTGGTATTAAATATTTAATATTAATTAATTCTATTTTGAGTAAAAATCGACTAGTTTTACTTATTTATATTGTCTTTAATTTACATCCGAAAATAATTTAGAAATCAATTAAAATAATCATTTAATTTTATCAATTTATATTCTGTACTATCAAAATTGTTCAAAATCGTCTCAAGGACCTCCAAAAAAATCGAAAACCATTGAAAATTAGAAACAAACTGATAGGACTTTTCTAATTTACAAAAAAAAATATAAATACTGCAAAACTTAATTCATTTTAACATCAAAAGAGTTTATATAGGTATATATACTATACATAATGTACATATATTTAATTTTCTATATCAAAAGAATATTTTAAAATTGATTTCTACATAATATATAATCGAATCAATCAATCATTTTAAATTATTTTCAAATCTCTATAACAACTAAAATCCTCCTTATACTTATTATAATATATATATATATGTATATATATATATATATAATTTAAAATATATTATAAAAATGGATTAATTAATTTTTTTTACCTATATATACATAACCTTTTAAAACAATATCCGAAATGTTAAATAGAGCAAAGATTACCAACATTTAACGCATCTAATCTAATCCCTTTCTACTCTACCCCTTGCCCAGCATGAGGGTTAATTGGTTTCTAATAAAAAAATTTAATTTCCTATCGTTTATTATTTTTTTTTTTTAAATAACCAACACTTTATTTTATTTTTAATAAAATTTAATTTTCCTCATCTGCTCTTTTATATTTAACACAGAACCCTTTTAAAAAATATATATATATACTTATTATCATAAAGTAACATATAATATAGAGTATTCACGTAGAGTAAAATTTTTTTACCAATTTTTTTAAAAAATATTTTTCGTTTTTACTCATTACTCAAAAATTATTCTCATAACAATTATTTTTAGTTAAAAATTGAGAATAATTTGTTTTTAAACTCATAAATAAAAAAAAATTCTTCTCAATTTCTTGTTTTGAGTATTTATTAATATACCTTTAAAAAACTATATGAAGGGTATATACATACATACATACATATTTATTTTTATACATTATTCTTCTTATTCCATATAAAAGTATGAAAAGCTAAATCTATACTGCATGCATAGTGTATAGGTATATTAACACATATAAAATATTTAAGGTCTTTTTACTTTTTTTCGTTACTTTGAAATTAAAAAAACTAAATAGAGATTTTACATCTTTTATTGATGCATGTGTGAAATATGAAATTAAAACAGCTAAGTGTATTTTTCGTTCTTCTTGTAAATCAAAATAGAAAAATTTATTTTCATATTTATTATTTGTAACTTTTGATATTAATGTTGAATGAATGTGCGACAGACAAGCTTATTATTAAAAGTTGTATGGCTTGTAAAATCATAAATAATCTTATCATTTTAATAAGTATATATAAGAATTTTACGTTTAAGAAGAATTTAGTTCGTTATTTTGATTGACTCAAATTTTTTTTTTTTAAATTTAAATGGACATGAAAGGTAAAAATATAAAATTTAATAAAACACCGTTCGAATGTTTTCTAAGGGTACTTTTAAATTTTCTAGATTTTTTTGACTATAAACTTTAATATTTGAGTTACCTATTATTAAATGTTTTAGAAAAAATATTTTCTTTATTAAAATTTGAAAACTCTTTTGACTGAAAGTTTAAATTAGATAGTGGAGTTATAGGATTGATTTCAATATTATTATGTGGCAAACAAAAACTTGGAAAAGCTCCCTTTTTTAGTTTTCTCCCTAAAAATTTTTTCTCGAAATGGTCTTCGCAAATAAATAATTTTTTTGTTTTTAAATTTTCTATACTTACACTACATGCCGATACCCAAATTTCGAATAAATTTTTCTCTTTTGGAAATTCATACAGCCTACCGTCAAAATTACGTCTACTTCTATTGCACACTATGCAAGGGGTACCATTCTTACGGTAATCTGCTTTTACGTCCTTAAACATTCTTCATTTAAAACATGCATAAAGAAAATGAAGGAATGACAAAAGGAATAAGCAGAGAAAATAGATATTTCTGACAATGCGGAATATATCTATCAGGCCGAAACGCTAATTTGATGTTCAGAATTTAACCAAATTTAAGTATATTTATAAAAAAAAGTTTATTATTTTATAATAATACATCAAATACATAATAATCATAAGATTATTACATAAAAGACATAAAGTATTATAATATTTTTCAGAAGATTAATAGACAAAATTTTTACATGGCTTTATAAAAATATACCGCATTGTTTCAGATCAAGAAATTTAGAACGTATAAAAATGCAAGGTGTTTCATGAGTAAAGTATTTTTTATTCCTAAATACATGCAGCAATTAAGTTTATCTTTTAAAATTCATAATCCAAATTTTTTTTTACATGTATGTAGGTACATACATATTATTATGATTACTATTTCTAATGTAACATCTTGCATGATAAGTTATAAGAAAAATGCAATGAAATTTAGAGAAAAGCTATAGTAAAAGCAATAAGCTATGATGTGACAAGTTATACCTCGTAATTACACGAAATTTTGGGGGATATGAAAAAATTTTTTAACTGGAAATTCAAATTTTGTAAAAAAAAAAATTTCGTAAAAATATGTAATTACTTTAATAATGATAACTTGTCATGTAGCGAATGTTATTTTTCTTTTTTAATTGCTTTTGTCTAAAATATAATACATATTCTAATAGAAAATTTATAAACTAATACTTACATGTAAATTTTGTTCCTCAATTTTTTTAATTCAAATTTTAATACTTAATAATATGTTCATAATCATAACAAAATAAACACTTGTAACAAAATAAACACTTGACATTTTTAAAAATGCGCGCCTTTATTAAATTGATTATAATTCTTAATATCAAAATAAGAATACATAAAAAATACATCAAAAAAAAAATAGAGAAAAATATCACATAAAAAAAGTTACATTTACAAAAAAATATGTACACACATACATTTTTCTTAACATTCATAAAAATATGCATAAAAATGTAAATATGTGAATATGTACATACATATACATATACTCTTCATATAATATCATAATATTCAAATTATGAAGAATTTTTTTTTTTTCTAGAACTTAAAAAAAATTCTTCTCAATTTTTAAGTAAAAATATTTGAGTTTTAAAATGAATTTTGAGTGTTGAGTAAAAATGGGACGGGATATTGAGTAAAATGGGACGGGATTTTTAAAAAGAAATGACTAACGAATTTTGTTCTACGTGAATACTCTATATATATGTTACTTTATGTTATTATATACATATTTATATTATTAAAAAGTAATTTAATATTTATAGATTCTTTTTTTATATTAGAATGCGTTTATATTCAATAGTCCGTTAACAATATTTATCAATATACGTAGGTATGTATGTATTGAATACATTCATTCATACATACATAATAAAAATTTCAAATAAAATAAAAAAAAAAACCTTGATTATATTTTTCTATATTATTTTACTTATCAATATAGTTCTATCTCTCTCTTTCATTCATTTTATTTTCAAAATATTCTGTCTATCGAATTATAAAACTAAAATATAACAGTTTTTATGAATAAGTACACATATGTATATATGTATAGTATCGTTGTTGTAACAAACTGATTATAACGGTAAAAATAGGTAAAATAAAAAAAAAAAAAACAAAAATAAAATGATCGACCTAATTTTTCGAGAATCGAAATCAATGACGTATAACA
Source organism: Dolichopus griseipennis (assembly GCA_963082915.1). Taxonomy (NCBI): domain Eukaryota; kingdom Metazoa; phylum Arthropoda; class Insecta; order Diptera; family Dolichopodidae; genus Dolichopus; species Dolichopus griseipennis. Next base: position 6,401,098 of record OY720444.1, read on the forward strand.
GTAAATATTTATTTTTGTATTTGTATTTTAAAACAATATTTCCTATTCAATTTTTTTTTTTAGAATTGCCTTCTTCATTCAATTGTAGTTGTATAGCAGTTGTTGTAGTAATGATAAAATTGAATCAAGTTTTGTTTTTGGTTCTGTATTCTAAATTTGAATTCCATTCAATTTGTTTTAGTTTACTAGGACATGAAAGTATATATAGATTTATGAGACTGTAAATAATTTTTGGTATATACTGGGTGCCTTTTTGGTGGGTTTCAAAATTAATTATAGAGTATATTTGAGAAACCTTGAGGATAAAAACGTGTTCTGTAGGGAGGGGGTGATTCAAAAACTATGCAACTAGTTAAATAATTCATTTTACTAGGAAAATTTACGGAAACTTTTAAAGAGCACCGGAGAAACCCAAAACAATTGATTTAAAAATTAAGTGTAAAAATTTACTTAGTCTCCTTTTTTTTACTAAATAGTGCGAGATTAATACCCGAACTGCTTCCGCCCTCCAATGACCAAAAAACAAGTATTGTATAGGAATCTAAATTGTAATGATATGAAAAATGCATACATTTGCCTTAAAATTGCAAATTTTTTTTCTCAAATTCAACATAAACCGAAAGTGATTCACCCTGTATTTAAATTTTTTTTACAAAAATGTGCAATTGTATAATATTTATTCAAAGAAGCATAGTTTGATTTGCAATAACTGATGAATGATTCGTTAATAATATTATATATATATACTTATTGTATATATATATATTATATTCATACATCCTTTTATCATATGGTGTATAAGTAGATACATATAAGTACATATTATTTTATATTGAAATAATAGAGGAAATTTACAATGTTTAAACTGTCATAACACTATTTACTGTCAATTGAATTTAATTTTAAAAAAAATCAAAACAAATATGTAAGTATGTTGATATTTTAATTTTTTACTGTTATTGTTTCGTTTTTTTATATTGTTCTAAATAAAAAAAAAAAATATAACGGTATATATGCCCTAGTTAAACTTCCAATATAATTAAGGAAGTTAAACATCCTTTTTAAATATTATTTAGTATATAAAAAGAAAACTCTCTATTAGGTTAGATAATATTAAATTTTTTTTTAGGTTATATTCAAATGGAAAAATTTAATATACGTATAACTGTTAAAAATTTAGAACAGTATTGTAATAAAATAAAACTATGTTAATGTTATATACTTAAAAATTATGTACATATTTCAAGTAAATATACTTTGGAATATTTGATAATATTAAGGAACATAGTATGAAACTAATACTAATTTATAAGCTTTGTATTTTTGTTGATAAGTACTCATAAATGAAAATTCATAAAAAGGATATTATCTAACAAAAAGGACTTCTTAGATATTATCAAATATAATGAAAAGTTTATATGTAATGTACAAATCCATATGTCCTTCAACAGGATATAAATGTAGTTATTTTAAGAATAATCAGCCAATTAAAATTTTAATTTATTATTATTTTTAACAATAGGTCTACATGTCTGTAATTCTTCCCAATGAATTTGTAATTCTACCCAATTGCGTGAATTTGTTTGTCTGCACCGGGCCTTTCGGCAAGACGTATAGCTTATAGTAAACTAGTTTGTAGGTGAATCATCTATAATTTTGAATTAGTCTGTAATTCTTCCCAATGAGTCTATAATTCTGCCCGATTTGTGTGAATTTGTTAAACCCTTTCGGAAAGACCCACAGTAAACTAGTTTTTAAGCGAATCATCTACAATTTTGAATGCTGGATCTTTATCAAGAAAGTAAGTCTAAATCAATTTGAGAAAAAGGGTTTCCGGTATCCTAGTATAAAAGTTTTTTAACCTAGTATAACAGTTTTTTAAACCAAAGTAGACGTTGATTTTTTGTCCTCTGTTTAGAATTTAGGACTCCTCAGTGGTACAAGACTGAAAATTTAACCCAGAGAACTTCTAAAAATTTGTTCAACTTACAAAATCATTTATTAAAAAAAATTACAGAAATCTCTGGCAGTGGAAAGAACACTTGTAAAAATCCACAAATAAAGTAAATTAAAATATACATTAAGTGCTATGTAAGTGCATATCAATAACATCAACTTGATTTAAGACATCAGATATTTGAAAAATATTATAGTTTTACTATCATTTTAGTATTTTGAGAAATGATAACTCCACATTGTATAGATTTACATTCACAAATTGAATTAATCGAAAGCTAAGTATATTCTCTCGAAATCCCTCACTACTTTATCCCAGAACGCTTTTTTTACAATTTTTGGAAGCGTTTCATTCATTAAAATTAGCCACTATCAAAAGTTACAGGATTTTATAAATCCTTTGATATTTAAAATTAATCATAAGAGATTAAAAAAAATATAGGGATTACAAAGTTCGTAAAAGTTTTTTTAAGGATTTTGAGAGATTTTAAACTTCATATGGGTACATCCTTCAATACTTTTAAATGAAATCATAGAATTTACCACCGTTATCCTTTTTAACAAGTCATTTTTATATTATTACTCTTTATTCAGTTATAAAATACTATTTGTTTATTAAAAATTGACTTTAATCCTTCAAATTAATTACTCTAAATACATAATTATTTTCTAATTTTAAATCATCAAATAATATTTTTTCAGGAACTTAAAATACCCTTCTAAAAATGATTTAATTAAAAAATAATCAATGCCACAATTGTTACGAATCACCCAATCATCATTCATTAAGAATCACTCATTAAGTCACAAATGTCTAGTCTGCCAAAAAAATACAATATTTAATCAGAAGACCAATTGTCTACAAGTTAATCTGTAAATAAAATGCTATTATATGTACATTAAAAATAATCTCACGCAATAATCATATAACAGTTACTATAATGTATTGTTTGTATATCCTTATTATCAACTATCCTTCTAACAAATCTTCCTGAATCCAATAAGTATATATATAAATGTGTATATCGTAAGTAATTCGTAAATAATTTGATACAATTATTTAATTAAGTTGTTTGCTATTAAAATTATAAAAAAAAACAATTAATAAAGGTGCTAAATATTAAGGATTTTTCAAAAGGACTAATCAAACAAATTCATAGCCTTTTCAATATAAATGTGTTAGTTTAAAGAGTAATTACTCAATTATAATTTTTAAGTATTATTTTTTGACAAGTGAAACTGTACAAAAAAGGACATTGTAATATCAATGAGTTTAAAATTGCAAATTAATATCAGAAATAAATAAAACCGTTATATTTATTATCCTTTTTTCAAAATCTGTAAATAATTGACTTCTTCTACAGAATTTTAAAATTTAAATATTGCGAATTTTTAATGTAATAAATAAATTAAAACTATTATACATTTAAAAAATTCAGAAGTTTGGACTAAGATGATTTTATTTTATTACCAATTTTTAGAAATATCCAGATCTTTTTATTTAATTTAAGAAATTCTTAAGAAATAATTTTCTAAGAAATTATATTCACATTAATATTAAATTGCTAAATAGCCGCTTCTTAAGAGGCGTTTTTCTCAACAAGTTTCTAATAATTCCAAAATAATATGCAATAAAATCAGTATACTTGAAAAAAATAACAAATAATTTGCATTCTGAATCCTTTTTCCTGGAACCTAAAAACCGTTATTTAAAATATAGTTTATCTTTAGTAGAAGTAAAAAATTCCAGGACATATGGCATCATATAATTTTTTTTTTTTTTTACTTTTGTTTCGTCCTTTTTGTAATAAATACGCGAATATTAACGTACAGGTAAATTATATATATATAAACTTATTAAAAATTTGGATAAGTACTTTGCGACAAATGATTATTTTTGTAACAGGTAAAGGATATTTTTAAATTACTTATTGTTATTTTAAATTGTATATAATGCAATTTTAAAATGAATTATCCCCTCTTAAAAAATGTTGGAAACGCGTCCTTTAGTAATTTATTGAAGGATTTCATGCAAATTCAAAACTTTTAAATTCGAAGTCAAATATCAATTTAATATTAGTTACAAATGAATCGTTAATAAGTTCAAACCCAGTTAAAAAAAATACAAATTATATAAAAAGTTATTTAAAATATATTTAAAAATTTTAAAGGAAAAGTTAAATTGAAAAAAAAGGACTAAAATAATTATTGAAAATTGTGAAGCAAAATTTAAAGTGCTTGGTAAAAATTATTTAATTAAAAACAAAAAACTATAAGTTATCATTATTTCGATTATAAACTTAATTTATGTTGAAAAAAATTTCAAAAATACTTCAACAAATAATCGGTCGTGCTAAAAAAAAGTCCAAATCAAAACGTAAAGTTAAACCTAAAAGCAACAAAATGCTTGAAATTGCAACTCCATTAGAACGTTCGCTCAGTGATCAACATCAACGTTATGTTGATTTAAAAAAACACGGCCCAATATTTGTTAGTACAAATTCATTAAGTAGTGCTGATTTTTCAACATATTTGGAAACAAGTGATATTATTGAATCAACATCACAAAAGGTCCGCAAAAGCAAGCGTGTTAGACGACAAAGTTCACTGAAAATTAAAAAGACCCGAGAAGAGATCTTTGAAGTAAGTACTGTGGATGAAACAGAATTTAAACAAACATTAGAAGATAATGGTGCAGATAATTCCAGTGAAATACGTAAATTGGATTTATCAAAAAGTATTGAAGAATTGATGCGTTATTTTGATAAAGATGTTAATCCAGATGATTTTGATAAAACTGCTGAAAAGTCAATGACATGTAATAAAATTAAAGTTGCTGATTTGGTTAAAGAATTAGAAAAGGAAAAAACTGCTACTAAACCACCAATTCAAAAACCAGTTGAAATTGCACCATTCGAAGAACCTAAACCAATGCCTAAGGAAGTCGATGATAAAAGTATGTATTTACGTACTAACGTCCCATTAAAACCCAGAAGAATGAGACGCCAAACTCAAGTAATTTCTGCACCACCACTAACAGTACCAGTAACAGCCGCAACACGTAATTCATACGACGAATACAAGAAATTGGCAAAAGAAGAATTAACTGAAATTAATTCAAAAAAGAATATTAGTCCAAGAATTCGTGCAATGGCTGAACTGTTTGATCATAAATTGAGTCCACTTAAACCAGCTCTTAAATCAGATCAGAAAAATACTCAAAGTGAAAAGATGAAAAAATTAACAATTCAACATGTTGAAATGCCACAAATTGATTCGTGTCCAGAAGAAATACCAATTCCACGTAAAAGAACTGTTTTCCCGAGTTCCGATGCTCCGAAACCCAGACCTCGTTCAAAATGTTTAGATCGTTATGATTTTGGAAATAAACTGAGCATATTTAAGGGACAAAGAGAACCAGAAAATGTCATTGAAAATAAAGAACCTGAAGAAAAATCAAATGTTTCAAAAATTATTCAATCAGTTGAAAACCGTTGTTCTCCTAACAAGAGCTCATCAAAATCTGGATCAAGTCCGAAAAATACAAAATTAAATAAAAGTTGTAATTTGGAAATTCCAGCATATCAAAAATGTATTGAACAACTTAAACAAATTAATTCAAATGAAGAGAATAACGAACCAAAAGTCGTAATTGAAGCTATTAAACCCAATGGAATACTGAGGAGCACCAGTAAAGTTTTAGATGTTGTAGCAACTGAAGCAAGTTATTTGGTAAATAAAAAGCATGATGACAATACAATTCACCGAAATACTAATATTGTACAAAACAAGTCAAATACTAAAGAAATTCTATGCAATAATGTTTCTAAAGTCAAAAATGTGCATGTGCATGAAGCTCAAGATAATCAAAATTCTAAGTACGATACAACGGGCTGTTTAATTCATGATGAAATACTTTCAAAAATCTCAGTAAAAGAAAAAGTTTCATTATTTAATAAATTTATTGGTGAAATTTCAAATTCAACGAAGCATCAACAATCTTGCAGCAATAATTCATCACAAGAGAATCAACAGAAACAAAGTAAATTACCAAAGAATCAAGTTATTCGAAATATTAATAAAGTAATTGCTGATTTGAAAAATAAATTAACTGAAACAAAACCAAATACTGCATCCAATACAATTGTAAATAAATCTAAACAAGATCGTCATATAACAAGTATTACAGTTAATTTACAATCATCTCAAAAATCAAATTCAACAATGGCAACCACAACAACTGAAATTACAGATTCCATATCACATTTGGACAGTTCATTTCTGCCACATTTACAAGCAATTAATTCTACGAATCATTTAACATATGCATTAGAAGATACTGTTAGTGGTCCATTATCTGATTCTCAAATAGATATGGATTCAATTGCTCCAAGTAAATTGGTGGCTGATGCTGATACAATTGTAGAACCATTTGGTAATTCAACTATTGCTAACATGGACAAACAAACCCTGAGTGAATTATTAACACAATCTATTGAAATTAATGAAGAATCTAAAGATGATAGTCAAAAACGAAGTAATAAATCATTATGTGGTTGTATTCCATTTGATGTATATGGACCACCAAGAAAAATTCGTCGAACAGCTCTAGAACGTTCTGGTATATTTGTAAATCAACAACTTGAAAGTATGTTTTATGAATGGTTAATTGAATACAATAACAAAAGTGCTAGTCAAAGCACTCCAAAACGAAAAGAATTCAAAGGTGAAACAATAGAATCACAAACCGACGATCAAGAAGCTGGCTTTATCGAAAAAGAAGAAAAAGCTTTGGTTGATCAAGTTTTATCAAAAGATGAGGTAAGTTCTAAAGATTTTAACGAATTTTTAACACGGTCTAATGATCATATTTTTTTCTTTAAGGATACTAAAACAAATATTATTGAAAGCAGTCCCAAAAAACAATCTTTACGTAGAAGCTTACGTTGGAAAATCGATGAATGTATTATTGAAAAATCTACACCACCGCCACCTCCAGATACTGATCCACCACAACTAGACACAGCACCTCCTTCGTTTGAAATTGTACCAATGAAATTAACAATTAAAATTCCCGAAGAAATGCCACATCATCCAAGTTCTGAAGATGATGGGCGATATTCAATTGCATCATCTATATTATCAAAATGCCAATTATTTGATAATGATAGTGATACTGCAAGACGTCGTAGTTTTATAATTGGTGCACCAGTTAATAATCGTAATGGAAAATTAAATATTTTGGATGCAAAAAATGATCAGTTAAGCAGTTTATTTGAGGTCGATGCAAAATTACTGAAAAAATGTCAATCGCCTGATCAATTTAAGAAAGCATATATTTTAACAGTGTTGTCCAGTCCATCACCATCCTTGACAAGTGATTGTGAACATTTTAATCCGGAAAGTTTTAAATATAATCATTTAAAAGATTCATCCTTTTTATCAAGATCATGGTCACATTTACCATCTATGGAAAATGAACAATCAAAATTGGCAGACACATTATCAACTACAGCAGGCGATATACCAGCTTCCCCGTATACTAAATCAATACGTTCACAACAAAGTCAAAGTTGTCAGAATTTAATTAATGAATCATCAACCTTAACTTCAACAATAAATGATTTTTCAAGTGTATTCGCTGATAAATCTTTTACTAATAAGAGTTGTCAATTACCGTCACTCGCTGAGCATATTGAAAATGAAGCAATTGAAAATAATAGCAATAGGATCGAAGTTGACTTTGTATCAACAACTAATCCTTCAATAAAAGAAGTCAGATTCAGTGATAGTGATAGTACACAAGAAAATAAACCAGTAAAACAAGTTATTAAATATCGTAAAACACCTAAGAAACCATCAGTTAATTGTGGAAAACCAAAAACGATGACGCAACTCTTTGCAACCCCTGTCAAAAAGCAAACATCAGAAGAAAAGATTATAAAAGCAACTGCAACTGTATGCAATTCTGAATTATGTAGAGAAACACGGGATACATCATTTAATAATACCGCATTACATATGGATCTTCAGACCAGTAATATTTTGAATCAATGCAGTAAATTCTGGATCATTTCAAAGAATTGTATTCTTAAATTTACAATATATTACGTCCAGTCCAAGGAATTAAACGAATTGAAAGAAATATTTGGAAGAGAATCCAGCAAAAGTTCAAAAATTAATTTTGGAGTTGATTCAGTTCATTACTTTTCTAAACAAAAAATTAACATGAACCTTAGTAAAACTGATAAATATTCAAAATATTGGTTTGCTGTTGGTAATCATATCGTAAACTTCAACGGACACTTCATACCAGAACCACAAATACATCAAGCATTCCAACTATTAAGAGGATCCGATTTACGTTTTGGTATTGACACAGTTGAATTTTCAACCAACAGTAAAACATTAAATAAAAATGATGCTTCATTGGCTCGAGCTTCAATTTACAGTAAAACAAGTGATTTGGCACCATCAGATTTTGAATCAGATAGTGATCATCATGAATTGAAAAATATTTTTGGGAAAAAGATCAATCAAAAAACAAAAAATGAACATCGTTTAAGCAGCAGCACCGAAGATCCACCATCTTCTGAAGCAGTATCACCAGATAGTGGGGAAGTTTTAACATCAGAACCAGATGATGAACATATTAATTTCTATAATGATGGTGATCCATTAGATAATTTATTCACATGGATAAGATCTAGTACAGATAAAGTTATGCAAAATATGATACGACCATTAGATAAATCATTAGGATCAGAATCAGATCAACAGCAATCTGAAGCAGATGAAAAAATACAAGAAGATACAAATAATGAACGTAGGAAAATGAAAAATATAAAAATTGGAAAAATTTCAAGTGATGCATTTAATCGGTTACTGTCACAAAGGGAGGAAATTTTAAAATTGCAGAAACAATTACGTGCTTCTAAATTCAAATCATTTACAACTGGTACAACATTTCCAAATTTAGCTGAAGCCAATACACCATATGAACATTTAAAACGTTTACAAAATATGGTAAAGGCAATTGAATTCATTGCATCATCAGATGGTTATGTGAACTGTAGCCGAGTACAATTAGAAAGTTTTATTTATGCTCTGTGCAAACATGCTGATTTATGCCTTCTAAGTTGTATAACACAAATTAATAAAATTTTACAAATTATTGTACAATTAGAAGCATAATATTTTTCCAAATTTAAAATAATTCATAAAAAAAATAATTAAAAATTAAATTTTTAATCATATTTTATCAATTTTATTTTCCTTCTTAGCTTTTTAAAACAAGATTAAATCTACTGATATATATATATTTTGTAATTGTAATTTAATTTAAATTTAAGTTAATTTTGTAATTATTTTTTGAGAATTTAATAAATAACAGTAAAACCTAAATATTATTTTAGTTTTTATTTAATAACTTTCAGAGCCCAATTAAGACAGGAGTCACTTAATATCTGCCTAGGATCTTTTGAATGACATAATCTCACCAAATTTCTGATTTAGGTTCTCCTTAAAGAAATAACCTAGTGTTTTTACAAATTAAATAAATTTATAAAAAAAAATACTGAACTTTTATATCTGATCATCCAAAAAAAATTTTAATAATTAATTAAATCAAATTATCAATTAATTAAATTTGTTTTTTTTTTATTATAAATTTTTAGCCACCTGAAAACGAACTTCAAAAATCCCATGATAGTACGGCTGCATTAAGTGAACATCAATTAAGGGTTCAAGCATCACTACAACGTTTAAATATACCAGATTGGTATCGTGCATACAGTTCATCATCTGGTAAAACTGGAACTGAAACTATTAATATACCTGGTCAAAATAATTTAAATATACAAACATCTACAACAACAACAACAACAGCTGGTGGTTATAAACCTGGTAGTTTTACTAGAAAACGTGCTTCCGATTCTGGACGATGGGCTGGTTTAAATTCAAAAACAACATCACTTAGTTCATTAGGTTCACAAAGATCTGATCGTAGTCCATTATTATTAAGTCCATCAGCACATAGTCATCATGGTACAACAACTGGCGGTTGTCAAACAACTAGTACAATACCTGTTAGCGGAGGTTTTTCCAGATGGTCAACATCATATTTAAATTCAACACAAACATCACCAAGTGTATCACAACGTGGTTCATTTAGTCGTGGTGGTCCAATTAATTCTAGTTTCAGTTCAGTTGGTGGTAGTGGTGTTAATACATCATCTGTTATACGTAGTTCATTTAGACAACCATATATGGGATGGAGAAGTCAAGAAAAAATTAATCAACCTAGAACACCACATGAAAGGTAATAAAATTTGATTTTAATTTATAATAAAATTTGATAGATTTTTGGAATTACAATTTAAACTTTAATCTTCCATGTATGTAGACTTGCTTCATCATTATTATCAGCAAAACCACCGAAAACCGAACAAGTAGCTGTTACACCAGAAATTCAATCATCAATTAAAGAAGTTACATCAGCAATTGTACATCATTTTAATGATCAAAATAGACAACCAACAAATTTGCAAGCAACAAGAAGTCGTTCAACAAGCCCTAATTCTAGGTAGGAATTTTAAAATTCATTTTGAAAAAAAAAAAAATGCAAAACAAAACGAATACCTATTCGTTTTCTATGAAATAAAATATTAAAAAATATTTAATTAATTAATAAAAAAATTAAATTAATAAAAAAAAACAATTAAATATAAAATTAAAAAAATATTTATAAACAATATTTAAAAATAAACAATTGTTGTGATATAAAATTAAAATTTAAATGTTGATGACGTTTATCGAATGTTGCAAACAGAATGAAAAAACGCTTTAACGCATTAAAATTGAAAAAAAAAAAATAACTGTTAAAAAATTTTTAAAATTAATTATAAAATCAGAATAAATTAAAATAATTTTTTTTTATATGTATGTGTGTATTTTAAACGCCTATTCGTAAAATTAAATTCCGAAAAGAAAAAAAAAAAAATACAAAAATAAACATTAAAAACATAAAACTGGAGACTGGATACTTTTCTGCACTTATTATATTGCAAAATAAACTTTTTGAAATTGTGGGGATTTTTTTTTTATTTTTAAAAACGTTTTTCATTACTTTTAAACTAAAAAAACAAGAATTACAAAAAAAAAATAAACTATAATTAAATTATACATATTGCCATTTTGCAAATATTTTTCTTATGACTTCTAGGTAAGAGTATAAAAATTTAACTAAAAATTCAAGCAAATTAATTAATTAAAAATATTATACAAAATTTATTATTTTGTTTGGTCTTGGAGTGCTTTTTTTTTCCAAAAAAAAAAATCAAAATAAAATTTCTATTAAAACTTAACAAATTTAAAACTAATCATTTTCTATTTTAATTTTTTCTAATTTTTTTTTTTTATTTCAAATTAAAAATTTTCTTTTAAAATTTAAATATATACTCCAATATTGAAAATGGCTGCCCTATTATTTAAACTTTATTATTTAAATATTATATTAATTAATTAATTAATTAAATTATACCTTTGTTTTAACACGGAAATGAATGGAATGGAACCCAAAAATATTAATACAATAAAAAAAAAAGGCAAATTTTTTTAATATACTAACAAAAATCTCACCTCAATATTATAGCAAACAATTAATAATTAATAATTATACATACTTATCAATTAAAAAACAAACTAATTTATTATTTTACATATTTTTTTTTTTATTAATTAATTTCATAATTTATATTAAGTATTTTTCAAAAAAGCTTCTAGCTTTGGCTATAAGATGGCACACTGATAGTAACTGTCAAAAACATATGATATATTAAAAATTTTTGAAATTCTAATTTAAAAAAAAAACTTATTTTTACTTTTCGGAATATTTTAAAATTAAAAATTAAAAATTTTAAATTTAAATATAGAAATTATATAAAAGCAATAATAAAATAAAAAAAAACAATCCACTTTGTAATACGCTGTGGCTAAAATTACGTATGCGATATCACGCTTTATAAATATTGACAGCACGTTTTGTATTGAGTAGTAATTGATTTTTAAATATAATCTTTATATAAAATTTTCTATCACACTGCAGCAGTATATGCTATATAAATTTTTTAAATTTAATAAATATTTTAATTAAATACATAATATCAATATATAATATTAAAAAAAAATAAAATTAGTTAGAAATTCAAATAATATTTTACATAATAATAATTCGCACGTAAATTGTGTTTGAATGTGCAACTCGTTCTTTTTTAAAAAACTTTTTTTTAATAAATATTTAATAATTAATTAATTTAATTTAAAAAACAAATATATATTAATATTATTTAAAAAAAATATCTAATTATATAATTTGAATTAATTAATGAATTTTTTTCCGAAATCTTCGAATGTTGTATTAAACTTCAAAATGAAGCGTCCCTTAACTATTAAAACTACTACTTGATAAAAATTATTAATTAATATTATTAATTAATATATAAAAGAACTGGAACTCACAGGATCTTCTTCTTCAGAATATTATAATACTATATATGAATAATTAAAAATAATTAATAATTAAATTATAATTATAATAAATACATTGCATCTGCATTGCATTAAAAGGACATCGGATATATTCAAAAAAATTTCTCAAATAACTTATCACTTCATTTAATATAAAATTTTCTCAAAATCATTTCATATACATAATAATCATCTGAATTCATATAATGCATGTACATCTTCTTCTTCCTTTTCTTCTTCCTCTATATATAGAGTAATTTTAATCCGTTATTTAATTCTGTTACAATTTCAGTAAATCTTTTAAAATATATTCATTAATCCTGAAAATTTCATTCGAAATCCTTTTAGAATAAATGTTCTGTACATTTACAGTAAATTAATATTTAATGTTCTAATACATTAAAAGAATTCAATTAAATGTCTTAAGATAGTCTAAGTAAGTACATAAATTATAGAAAGCCTAAAGATTAACAACAATTAAAGGATGTTCGTAATTTTTTTCCGAATATGTATACAGAGATTAGGGATCTCTTGAAGCAACAAATTCTTTTAGAAATAACCTTGAAGTTGAGAATATAGAAAAGATAATCATTACTTAAGTATTAAATAAAATTATTAATTTCACTAAATATAGAAGATTTTTTAGATAAAATTACACCACTACAAATGTAATTAAATTCTTATAATTTTCGTGTAAGATTAGTCATTATTTACTTGAATTTAAGATTTGGAAAATTATTTTCCATTATTATCTCGAAAAATTGAATATAGTTACATACTACGTATGTTACATACTATTATACTATTCTAGAACTAAATAATATTTATTATATATAAGAAAATATATTATATTATATATAAAATAGAGAAGCGTAAATTAAAATTATATAAAAAAAATTTAGAAATACATATATACTTTTATATCCTTTAGAGAAAATCAGGATTACAAAAAACAAAACTAGTAAAACGAAATTACCATTACCAAATACCGTATCCTTAATACAATTGTATTATATATATGGACTTATTGGACGACTTACATACATTCATATTCATATAAAACAAAAATATATATATATGTATATAAAATAGATATGTAGAAGTAATAAATATGCTAATCAAAATTTTAAATCCTTTATTTTATACTGAGATATCCTTTATTTTTAATAAAATAGTATAATAATATCGTAATATACTATATTGTATATATTTATCAGTATATATAAATATATATATTTATACATTATTATATATGTGTTGTATATATATATTTAACATTTGTTTGTTCACGTGTGAACATGTAAAACCTATTACTAATAGGACGAACAAAAAGAAAATCCTTGGATAATCCATTTTAAAATAAGTAAGATTACTTTTGACTGAATACTTTTTTTTGAATTTTAAGTACAAAAAAAAAGGGATTGCAGTTGTTCTACAAAGTATGTACTGTGTGGTACTATTTTAATAAAGGATGTAATTGGAAGTTTATACTGTTGATGTTAAAGTTCGAAGTTGATTGAACGGTTTCTGAAATTCCCAATAAAAAAGGGCAAGTATTTTCAATGTACAATAAATCTGACCAATGGCGTAGTGGTAAAGACGCCGCGTTTCATGTAGAAGATTTTGAGTTCAAACCTCGGTCAGATTGAATTAATTAAAATGATATCGTAAAATTGGATATTTATATCGTAATATAAAATAAAATTAAATAAAAATATATAAATAACTCTTGTGTAGAATAATAGACGGCGCACAAAATTAACATTTGTGTATTTATAATCTTATACAAACGCTACAGCCGAGTAATCAACGCCTTTGTGACGATTATTAAATCCTTGTCTAAATAGAATTAATAAATGTCCTATAATCCTTTAAGGATTGGGAAAGCTTATATATATATATATATATAAGAACATTTACTTGTTCAATTACTTACAAATTATAAAACAACATATGAGATTGACCTAACTTAAATGAAAATACAAAATACTTTTTTTTTTTAATTCTACAAGTACTTATATAAAGTTTTAAATCCTGTTTTCTATCTCTTTTTCTCTTTTTATTTACTGTTATGTTCAATGTATAAAAGAAATTCACAAAGGATTTGTTATATAAAAAAAAAAACGTATGTTGAAACACATGTGTATACATTTCTTTTGTTTCTTGTTTTTCCATGAAAATCGTGAAAATTTGTAAAAATCGTGGAAATTGTGAAAATATAAATTTTCTTTTTTGTTATTTTTAATTATTGTAAAATCGCGTGCTTAAAAAGATTTTTTATTTTCTTTAAAGTCGTTTAAATCTTGCAAAAAAAAAAAAAACAAAAGAAACCCAAAACAACAACAACAAATGAAATTCTTTTATTGTATTCAACACAGGAAACGATAACCATAGTTTTTAATCAAGTAAAGCCACCCCAATCTTATAAATTCCAATTTTTTTTTTTAAAACCAAATCAAATGTATATTTATATATATATATATATTAAATTCATATATACATATATGAACGGAGAATAGCTATCCCTCAAGACCGTAGAGCTGTACAAGGTCGCAGGGTAATAAAAATATATAAAAATCAAAATAAATGGCGCAAAATGTAAATTTTGCATGCAATATTTATGCAAAAATGTATTTAAAAAAAAAAAAGGATTTTTTTTTGAAAAAGGATATATGAATTTGTTTGGGTTTTTTTTTTTTGCTGTTGTCTTTTACATAGTCTTGCATGCATTTTAAAAGTAATTACAAAAGAAAAGATAACAAAAATAAAAACAAGAACTCTGAACAAATTATAATGTAATAAATGACCTCAGGTATGATTAAAAATGAATTTAAAAAAAAAAATAAAAACAAAAACAACAGAACAGGACACCGTAGACAGACGACTGCTGACCGTGATAGATTATTCTAATAATTATTTGTAAACGATAATTTACGATAAAAAAAAAACGTGACGCCATTTGTATAATGTGATAAGTTTATATAATTAAATATAAATTCATTATATATTTTCTAATTGGATTTAATGATTTAACATGAAGTTCGACTTGTCCTCTTAATTACTGACAAAACAAGAAATAAGTTGCGAATATTAGATAATACAAAAATAATTGACTGATAATGATAAATTAAAAAAAAGGACATTCACAGAGGTATAAACAGGACATTCGAACGAAAAATCTGAAATCATTTTTATATTTGGTGATTAAATTCATATTCGATAAACTAGTCAAATTGATAATAATTATGATAACTGATTACTATAGGTGTCATTGTGATGTGTAGATAGATAGGTAGGTTTTATTGTTCTAGGTAGTCACAAGTACTTGATCCTTTCAATTAAAATAAAAATATAAGTGATAGTGTATTGTTCGAGGATGCAAAAGTTTTAAGATATACATTCCAAAGCCAAATGTTAGAAGATATTTAATACAAATTTCGTAATTTAAGACCCTTTGTCCTGCTCTCAGTAATAATCAAAAATAAAAACCCAAGTTTTAATAAAACCTTTTGTAAATTTAAATTAATTTTATAAAATTTAAACCAAATCCCTGTTAACATAATTTTATATAAATAAATCATTTGTAATAAATTATATACCTATTATATACCTTCTTCTTATTAATACAACTATTTAATTAACAATTAAACATCGCATTCAAATTAATACAAAAAAAGAAAAATATGATTCAAAAAATTAAAATTTATAACAAAATACTAAAAATTTTATAAATTAAATAACAAAATTTATAACTTATTCTATCCCAATATTAAAATTAAAAAAAAAATCATTAATTAATTTATATTTAATTAATTAATTTTATTTTTTCTCTTCTCAACATCCGAATTTGTCTTCTTCTTCAAAAAAAAAAACCATAACAACATTAAAATATAGAAAATGTTGGCTTGAAAGTTCATTTGTTGGTGTACGACCATTAGAATCTCCACAAACTCCAACAATAGAAACAAATACATTTACTGCACCAGCAGGATCATCAGGTTTAACAACAGTAACAGCAGCGACAACAATACTAACAAATCAACAACAGCAACAACAACAATCACAATATTTAATAAATAATCAACAACAGCAACAGCAACAACAACGACAACCAACAATATATGATCCAGTATCAACATTTAGAACACATATAAATACACCACAACGTTATCAACAACAAATATCACAACAGCAACAACAACAACAACAATATCATCAACAACCATCGGATATTATTCGAATTAATGGAGTTGGTGAGTCAACGATTATATAAGAAATATATATATTAATTAATATACATTAAAAAAAAAATAAATAAAAAAATATAATATTATTAATATATATAATATATTATATATAAATATATAAATAAGTATATATTAGAATTTTTTTTTTTATATATAAATACTATAGTAGTATAATAATAGTTACATTATTTCAAAAAAAAAAAAAAGAAAAAAAAAAAAAACAACAAAATTATTATTTAAACGAAAATTAAAATTTTTAATTTTATGACTATTAATTTTTTTTTTTATTTTAATTAATTAATTTGCTGTAGTAATTTTTTCTTTTTAAGTTTAATTATATCATACGAGTATATAATTATTAATTTTTTTTTTTTTTTTTTAATTTTAATTAATTATCGAATTCGGAAGAGAAACCGTTTTATACATCATTTTATTATATCTGTTTATTAATTACTATTAATTAATAAATATACATATTAATTTTTTTTTTAAATTAATAATTTTATTAATTCAGAACAAATTTTTAAAAAATTAAACATTATTAATTGTTACATACATTTTAATATAATAAGAAAAACTAAAAAAATTCCGAACATAATTCATTCTGAATTAATATAAAATTTTAAAAATATATTGAAATTAATATAAAATTAACCTCAAATTTATATGTGAAACATTTTACAGTAGTAGTAATTATTAATTGCTTGTTCGTTTTATTTTTTGTTTGTTTTTTTTTTTTTTTTTTTTGACTTGTCAGTGTATAAAATTAAATGATTTTTTTAATAAACAAATTATATACATATTTTATTATACAATTTTAATTAATAATTATATAATTTAATATATTAAAAAAAAATTAATATTAATTTTACATAAATAAACAAATTTTTTTTAGCAAAAGATCAGAAATATTAATATAACATTTTTGTTATACAAATTAAATATTTATAAAAAAAAAAAAAAAATTATGTTTATAGAACAGTTTATGAATTTATTTGATTTTGTTTTATAATTAAATTTTTTTTAAATAAAAATTAATATAATATTAATATAAATATATTAATTGTTTTAAAATCTTATTTTGTAATTGATTATATTTATTAATTTATATAACAAAATCAATATTAAAAAATAAAAATTTATAGACTGGTTAAATGCATTTTAAAATAATAAAATATATTCATTTATACATAAATACATACATACATACTTTTTGTCTTGGATATATTATTAAAATTTTAATATTAATAAATATATAAATTAATACATTAACATAAAACATATTAATATGACAAAAAAAAATCTTTTTTAAATTTGTTATACACTTTAACACACAAGATATTAATTAATATGTTTGTTTTTTTTTTTTAGTATACAATAGTATTAATGGTAATATTAGTAGAAATTTTTTTTTTTTAATTAATTAAATAGTGGTGCTAATAAATGTTCAATTAATAGTTTAGATATTTTAGAATGAAAAACAAACCACTTAATTATATGAAAATCACTTATATTAATTGAGTTTGAGTTTAAAACAGTTTTTAATTTTTATTTATTAATTAGTAAATTTATTTTTATTTTGGAAATTTTTAAAACTTTTTTTGCTTTCATATCAACATTTTTATGTAAATTAAAATTAAAATCTCTGTCTATTTCGTTTTTATGTAAAACTAAAAAATTTAATTAATTATCATATTTAATATACATACGTTTGCTCTGGAAATGTTTTTTTTTGTAATTTTTGTTATTAATAAATTCAGATATACATATATACATAGTATTAATATAAATTACAATTTTAAATATTAGCACATATATTTAGAGTAAAAATATAAAAAAAAAAAACTCAACTTTAATACAATTATAGTAAAATAAAGTAATTAACATATAATTTAATAAAATTTACCTAAAAAACAATATTAATAAATAAATAAAAATATCTGCAAAATTTGTATTAATTTTTAATTTTTTGTCATAATTTTTTTATACTTTTAATTTTTTATTAAATAAAATTACAGAACAGATTAATAAAACATTTTTTTTTTAAATAATCATATATTAAATAAAATAAATTTTTTGTATATTATTAATATTATTTGTTTATTATTAATAACTCGTATTAATTTTGTTATTTAATAAATACTAAAATATTTTTACATTATTAATATTATTAATATTAAATATTTATATTTGTTTTTTTTTTTTCCTTTTTATTCATTTAAGTTTTACAGAGACAGAATTCATATTTTTTGTAAATGAAAATAATTAATTAATATTTTTTACATTAATACAATTTTTTATTTTTTTTTTTTAAATATTCAAAAATTAATTTTAATTGTTTTTTGAATTCAATTGTAATCGCTTTAAAATGCAATCACGCAATCCAAATTAAATTACACAGAATATGCATTAAATATTTATCTCTGACATACAATATATACAATACATATTAAAAGATTAATTAATTAATAACTTATCAAGAACGCTTATCAAATATTTAATAATAAAAAGTATATAAGTTAAAAGCAGAAATTTATACAAAAAAAAAAGAAAAATTTTTTTTAAATACTACTACAAAATGGAAATCAATGTTGGAAAATTGAGTATTTCAGATATTATAGGTACATATTAATTTATTTATTACAAATATATAAATTTTGATTTCTTTTAAATAATAAATTTTTAAATAAAATTTTTTCAACCTTTGGCTGTATTTATATATAGTATATACAATTTCCAAAAACTTTTTTAATGTGCCTTTTGTATATCTGTATTTGTTAACTATATATATATATTATAACAATTTATATATTTTTTATACTTGACCTCAATTTCTAAGACATTTCAAATCAAATAAATTTCCCTCAGCCAGCATCCCTTAAAATATAAAAAAAATAGAACCTTGTAGAAAAATTTGCTTTCAATGCAATTAAATTTGTATAGAACTTTTATTATATATTATTTTTGGGATAACATTAAATATTTATTGTGTTTATATGTATGTAATATACTTAAATGTGCCTTATGTTCGTCCTTAAATCTTTTTTTCAATGTTGCCTATAATATATTGTGTATAAACGGACACGTTTTGTAATAAAATTGGTGCTAAATTTTAATAAAAAAAAAAAATATATTCCTCATGTATAATTATTTAATATTAATTCATTTGTATTTGTTATCATAAAATAAATTTTTCATTATTTCATTTTTTATTTGTTTTTTTTTTTACATATACATAGTATTTTCTCAGAAATTTCCATTATAAATTTCATCATAATACATTTTATAATATTAATTAATAATTCTTATTAATATTATATTAATATTAAATAAAAATTGAAAAATCTCAACATTAAATACCAATCAATTGATATTTTTCCTCTGCAAAAATTTACACAGACACTTAATTAAATATTACACAAAATATTAAAAAAATTAATATAAAAACGATTTCTTAAAATTAATTTATTATTATTTTAAATACGCATGAAAAATAAATAAAAAAAAAAATTATATAAAATTCTTTATATTTTTAAATAAAGTTTCTATAAATCGAAATTTATTTTAAAAGTTTAAATGAATATTTTAATTAAAAAGAAATGAAAAAATATCTAAATACCATCATAAATTAAAATAAAATTGCTTTTAAAAATAAATAAATGTATTATATATATACATTTATATAAATTGTATATACCCTTGAAAAAAAAATTCCTAATTTATTTGAAATTTATAAATTAGTGAAATTTTGCTTTTTTTAAAAAAAAAAAAAATTAAAAAAAATCTTTTATTTATTCGCATGAAAAACATTTATTAATGAATTAAAAAAAAATAAATTCTAAATGCAATATTCCACTTTATTTTTTATTAATAATTTTGGTATTTGTATATTAAAACAACAATGCTTCTTAATAAAAATTTTTTGCAAAATTACCACAAAATTTATCATCAAAATTTAATTTTAAAAATTTTGAAGCATTTTTGTAATGCAATTTTATAAAAAAAAAATTTAAATATATTGAAAAGCAATTAATAATAAATTTATTTTTAAGAAATCGATTTTTTAAATCATCAGAAAAATAGTGAATATTATAGAAAATGAAGTATAACAGAAATATTAATATACAATAAATTGCAATTATATTAATAAATAAATTTTAAACAATACATATTTTATTAATAATTTTTTATTGAGATTCACGAAATTATTTCAATCCATAGTTTAAATTAATAATATACATATCAAAAATATTTAATTAATATTAATAATAGTTAAAAAAGTAAATATCCTTTAATAAAGTCCTTTCTAATAATTAAATTATATTAATTTTTTGAATTCTTTTTTTTTCAAATCAAAATTCAATCACTAATCAAAAAAAAAAAACTTTTCCAAATTAAAAATATTATTAATTATATAATTTATATATATTAATTTTTTATTTAAATTTTTAATATTAATTATATTATTCAAAATCAAATTAATTTAAAAGCAAAAAAAGTATAATTAATAAATTAATTAAAGCCATTAAAAAATTTTTAATTAAAAATAATTCTACAAGAAAAAAATAAATAAATTAATATTAATAATAAATAAATAAATTATTATTAATTAAATTCATTATTAATTTTCAAAAATACATAAAAACGAAACTTTTAAACGAAAAATTAATTAAAATTGAAAAAAAAAAAAAAAAATTAATAATTATATATAATTTTTTTGTTTTTTCCTAAATAAAAATTAAAAAAATTTACAAATTATTAAAAAAAAATATAAAAATAAAAAAAAAAAAATATTAAAAAAATTTATATATTATATACAAACTATTTGTGAATATTTTATCCCTTAGATATTAATTTTAAAAAAATATATATTTAATATTAAACACACAATTTTTTAATTTATTATATAATTTTAATTTCCAATTTTTTTTTTTATTTTAATTTGTTTAATTAATTTTTTTTTTTTTAATTTTATTTTTATTTTATATAATTTTAATATTTAATATTAAATTTTTTTTTTTTTTTTAAAAAAACGAAATAATGTATAGATTTTCTTTAAGAATTAAAAAAAAAAAACCCAATTTATCGAATATTTTTTTTAATTATATTATAATACAAAAAAATAAATATATTTAAATGGAATGTAATTAATGTATTTTGTATGTGTTGCTATTATTATTCACAATTTTCATTATATTTTATAAAAATAAAAAAACTCAAAATTTATATATATACATTACATATATATATAAAACATATTTAATTTAAAAAAAAAAAAAAAAAATCTTTTTAATTATATATTTAGTTTTTTTTTTTATTAATTAATTAATTAATTAATTAATTAATAAAATATATATTAAATATACATTAAAAAAAAAGTTATAATTATATCACACCAGTAAATATTTTTTTTGAACTTATTATAAAAAAAAAAAAGTTAAAATAAATGTTTTTTTTTAATATTTTCAAATTTTTTTTTGGCTTATTTATTTTATTTTTTAATTTTTAGTTTTTATATTTTCAATTTTTAAATTTTTTTTCAAGCTTAGGTTTTAAAGCACGTTTTATTTTATAATGTGAGTATTTGGTTTTCAGCATTAATTATTATTTTATTCATAAGTTTTGTATAAAAGTTAATTGTTTCATTTGTTTGTCCTTGTAAATTTATTTTTTTCCTGAATTGATGATCAATGGGATCAACACCTATAAAATCTTTAAATCGTATTCTGAATTTTCACTTGTTAGCTCTGAAGTAAAATATTAAAAATGTATACTTTTAAAATAAAGTATAACCAATCAAAAAATGTTTAAAATCAAATTGATAATAAATAACTTTATGTTAAAGGTAAGTTGGAAACCTTTTAATATTACCTTAAAAGGGATAAATTCTATTATAATATTTTTTTCTGTTTTACTCTTTAGTGGAGCATAATACATCAGCTATTCCGAACCTTTCTTTTGAGGAGGAGAAGCTTTGCACCCTTCGGGAGACTTGAAAATTTTGGGGATTGAGCTAAACCAAAAACTTACTTCAAACGACGACTTTTCAAATCATATTTTTTGGAATAGCTAAGGACGCTGCTAAATGTTTGGGTTTGTTACTTGTATCGCTGCAAAACATACTTCTCCTACCCTGATCTTCTTAACATCTATAACACTTATATTAGGCCGAAAATGGAGTATAATGCACATATTTTGGCTGGTGCTAAATATTATGGCGCTGGGATTTCTCGATTAAGTGTAAAATAGAGCTATTCGCTTATAAATGATAAGTGTTACCTCAACGCTCACTCTATTCAGCGATAGTCGCACTGTTTTTGGCCACTAACCTTATTTAATAGATATGTTGTAGGGACTGACACCTGTTCTAAGGAAATCAAACACCTTATGCCTCCATTCAAGATTAAAAAAAAAACGAAAAAACTAAACTTCTATACAATACTCTATAAGTCTATAGGGAGCCAGTAGTTTTATATTTATACTTCGTTTTTGTATTTCCATCAATATCCTCGGTTACTCTATTTTCTAGGTGTTTTTCGGTTTACTCACCCTTCTTTTCCCTTTTATGTTAGTCAATTTTCAGCGTAGAGCTAAATTGAATTAGTTATCGGGAGTTCGTTTAAAGTTTGAGAATCCTTACATGTACATACATTTTTTTGATTATATTAATTTCATTTTTTTATAATTATTTTTTAAAATTTTTAATTATATTTTCAAATATTATTTAAATTATTATACAAGTTATTTTAATTAAAATTATTCGTTTTTAATAATTAACAAAGAACTATTGTATATTTGTCTTGTATTATAATTATTAGTATAAATATATCATTCACCAAATATTTTTTCTTATCCAAACAACAATATAAATTAAATTTAGTTTAAAAATTTTGTATAAAATAAAAATATTAATATACTTTTATAATACACTGATTTAACAAATTGTATAAAAATTTCACTATACACTATAAATTTATTACACTTTAAAAAATTTTATAATATTTTTATATGCTTTTTAATATAATTTTTAGTTTTAAATATTAATAAATATATTAATATTAATTTATATTTCATTTTCTTATTAATTGTACATTAATTTGATTTTATTTTTGATTTAATAAATATATTAATATAATATTTTCTTTTAATTTTTATTATTAATTCTTTTATAATTTATTTATTGTATATTAATTTTAATTAGCAAAAAAAAAAAAAAAATGGTAATAATTATTAAAACACATTAAATATTAATATTATACAGTATTTGTAATTGCGTCTTCAAAAGTATATATGTTTTTTTTTTTTTAATTAATATATTATTAAATACTAATATATGTACTAACAAATAAAACAAAAAACAGAAAATTATTAAATAATTAATATAAAGAAACTTTTCCAACTCCCACAATTAATATACGTATTAATATATACAAATATATTAATTTACATATTATTTTTAATAGATCCTCGAATATATTTTACAATATATATATATATTTAATTGTAAATAAATTAAAAAAAACTATATAGCTTAGCTTAAAATGTTTATACATATATTATTTATAGCTTTATTTCATTATTTTAATAAAATAAATATATAAATTAATAATTATTTTTAGTTTATTTTAATTATTAATAATTTATTAATAATAATAATTATTGTATTTCATTTTTTTCATTTATATTAAATATTTTATTTTTAAATAAATATTCTTTAGTTAATTTTATTTTTATATTTAAATTTTATATTTTATTAATATTATATTTATAATATTAATATTACTTAGTTTAAATTTTTTTTTATTAATTATTGTATTAATTTTTTTCTATATTAATATTTTTGAATAGATTTTTTATTTTTTAAGAATAATATTAATTTATAGAAAATTAAAAATAATATATTAAATTGACAAAATTAATAAATAATATTGAAAAGTATTTAAACACATAAAATAATTGCTTAATTCCCATTAATTAGAAATATTAAATTTTTTCACTATTAATTTATAAAAACGGTTTTTTAATTAAAATTTAAATTTAAATTATTAATATAATATTTTTTGAGTAAATTTTTTTAAATACTAATAATTAAATTTAGCTTTAAACAAAGTATTAATAAACTTAGTATTTATTTATTAATTAATAACTTTAGGCTACTTATGTATAGGACAGATTCTGTAGATTTTTTTTATTGATTAATATAGGCTTAAAATTAGATAATTAATAATTCTAAGATTCTTTTAATGAATTCTAAAAAATATTTTAAATCCTAAATATTAGTTAATTTTCCCAAAAAAAAATAGGAAATTAAAAAACCTAAAAAAAAAAAAAGAATAACATTTCCAAAGTAATATTTATATATTAATTCATTTTTTTTATAACAACATTTTTTTCTCTTAAACACTTCTCTAATTTTTTTTTTCTAATTCATTCGCTTATTTTTAAATGTTTATTGAAAATTGTTTGTTTTGTTTAATATTGTTTTAACATACGTTTTGTCTTAAAATATATAATTATAGTTTTTAATTGAATATTTTTTTTTTTTTTATTTAATTTTTTTAAATATTTTTTATAACCTATTTCTAATTTCTAAAGACACAAAAGATTTCATCACGATATATTTTAAAACAACAATTTAATAATAAATTTATATTTATTTTAAATTTTCACCGAAATAACAACTTTTAATGTAATTTTAAATTTTTAAATTTTTCGAGAACTATTTTCTGATTTTTTTGTAATCACATTAAAAATATTATAAAAAATCTTAAACTTTCTATCTATAAGATAAAATTTCAAGGATTCTGTTAAATTTCTACGGAGGCTGTTAGAAAATAAAGTATTAAATTTTATTTATAAAGTATAATTCTGGGATACAATGACAAAACAATACGTTTTGTTCTATTTTATTGAAAATAAAATCAATGGTATATAATAGAATCTGTTATACTTATTATGAAAGATAAGTAGAAAAGAAATTTTAAGATAATATAATTGGGTTGGTGACTTTATCCACAAGCCGAAATCCATAAATAAAAAATCCATAAACTCAAAATTCAAAATGGTGACAAGATTCCAAACTGTATTAAAAGAAATATATTGCCAATAAAAGTAATATATTGCCCTTTTCCGAAATATTCTGGAAAAGGGCATAGTTATCAGTCTGTTAGCCCTTGTGGATTTTTTTTTTTTTGGCAAAAGTCATTATGGATTTTGTGGATATATTCACCAAACCAATATAATTTTATTAATATCATTAATATTACCTATTTATTATAAAATTATTAATTAAGTATATTACTTAATTAATACTAAGTAATACCATCACTACATGGTAATTCAAAATTAAAATTATGGCAGTCAATGGATTAAATCAAGTGTAAAGTCTAAATTTAAATATTAAATAAGGGATTTAACTTGAAAAATAGATTAGGCTCACATGATCAAAATTAAAATTGTATAATACAAAGATTTGTACAGAAGGACAACAAGTTTCAAACAGTTAGAGTCCCCATTTTATTTAAAATGACCTTTGATTTTAATTTTACAGTAATTATTTAAGTTCTATTAAAATTCTATCTAAAGGATCACTTATTTTACTAATTCTTAACTTTAAAAAAAAATTTTAAAAAATAGTCCAAGATCAATTTAAAATCTGAATACCAAAGTAATTTAGCACAATCCTTGAATTTAATAAAATTTTTCTTTAAAACACCTTAAAAAATTCTTTTTATACATTCTATTTAAAAATATTATTAATTAAATTCAAAATAATAATCAAAGTATATATCTTAAAATTAATAATAATTTCCAATTTAAAAAAAAAATTCAGATTAATTCAATTTTTTTGTTTTTTTTTTTTTTTTAAATAATTAATTATATATTATTAGTCCTTTTAATTATTTAATTAAAACAAGTAATTTTGTTTTTCAAATAAATTATTAAAGAATAATTAAACAAAAGACTTAAAAAAAACTTCACACAATATAAAAAAAAAAAAAAAAAAAAAAAACAAAAAAAATAAATATATAAAAATATATCGATAATATAGTGCCAACACATTTAGGAGCATTATCGACAGCCCTAGAACGTTCACCCAGTTCAGCATCATTAGAAGATGTATTAGCATCATTATTGGGATTACCACCAAACGATTCTTCCAACACATATAGGTCCACAGGTATGAACCTGTAAGTTATGTTCCATTTTGACAAAAATAAACCAAAAAAAAAAAAAAAAATAACAAAGAAAATTTAAAAAAAAAAATAATTTAAAAATATTTTAATTAAATTCATTTTGAAATTTTTTAAAAATTACATTATATACAAAATAAAACAATATATATACATTTTGTTTTAAAATTCATTATTTTCTTATTCAATTTATTTTGTTTTTTTTTTAATTTTTTAAATATTAAATAAAAGAAATTTAGATTAAAAAAATATTAATAATAAAATTGGTCAAAAATTCTTCTAATTTATACATAAAATTTGTAAAAACAAAAAAATTTCATAAATTATGCAATCACAATTCATAAAATTTGCAATAAAATTTCATTAAAAAATATCGTAGTTTGTAAATGAAAAATCCTAGCCTGAAAGTATGCAATAAAAATAAAAACAAATTACCTAAAATAGTGCATGATTATGTGCATTAAAAATCAAATATTTAATCCTAATTTTTTTTGTTCTTTTTTGACCAATTTTTTTTTTTTGAAAAAATGCTCTTTATTTTTTTTTTTTCTCTCAAAAAAAAAAAAAAAATCAAAATTTTTCTCTTTATTTGATGCTGAAGACGCAATTACAAAAATGTCGTTTTGTTTTTTTTTTTTTATTACAAAATTTATTTTTATGTATGATATTATTAAATGTTGTAGAGATTTTCTTATCAAAAAAAAATATTTAATTAATTAAATTCTTATAAAATTCTTATTCAAAAAATAAAAAAAAACTTAAAATATATTTTAATAAAATATTTAAATTATTTTCTAATCAATTCTTTTCTTTTTATCCTTCAAAATTTCAAAAAAAAAACCAAAACATATTTTTAGGCGATACAGCTAATGAGTTGGTCATGTTTCGTATAACAAATAGTACACAAAATCAACAACAGCATACACAACAAAAACAGCAACCTGCAGCAGCTGTTACTGTAAATAATTTACAAGTTGATCAACAGGGTCGTTTCCGGAGACGAAGTGAAGGTGACGCACAAAAACAAAAACAACAACAGCAACAACAAAAAATTGCTTCAGCAAATGCTGCTAGTGCTATAAATGCCGCACAAATAAATTCTGGAAAAAATGATCAAAATCAACAACAACAACAACAACAAATTCAACAATCATCTCAGCAACAACAACAACAACAACAACAGCAAACACAACAACCACCACGTCGTGTTTCTTTAGATTCTAGTGAATCAAAAGGAACAACATCCGATCTATTAATAAAATGTCGCAATACAAAATGTGAAAATGCAGCAGTACCAGTTGATGCCAGAAAATATTATAAAAGTTGTCACAATTGTTCACATTTATATTGTTCAAGAGAATGTCGTCGGGCACATTGGGAAAAACATCGTAAAGCCTGTTTACATTCAAGAGTCTCAAATCTTTGTAGACAAGTTTTATCCGCTTGTAAAGATGACACAGACTCATTACGTCATTTAAGTTTATTAGCACGTAAAGGTTATTTAGCACAGGGACGTGGTGTTGTACGCATATTGTTTCGTAGTCCAGAAAGTGCTGAAGGTTTTATTAAAAATGGTTTTCAATGTATGGGTGAAGCATCATATGTTAGATGGCCAGATTTAATGCCAGCTGAAATGGGTTTAGAATTATATTCAGAATTATTAAGATTAAGTACTGAATATAAACCAGATACAAAAATGTTAATATATGTTGCAATATGTGTTGTTTCTGAAGCACCTGGTACAGCAACAGCACCAGTTAAATGGGAACGTCAATTAGTATCCCGTTGTGCCAAATTAAAATTATGTAAAACAATATTATCTGAATTGGCAATACAACAAGATTCAAATCAACAAAATCAAATACCAACAGAACCGTCAATAGAAATATTAATATTAACATTTGATTGTCAGAAAAAACAACAAACACAACAACAAAAAGAAATAATATTACAAAATATAATAAATGTATTGAATCGTAAAGGTGTTATATTAAAAAAACATTATCCTGAAATATATCAACGTTTACAAAATTATACTGAAGGTCAAACAGAACGTTTTTTACCAGTTACATTACATCCAAGAGATTCTACAACAGGACAAGGTTTTGTATGTATTATAATGCCAACATATAATGAAACTGATATACAACTGCCAACATCAGATATTGGTAATCGTGTAACAACTATTGATATTGGTGAAGAGCTATTAGAAAGCTGATTTTATGCCTCAACAAAATGTTAAAAAAAAAAAATTAAAATTTTCAAAAAAACTATACAAAAAAATGTTTAAAAAAAACAAAAGCAAAGTAAAAAAAAAAAATTTAAAAAAAATATTGAAACAAAAAAAAAAATTAAAAAAAAACTGTTATACTATTTAATATTCATAATAAAAAAAAAATAATTAATATAGAACAAAATTAAGTTTAGTTGAGTGATAAAATGAGGGAAACTATAAAATATTAGTATGTAAAAGTAAATTTATGTTTACTTGCATACTTTTAGGCACTTTAGGAATTCCAGAAAGTTTAAATAGAAAGATCGTCTAATAAAAAACGAATTTGGTTAAGAAATAAATCAAAAATGTATAACTAAATAAATCTCCAATATTAAGATTATAAAATTGAAAAATCTGATTTAAGGCCAAAAAAAATAATAACAAGAAAAAAACAAAGAATGAAACAAAAATTTAAAAAAAAAACTTCTTTTTTATAAAATTTTTTTTTCTATTTCCAAATATTTAAGCTTTTTTTTTACATATATGAAACCAATTTTTAAACTTTTTTATTATAGAATTAAAAAATAATACTTAAAAAAAAGAACAATTTTCTCAATGTCTTATTAAAACAAAAATACATCCATTTTCAATTTTGTATTAATTTGTTTTTTAATTAAAAACTAAAGTATTAAATAATTAATATTAAAAAAAATTATGTGTTGTCGCTTTATTAATACAAGTTCATATACTGAATAGTATATTCATATACTAAGTACTACTTTTATTAGAAATGAACATTTTTTTAAGAATTTTGAAATTATAATTTAATAACTGTTCACAGTAAAACAAATGCTATCCTCAAAACTGCATAATATCGTCGTATAACAGTTTCCAAAATACTGCTTTAATCAGCAATCAAGTTCAATTTTTTTTATCGTTCAAATTTTTATAAAAGTATTTATTTAATTAGTAGTTTTTATAATTTAAAAGTCAATAGATGTGCATAGTACAATTGGGACTAACATCGCTTCAAAATTGCTTAATTTTGCCGTATAACAGTATTCAATACTACTAGAATCTTGATTTGACCATAGAGTAACTATGCTGTATAAAGTATTCACTCAAAACAAAATTTGTGAGTAAATTCTTTTAGAATAATATCACGTCCGATTTACTCAATTATTATGTTCCATTTTTACTCCAAAAATTAAATCTCAAAATATTTTTATATAAAAAATTGAGTACAATTTTTTTTAGATGAATTTTGACTTAATTTTGTATAATAAAAAATTGAGTAGTATTCTTTCGAGTAGATTGAAATGAAATTTGAGTGAATCCTACGATACATATAAGAAAAGTATTAAGAATATAATTTCTATAGTCAGAACATTAATAATCAGCTGTTATACTTAAAGTACTCAATTTTTTACTACTCAAAATACTCAAAATATAATAAAATGTTCTCACACTAAAATTATGAATTAAATATGGGTTTATTAATAATCGGCGATATAAATATTATACTGTACTATAAACTAATTCATTTACGAAATTATTTACTGATCCATTCATTATTTTTAATTTAATGCATAATAAGTGAACAATACAACATTTTCTTCAAACAAATTAGAAAAATATTTAAGCGATTTCAATTTTAAATGCATAAACATATACTAACTATTTAATAGATTAAAACTAAAAATTAACTAACTTACTATCTAAATATCGCTTATATATTAAAAAAAAAAAACAAAAATGCTATAGGGGCTTCTTTGCCATATTAAAACGTTACAAAGGTGCGTTTTGCTTATTATTTCCTTACATTAATATTCAAATTAAGGTTTTAATAATATTAATTATTAATGAAATAATAAAATAAAATTGAAAATATGGAACTTTCATAAATTTAAACTATTAAACATTTTTATTACTATACAAACAAAATAAACATTAATTAATACAACATAATTTCTCTATTTCTACTTAAAATCTTAAAATCGGGTAAAATAAAATAGAACAAATTAATACCATTATTTCGAAGATAGAAGTATAAAGTAGATTAATTTATTTAAGAGATCTTAAAATACTTTAAGATCATTGTAGATTTTGACTTATAAACACACATTTTTAAATTAACGAAAGAAACATTCAAAGTTTAAGAATGCATTTGTTAGCCCTGCCCTATTCAAAACGGACTGGATTGCAACATAAATTAATTTAAATATAACTGAATTAATAAAAATATTGACTCATTTAAGTAAGTTTATTTTGAACCAGTGTAGTGTATTTTTTTAGAAAAACATTTTACTAATTTTGTTATCCATATAAAGGGGCTGCATATGGTTCGAATTTATAAGGCATATTTTAATTTTGAATGTTGTCTATACTATCGATTATATTAATAAAAATGAATATTAATTAATTTTAATTTTTTTTTTAAATTAAATTATTTAAAAAAAACCTCAAAATTATTATTGCTTCATATTTTGAAAAATTTCTTTGCGACAAAACTACAAAAGTAGTTTTTTATTGTTCTACAAAATAAAGATTTTATATCACAAAAAAATTAATAAAATTTTTATTTATATACAAAACATTTTAGAAATAATTATTTTATATTTAAATATAAATAACAAAATAAAACATAAGCCTTAAATAAAAAAAAAAAAAACTTATTTATTAATTTTTTTAAATTTAATTTATTTAAATTAATAAAAATATAATAGTAGATAAATGCAAAATTTTGAACATATATATATATATATATAATTATATTAATAAATTTATTAATAAGTTTTATTTATTATATATAAAATAAAATTGTTTTCCATCTTTTATTTTTTAAATAAATTAATTTATAAGTTATTATATAGTTATAATAAATAAGATAAATATAGTTTAATTTTATAGCAAATTGAAAATAAAAAGAAAAAAATTATATTAAAAATTAATGAAATTTAAAAATATTTTTATTTTCCATTAAATAAATTAAATTAAATATTTTTAAATTTTTATTTTATAATTAGTTATTAATTTATAAAAGAAAATAATTAACATTAAAAAATTAAAATAAAATGTAACATGAATATCAAAAAAACAAAATTAATAAAAAAATAAATAAAAATAATTAAAAAAAAATAAAATGTATAAAAGAATCCATTTAATTAGTATATATATTAGATCTATTATTTAAATAATTAATATAAATAAAAAAAAAAAAAAACTATAGATGATGAACATTTCATATAGTTCAAATCAAGAAAACAAGTAAATTAAATCAAAACACATTTATAATAATCTAAGAATTTTTATTATAATTATTAATTAATAATAACAACATTATTAATAATAATAATAAAAAAAATCATTAAATATTTGAATTAATATAATGATTTGATTATTAATATAAAGTATAAAACTGACACTGAGTAAGTGAAAAATTTTTATTCACGCTTTTAAATACAAAGAAAATTATTAGATATTCCTAATATTAATTAATTAATAAAAAACTAATTTTATTAATTATATTAATTACTTTATTAATTTTATTAATAAATTGTTAATATTATGTAAATTATTTAACTTATTTTTAGTTTTTTTTTCAAAAGTCTGTTGAAATTTTATAATTAAACATAACCATTAATGATAATTAATATTATATTAATTAAATATTTTTTAATTTAAAATTATAATATTAATAAAATATTAATAAAATATTTATTAATATAATACATTAATATGATAAATATATATAATTAATATAATATTTAATATAAATCAGGTTATTAATTTAATGATTGGATATTAATATAATGTTTATATTTTATTTAAACAATATTAAATTTATGGATTATTATTAATTAATTAATTATTAATAATTTTTTTTAATTTATTCTTTTAATATTTATGTGATCCAAGTTTTTTTTTGTGTAAAAGTATATTTAATAAGAGAATTAATAAAAACATAAAGTCCCATAAATATAAAGTTAACAAATCTATATATATATATATTGTTTTGTTATAATTAATATTAATTATTATATAAAAACTAAAAAAAAAAATTGAAATAAATAAATTTTATTAAAAATTAAAATAAGGCAAAAACATTAAAATATATATTAAATATAAAAAAAAAAATATTGTTAGTGAAAATTAAAAAAAAACAAAATCTTTCGAAAAAAATAATAAATGTAAAAAAAAAAACAATGATTTTTTAATATACTTATTGTGTCCATGCATTTAATTGTTAATTTGAGAATATTTTTAAATATAATTAATTATATAACTTAAATTAATTATATAATAAAATTTTAATTAAATGTAATTTAATTTTAATTTATTCATTTTTTTGTTTATAATCTATTTAAAATTTCCAATTTTGTAATAAATCAACTTCATAATATATTAATACTTTGGTTATTCTCAGTAACTTACTTATTAAATATTAATAAAAATTAATAGTTAAATTAACTCTCATTTAATTCTACAACTTACATCCCTTTATATTAATTATTTATATAAAACAACAAATTAATTACATTTAATTAATTTAAATTGTATATTGAAAGTTTTTATAAACTTATTAAAATCTAAATAATGAATTAAAAAATAGAAATAAATTAAAAACTTTAGAATGAGTAACTTGATGTAATAGGATAATTACAACATAAATTTTTTAAATTAAAATATATTAGTTTTTTCTTATTTTTATATTAATTTAAATAATTTTTTTTATTTTATAACAAAATGTAATTTAAAAATTCGTTATTTTATAGAAAAATTAAATTAAATATATTAATAATTTGTATGAAAACATATTAATTTCGGAAAAAACATATTAATTAAAAAATTTTCAAGTAAAAGTATATAATAATAATTAATAATATTTGTATGTATAATAATTTGTTAACTTTAAATAATACCAAATCACACACACACTCACACAATATTATATTGAATTTAATTTATATCTGGGATTTTTCTAAAATTAAAATTAAATATATTAATCAAAACAGCAATTATATAAAATTAATTATTAAATTAATTAATAATATAATTTTATTTGAAAACTTTAAATAATAAAATTCATTTTAGTTAAATCACAGATGTAAATTACAAAATAAATAATAAAAATCAAAAATGACATTTAATAAATAATAATTAATTAATAAATATATTAATTTTTTATTTTAAAAAATATTTTTAATAAAAAAAAAAACTTTAAACTAGCAAATAATTCACAACATTTAACACAAGTTTTTTTTAAATATAAAATTAAAAAATTAATAAATATAAAAAATGCTTAAAATTTACGCTAATTATTTAAAATAAAAAGAAAATTAAAATAAATAAATAAATTAAAACTTATAAAATGTAAAAAAAAAAAAAAACAAAATTAAAACTAATAAATAAATAAAAAAAAAAAAAACTATTTAATTATATACAGCAGAGCAACTATTTATGTACACTATAATATTTAAATAAATAAAAAAAAAAAAGAATTGTTGTTACAAAATAAATTTAATAAAAAAATATTTAATATAAATTTATATTATAAACGGAGAAATTGTTGAAATTTTAATTTTAATTATTAATTTTTAAAATAAAATTTTTTGATAAAATCATTTCATATTTTTTAAAATAAAATTTAAATTATATTTCATTTCAATAACAAATTAAAAACAAATATACATAACTTTGATTAATTAGGTTATCAAAAGTAATCGTTTTAGTAGATCAAATATATCTGAAGGAATTCTTTGAAAAGTACAGTTCTATAATTTATTACTTGAAAAGCTTATTTTGTATATTTATATGGAGACTTGTAAAGCGATTATAAACCAATTCCATAATAATCAAATACTATCTTTTGATTACAATTATTGAGTACTTGATAAATAATCAAAAAATTTTTAATTTAGTAATTATTAAAAAATAAATAAAAAAAAATTATCTATAACATTGTAACCAATATTCATATAATTAAAATAAAATAATATTATTACTCGAAATGTATAAAATATGGATATTTCCAGTTGAACAAATACAAACAAATCCAAAAGTAATTTTAGTTACTTTAACTTTTTTTTAAGTAATCATAAAAAAATAATAAATGGATTATTTTTAAGTACTCAATAATCGTTAATAAATAATTTAAATCAAATTATTGCACTATCTATAATCTGTATCAAAAAATTTTAATCTGATTATTATAACTTTGATAGTTTCATTCATGTTATAATAATTATAGTTTTCAAGTAATTCGAAAGTAATCATTATAATTTTACAAGTTGAAATTTAAGTTGTGGTTTTTTAGAAAGTGTAATAAATTTTCTATTTGTAATTTTAATAGAAAATTAAATTTATAATATGATTTAAAAAAAATCTCCCGTTTATATTAATAATTATATATCATTATTAAATATTTATACTCTATATTTATGAATTTATACAGTCTAAAAACATGAAAATATATAACTTTATATGTATATTAAAAGTATTATATATATATTTATACTATTTTCCTTTAATTAAAACAATTAAAAATAGAATATAGAAAATGAAAAACCATTTTTTTTAAAAATGCTATATAAAATCAGCTCCATTAATATATTATCCATACATAAACTTATATATTTAATTAAATAAATACTAAAAACAAAAAACACCCAATTTTATATAATATTATGTAGATCTTAAATATTTTTCATGCATATGTATATATATAAAACCATACATACATACAGGATTGCAATAAAAAAAAAAATGAATAAATTAAAAAAATTAAACTAAAAAAAAAATCCATTTAATAAATGTTTAAAAAAATTTAATTTGATGAAATAAAGAAAATAAAGAAATGAATAAATAAAATTTAAATAGAAAAAATTTATTATAAAAATTAAAAAAATTAAAAAAAAAAAACAAATATATTATTATAAACTAAAATGAAGGAAAACAAACAAATTATAGTGTCGCGATAATAATGAAAAATTATAAAATTAAAAAAAAAAAAAAAAAAAATCCATAAAAAGTTAATAAAAAATAAATGAATATTAAAAATATTTAAATAAAAATTGTTTTATTGTAATAATTTTTAAAATAATTCAATAATATATCTTCAGTTTATATTCGATCTGTTTTGCCTTGAAAAAGTATTTAACTCAAGTTTTTTTGAAATTTAGTTTTTAAAGTTTGATATTTATTCCTTGTTTAAATTGTATGTGGAGTTCATTAAGATCAATTCTAATAACACGAATAAAATATGAGTCCCTGTTCCAACATGTACCAATAGTAAAGACAGGCTTCTTAGCCTAACAATTGAAGAGTAAAAAAAAAAAAATATTGAAACAATTGCAGTTTTACTTTAAAATAAAAAAGAAAATCGTAAGTTGATAATTCTTCAATTAAGACCTAAAAACAGACAATGAAAATGTTAATTTGATGAATAAAACGAAGTAAATTTTATTTGTTTTTATTAGTTAAGAATTAAATTTTTTAACAATTTTATAATAATTAATAAGATATCATTCATTACTTTTTTTGTAATTTAACTAAAAATTTTTTCTTATATCAACTAGAAATTTCTTCAACAGTTCTTTTATTTTCATTTAAAACTTGTTCTTTCTTTTCTCTTCTAAGTGCACGTTTAACAGCTTTTTGTTCTAGTTCTTCACAATGTTCAGTAAACATAATTTTAAGGACTGGATACATCAGTGGTAAATATTTAAGATCTGTTAAACGAACCTACAATATTTTGAAAATTATTTTCTGTTATTTTATATTTCATGACTTAAAACTTACCAACATATTATCAAAAGCTAATCCAACATTTTCTCCTATTTTATTTTCAATTCTAGGTAATTTTGCATACCTTTGACTAAAATGTGTTAAAAGTGTAAAGCCAGCATTCATTTTTACACCTTGATTAACAGCTTGTGAAAAAGTACTATGCATTTTAAATGCAGCTTCATGTGCTAATTCATCTTCCATTGTAGCTTCATGTATTAAAACTGTTGAGTCCATACCTAAAGAAATTAATTCGTCACATGGCATTGCATCACCACTATAAGTAATTTTTATTGGTTTTCTTTTATATTTTTCATTAAATTCAATAGCAACACCAAATGCATGTGGACAATGTTTAACTAAGCAAGTTTTTATTGATTTAATACCCATTTGATTTAAAATTGGATCTTCATGTGGAATTTCAATCTAAAATTATATCAAAAAATTAAAAAAAAAAAAAATCAAAGCATTAATTATGGTATAAATTACCATTTCCATATTTGGGATTAAGCTGAATTCATCATAAATTTTTTTTATTCTTTTATCATAGAAACTCAACCAACTTTGTATTTGTATTGGTGCAAATAACAAAAAAGGTTCTTTAATATTTAACTGCTGACGTGCTTGTATAAGTCCAATTAAACCTATTAACAAATTTAAAAAAATTAATATATTGGTTTTAGATTTCTAAACTGATGTAGTTAATTACCTATATGATGATCGGCATGCAAATGTGAAATATAAATTGCTTTTAATTTCTTTAAAATTTCAAATGCTTCATTTTTACCATAAAATCGTAAAATTTGACCCCATGTACCTTCACCACAATCTAATAACATACATGAATTACTAGATGTATTTAAAAGAATGGAACTAACATTTCTTGTTTTATTTGGTATACATGAACCAGTACCCAAAAATAAAATTTTTGGATATTCTAAATTTTTTTTAGAATTTAAAATATTTCCCGACTCCAAATCACCTAAAATGATTTTAAATTCATCTAACGATTCTAAAAATCCATCAACTGTGCGTGTTTCTTTTAAATATTCATTTGGATTTAATTTTGGCTCATAATTTCTATCAATTCCTTTTTTTGGTCTTAAATTATATGATGTTAAAGCAATAACATCTGGAATAATTTTAATTGAATCATGCTTAAATAATTTTTTAACATTATTAATCGCGTCTGGTAATAATTTTAACTTTTTTGTAGGCCTTTCTATACAATCTATATCTATTTCTAAACTTTCTCTAAAATAAAATTTACAAATTTTTTACTTAAATTTATTAAATAGAATCAATATACATACCCCAAAAGTGGAAAAATCTCATGATGAATTTGATTTAGTTGATATTGAATTCGATGAGCAGCCAAATAACCTGAAAATCTAAAAAAGTAAAAATTCATAACTACGTATTTTCTTTCAAGTTAATATAAGTCTTACGAATTAGAAGAATTCAAAATTAAATGCTGTGTTGTGGCAGGGAATTTTTTCATAAATTTATTATATATTTCAGTTTCAATAATGTTTTGTGGTGTAAAATGAATAATTAAAGTTGCTTTATCACCCTCATTACTAGATTTGTCTTGATAGTTTTTAAATTTTTCTGATTGGTTTTCTAATGCTTCTAGATATTTTTCATTTGGAACGTCGACAACTTTTTAAAAAAAAATTAATTATTAAAATTAAATAAAAACAAATATTTATTTATTTTACATATAAAAACAGGTCCGGGATCTGTTGGAGCTCGTACTTCTTCAGCTTTAACAATAGTACCATTTGGTAATACAATATCAAATCCATTCTTTAATTGACCCAACAAAGGACCAGGCGTTACACCTTTTTCAACACATTTCTCTAGGTTAAGTGATCCTGGTTTTTCCTAAAATAAAATATATTGTCAAAAAAATATATTAAAAAAAAAAATTTTTTTTTAAATCCTTATTTCTTTAAATTCTTATCATAATATTAAAAAAATGATATAATTATTTTCAAAAATAATTTTAAACTTTAAATAATATATTTTCATTAATTTCTAACAAAAACCTTTATTAAATCTAAAGTTTTGTTCTCGTTCTTGATAATTAAAAAAAAAAAACATAATGGATTCCTGTGTACCGGATTTAAAATTTGTTAACTTAGGTTTACAAAGACGTAAAAAACTTTTAGAAAAAAAAGATTTTCTTAGACTTCAGGAATTGTATCAAAGTCAAGGAAAGATATTTGGTAAAATTCTAGTCGATCAAATGTCCCCTATTGAAAAGATTTTATTGAAAGCTGATAAAGAACGTGAAATGCCTAAAGAAAACATTTACGTTGCACCAATTGATAGATTACGTGAAGTTATTGATCCATGCAAAACTCCATGTCGAGTAAATGCCACAACAACAGATTTATTAAAAGCAACAACTTTTGATCAAATATTAGAAGAAGGTACTAAATTGCATGAAAAATCATTGGAACAGCAAGAATTAAAATTAAAAAAAGCAGTTTATAACAATTCAGAATTTGAACGTTATGAAGCTGAAGAAAAATTACGATATGCGTTAGGTGAACAAGAAATGATAAATAATGAAAAATTTAATAGATTTCGTTTGAAAATTCAATCAAAATTTGATGAAAAAATTGCAAGAATTGTAAAAACTTATGATAAAAAATATAACAAAATGATGGAGGAAGTTGTTCAAGATTCAGAAGAAAAATTTGAATTTTTACGCTTAAAAATGCAACGCGAAATAGATTATTTATCTAACCAATTAAAAGAAAAACAATCAATAATTTCAGAAAAACCAAAAATAGAAACTGCTGATAAAAGTTTTAATGTTGATTTTGTTAGTGCTGCTATTAGAAAATTTGAAGAGGAACAGTTTGTAAAACAATATGCACAAGAAACTGAAAATATGGCATCAGTTTTGAATTTAGTTAATTGCACACATACAGAACAAAAACAAAAATGCGATTTAATGAAAAAAGATTACTTAAATACCTTAGAGAACTTGAAAAATATATTGAATTTAATGATAGATAGTTTTTGCTCTTTAAATTGTTTAAAAAATAAAAAATTTACAGATACAATTAAAAAATTTATAACCCTACATGATTCAGCAATTCGTGCAATTAACGAATTTGAAGAAAATTATCGCTTTGATTTATGTAATTTCGTAATGAAACCATTATGTACATTTGTATTACCTGAACGAATAACACAAAAATATTTCTGTCATTGTAATGATAATTCATCCTCTTCATATAGTGAAGAATGTAATTGTTCGGATAAAATAACCCCAATAATGCAAACAAAATCTGTAAAACACATTCAATCAGGCTTGTGTTCAAGATCAGAATTTGATAATCGTGAATTATTTCCATATAAATATACAGATATTGAAAGCAAACATGTATTTGAAACATTTGTGAATCAAGCAAAACAAAATATAGTGCAACTTATTGATATAGAAAGTATTGTTGATCATTTTTTTACAACTCATTTGGACGAAATTATAGAAAGTGCAGATTCTCAACAAAACTTAACAAATGAAAATTTACAATTAATGATTTTGAATGGACTGAATAGTCATATAAATTTGGCACTATCTGATTATGATTTTTCTTGGATTAAAAAACACATTGTAAATGAAAGAGCGCGAAGAAAAAGAGAGATAAAAGTTGATTCGGATGAT
Source organism: Dolichopus griseipennis (assembly GCA_963082915.1). Classification (NCBI taxonomy): domain Eukaryota; kingdom Metazoa; phylum Arthropoda; class Insecta; order Diptera; family Dolichopodidae; genus Dolichopus; species Dolichopus griseipennis. The sequence goes on from OY720444.1 coordinate 6,441,706, forward strand.
GAATTGCCATATTCAGTTAATTTAGATGGAACAAAACAATATTATTTCGATTATGCAAATCGTAAAAAATTACCAAGCTACTTTGTTGACGGACACGGTAATAAAGCGTTTATTTATAGAGAATTAACAAAGGAAGAATTACTTGAAGCTTATAAAAAGGATGATGAATAAAATTTACAATACATTTTAATTATTTTTTTTTTTATTTTGTTTTAGTATACTTACTCTTAGTTTACATATGTATGTACAAACTACATATTCTTCCCTAGATGGTAAGTTGAAACATTTCACACCTTTCGTGCTAACTGCTGGGGGCGACTGCCTATTCTTATTATCTTATAGAAAATTAAAATTTATTTTGGTATATTCACACTTTTTTTTCTTAAATATATCTTACCTTCATATTCGTAGTAATCCGTGTTGTCAACTTCCGTTTCTTCATCTTTAAAAGTACCATTTCTTTTTTCATCCTTTGATTGAGAACTAATTTCCTTAATATCTCTAAAATATTTTTTTTTTTTCGAATATAATTTAATTGATTCTAATATAATTTAATTGATTCTAAAACCAAATTTTCTTACAATTTTAATGGTATACATTTTACAGTCATTACTTGATCTTCAAATTCTTCACCATTTTCACAATTAACCGTGTGAACTTTTAAATCATTTAATACAACGAAGCGTTTCATACCACAAAATATTTCATCCTTTGAACAAAAAAAAATTTCAACTTAATTTAACAACTTTTACTTTTAAATAAATTTATAACCTACCAAACCTGGTGGACCATGTAGTGTTAAATTGGGAACTCCTGCATCTTGAACAGTTAAAGAAAGTCCTGGCAAACCACCTATACTATCCCAAGTTGTACGTGTCATAAATATATGTTCTAAACGTGATAATTTAGTTTTATGTTCATGAGCTAATCGTTGTGTTCCTTCACCGCAATTGAATAAATATCTATTTTGATCTGTAAACAGGTAAACAGCTGTTGGTGCTGAAATTGAACCATTACCTAGCACTTGTAAATTTACTGTTCCAGGAATATATTTAGAATTTTTTTCTTTAATTTTTTGTCGTTGCTTTTGTGCCTCAGCAATATGTTCACGTTCTTTAGGCATTTTTAACAACAATTTATTTAATTTAGATTTTGAATTTATTTTTGATATATTTCTTATGAATAATTTACTTGATTCTAAAATATTTAATTCATACAGTATTTTAATATTCCTGAACATTTAAGCTGATGAAATTAAAAAAAAAAGAAACAACAAGTTTAATTTTATTATTATTGCATTATTTTAATTAATATTTCACAAGATTATACCAAAATTTTTTAACAATAACATATCTAATTGTAAAAATTGAATCACCACATTTTTCATATCAACAAAATTAATGTCATAATCATGTGTCGACTTGCTGAACATGTTTACATATTCAATTTCCATTTTAATTGAAATTTAACATTGAAATGTCAAAAATAAATTCAAAGTAAAAAATATCAAAGTAAAAGAATTTTTAAACTTAATTTAAAGTATTATATCCGATTGAATGTTCATTTAAATATGTATTTCTGTATTACAATTTACATTACAACTAAACTTAAAATCATTTTTTAATTCAATTTGCATTACAAATCTAAACCTCATTTTGTTGTGAATCGCGTCGCATCATTGTATTTTGTTTGTTTATTAAAAAAAAATTGAAACGTCACAGTTGCTTCAAACACATATGTACATTTTTCAGTTCTTAAAAATTTAAAAGCAATTTGTAATTTAATTTGTTTAAATTTAAAAAAAGAAATTAATTAAAAATGGTTTATGTAAAAGATTTTGAAGACTTTGAAATAGGTGCTAGTCAAATGTATATGGAAAAACCAGAATCATGTAGATACACAATGAAATATTGTCATTCAAAAGGCTGTTTGTTAGTAAAAGTTACAGACAACGTAAAGGTACTAATAATATTCAATATTTTTTTTTTATTTAAAAATTAAACTATAATGTTAAATATATTTTTAGTGTTTGCAATACAAAGCTGAACATATGCCAGATTTAAAGAAAGTTGAAAGATTTACTAGTAATTTAATGGGACACATGGCTTCAAAAGAATAAAAAAAGATTTATGTATACTACAATCCAAAATTATCATGAATTCCTTCTATTTAGAGCATTTTGTTTATATATACTAAGGCTATTATTAATTCTTTTGTAATATTAAAGTATATAAAAGAACCTGTATATTTGAGAATATAAATATAAGGCTTTAATATACTTAAATGAAATATTGTTTTAAATTTATACATTCCTCTCTGCCACGTATTTGGAAAAAAACAAATAATTATAAATCACGTTTTTAAAATACATATTTTATATAATACAAGAGAAGTAAAAATTGCAATATTAAAATTTTTTAGTTTAACATTGAATGTGTACAATTTCAATATTAAGTTCAAAATTCTTTTTTCAAGAGGTCAGTTAATTCTAAAAATAGATTCTTTTTTTTTGATTTCATATTTAAAAATAATGTTTTAAGTTATGTAATATTCCATCTTTTTTGAGTCAAGTTTTCTAGATTTAAGGGAAATCTGTAAATGGCAATAAAAAAAATGTTTTTTACAAAAATTTATTTTCTATTTTTTATTTTATTCTATGTGTTTTTTTTGTTTTTATTATAAATGTGAAAAATTTCATTCACAATAATAGAAAATTACTGACTAACAAATTAATATTATTTAAAATAATAAAATTCCTGTCGAAATGAACATAAAACAGAAATTTAAAAAAAAAAATGCAATGCTACAATGCGACATATATAATATGCAAAATTTAACAAAAAACCCTTTATCTAATATCAGGAATTTACATCATACCACCCATGCCGCCCATTCCACCCATGCCACCCATGCCTCCCATACCACCCATTCCAGGCATACCGGCAGGTTCTTCTTTTGGAATTTCTGTGACTACAGCTTCAGCTGTTGTTAATAATGACGCTACACCAGATGCATCTGTTAAAGCAGTTCTTACAACTTTTGTTGGATCAATAATACCTTTTTCGATTAAGTTAACATATTCAGAGTTCATGGCATCGTAACCAAAATCACCTTCCATATTTTCAACTTTAGCAACAACCATAGCTGCATCAACACCGGCATTCTTTGCAATTGTTAATAATGGCATTCTTAAAGCTTTAGATACAATTTCAATTCCAGTATTTTGATCTTCATTGGCTCCCTTTAATTTTTCGAGAACTGGAATACATCTTAAAAGAGCTACACCACCACCGGGTACAATACCTTCAGAAATAGCAGCTCTTGTTGCACACAAAGCATCATTAACACGATCTTTCTTCTCATTTACTTCAACTTCACTTGATCCGCCTATTCTTAATAATGCTACACCTGAAGATAGACGAGCCAAACGTTCTTGTAATTTTTCTCTTTCATATTCTGAAGTTGTTTCTTCAATTTGATCTCTGATTTGTTGGATGCGACGATCAATATCTTCTTTCTTACCCTTACCCTTTAAAAAGAGTGTGTCATCTTTTGTAACAACAACTTCTCCAATTTTTCCTAAATCAGAAATTTGAACATCTTCTAGTTTAACTAAATTTGCTTCATCTCCAAATACAATGCCACCAGTAGCAATTGCCATATCTGTGAGAGCTGATTTACGGTTATCTCCAAAACCTGGAGCTTTAACAGCAGCTACTTGAAGACCAATCTTCAAACGATTAACAACTAATGTACTCAATGCTTCACCATCAATATCTTCTGCTACAAGAACTAAAGGTTTTCTTTGTGAATTAGCTAATTCCAAGGCAGGAATAATTGATTGAACACTTGAGATTTTCTTTTCTGAGAATAATATTAAGGCATCTTGAAATTCAACTTTAGCACCTTTAGTTGAATTAATGAAATATGGTGAAATGTAACCTCTATCGAATTTCATACCTTCGATAACTTCTAGTTCATCATGTAATGTCTTACCATCTTTTACTGTAATAACACCATCTTTACCAACTTTTTTCATTGCTTCACTTATTAAACTCCCAATAGCGCTATCACCATTTGCTGAAATTGTTGCAACTTGAGCGATTTCTTCCGGAGTTTTAACATTACGTGACAAGGTTTTTAAATGTTCTTTAACTGCATCAACAGCAATCATTACACCACGGCGAATTTCAATTGGATTTGCACCCTTTGAAATTTTTTCAAAACCTTCTTTGGCAATTGCTCTTGCTAATACTGTAGCTGTTGTTGTACCATCTCCAGCTTCTTCATTGGTATTATGTGCAACATCTTGTACTAATTTTGCACCAATATTTTGGAATTTGTCTTTCAATTCGATTGCTTTAGCAACAGTAACTCCGTCCTTTGTAATTTTAGGTGAGCCCCAAGTTTGTTCAAGAATTACATTACGTCCTTTAGGTCCCATTGTAACAGCAACAGCATCAGCTAATACATCAACACCTTGTAACATTAAGGCTCTGACCTCTGGACCAAATCTCACATCTTTAGCAAAGTTTCGTAATCCCATTCTGACTGGGCCTGAACGAAGTAATTTAGCAACGGAATACATTATTTTTTTATACTTATTGTCTTTATACGAAAATTAATCTTTAAATTAAATATATTTATTTCTTTTGAATTTTTTTTTTTTCAATATTACACAAGAAATATAATAAAATTTATATTCCTTTACAAAAAAAAACTTCTAGTTCTTTCCACCGGCAATCACAAATTATCAATCTACCTATCAACAATTCTGGCAATGATACTCCAGAAAAAAAAATGTGACTTTAGTTGTGTTCAATAAATAAGAATTTTGTTTGCACGTGACAATTTGAAAATCAATATATGATATTTTGATATAAATGTCAAAATGAAAATTTTCCAATTAGACTTGTATATTTGATTAAATTTTTTTTTTTTTAGATTTTTTTTATTGAAATTAACTTATGATAGAATTTAAATTTATAAGGTTTTTTTTTTTTAAATATTTTTGAATTTATTCTTCAATTGTACAGTGAATTGTTTTGATATAAAACAATTATTTAAGATGATATAATTATAGGTTATCTAATTAGTTCTAATTCGTATTTCTGGTTTTAAATATTCAGTTAAATGCTAACTTCACAAATATAATAATTAATTTTTTAAGATCCTAAAAATTCTTATTACTTATATTAAAATAATAATGGTTAACATTTAATTTTTAAGTATTGATTGCTTTCTTTTTAATTAAAATCATTATAAAATTTTAGAACTTACTTAAAAATTAATAAAATACAATATTTTTTTCCTTTTTACATAGTTATTATATAATATTTGTTAAATTTTTTCATTTTTATTAAATAAATTTTAAGTGAAAATTTTAAATCGTTGCAGATCTGTTTCATTCAGTTATTACATCATTTATTTAATGGTAGTGTAGGTACACCATCATTTTTATATAATATTTGACACTTGACAGCTATTTGTCAATTAAGAATTAACTGGTAAGTCTTTGATTATTGTTTTACATTGGTAATACCTATATGAAACACATAAAAAATTAGCAACATTTAACAGTTGGTAGTACTGTATTTTGCGTTATCAAATTCTTAGTTCATAAAGTTCAGATATTACGAAATTGTTTTATGTATTATTCCAGAAGTAGAATTGAAATTGTTATCAAAATTTAAAAATTATGAATTAAAAAACTGTTATCAAAAATTTGAATTATTGTTAATAATAAGTAATAACAGACACATATACAAATGTATTACTGTTCTGTATTTTTATAATTACAAATTATAGGGTATTAATTTTTTATTAAATTAATCTGAAAAATTTTCTTATCTTTTATGAGTTTAGGCCAATGATTTTTTAAATAAAAAAATCTTATCTCAGACCAATGAATTATAGGGAATTATAAAAAAATATATTTTAAAAATTCACAATCAATATCTTCCGGTACAAGATTTTTAAATGAAAAGTAAAATTATTCAAAAATTTTAATTACACATTTAAATTGATACTAAATTGAAATTAAATTGTTTTAATTACCATTATTTCATTTTTTTTTCTATAGAATATTACAAAAAACTACAAGAATTATTTAAAAGTCAATATTTAAAAAATTTATAAAATAATACCATGGTTTAATTATAAATATAGGGAATGTAAGTTGTTGGATAAGGGTAGGTAGCTAGGGGCTCTCAGTGTTTTTCAATGATTTCTTAAACCTCAATTGCAAAATTTCATTTAATTTTATTAAATTTGATGAATATAGAAAGCAAAGAGAAGATTAATAAATATTTTTTCTTAGTTTTATCAAATTTTGAATATTTAGAAACGAATTGTAAATTGTAATCAAATCACATTCAGGAAGTATTATGTATCAAGATGATAGGATGTATAAAATAGAGTAATGCCATTAAGTAATTAAACATTAAGTTTTAATAGCTTCATCAAATTTTATAAGATCTGATTTATGTTCATACATTTAACAGGGTAGGGCAGACATACTTCTAAATTCTAAATAGGGAAATATAGAAGAATTCTATATTTATACTTGTTATATTAATATTTTAAATTTAGATAGGTTTCGTATATCCAGAGCTTAGAGTCGAATTACATAACAGATTAATTTTAAACCTGTTATCATTAGTAGTACCTAGAATTTTATTTTTAAAAAACAGTTTTAAAAAATTTATGAAATTATTAAAATTTAAAAAAAAATTTCAACAAAAGTTCCATAGGTTTCAAAAATAAAAAAATATTAATTCAATTTCAAAATCACTAGTTCAGTTCTTAAAAAGGAGTTCCAGTTCACTTAAGAAATTTTATTAATTTAAATTTATGCAATATTCAGTTAACTATGATGCATTTCAAAAATATTAATATATAGGTAATAATACATAGGTAACTTTAGTAATTTTTATTTTGATTCAGTAATTTAAATTGGAATTGGATATACCTTGTTTAAAATAAAAAGATATTTTACAGAAAATTTGTTTAAAATTTTATTAACAATTTTATGTACGCACTTCTGTTGACTGTTATATACATACAACACTAGGGTAATAAGTATACATACCTACTAAAAAATGTTTTAAGGTTTTTTTAATCAGGTTCTAGAATAAAAATCTATGATCTAATTCTTTAACTAATAGTTATACTCATCTGACCGATAGCTGAGTTGTTAAAGTGGCTGGCGAAAGGTCGGATCATATCTATAATAAATACCTACTATGTGAAACTACCTAAGTGGTACTCTACCGGTTATAGTAATTTGTTTGTTGTTAGAACTGCAAAAATGTGGAATTTATTACAATCTTCTATATTTTTTTTATGTACAATTTTGATATTTATAATTTGCCCAAATTTAAGAAAAATCTTAATGGATTCTTCACGAATTTGTCATCTAACTGCCCGTTGTCCTCATTTTCTTCCCTTTCCCATATCACAACTACGTTAAGTACAAAGGATCATATTCCTAGTTTGTGGTTTTAGAATAAAAAAAAAAAAAAACAAAAATGGCAAATAGGCAAAGGACTATTATAATACGAGTATCAGGCAATATTTGCTCTTGTTTGGTACTACAAATAAATAAATAAATATACCAAATGATTCACTAACAAAATGATGATTCATTTACAATATAATGATTCATTTTTTAATGAATCACTGAAAAAAAAACAAATTAAAAATGAGTAATTCAATTTTTTAACATTTTCAAACTAGTGTACAATTTAGTATAAATTAATTGTTTACGTAATTGTAAGTATAATATATAATATATAGTGTATATGTTATATATATAAATAAATATATTATTATTATATCCAACAAATTAACTATATAATATAAAACTATAGTAAAATTAAATAAGTTCCTTAAATTTTTAAAATTTTGGTTTTTTTTCTAAGGTGAAAACTTTAACATTATATATACATATTTCTAAATACACATTATACCTAAAGGGATTATTTAGATATATATATATGTATATATAAATTAATATATTTTTGTTTGTTGATTTATTTTCTATTAGTTTATAGTTTTAATTAAAAAATTGAATTTCTTTACTTATAGTTTGTACAAATCTTTTCAAATTTTCAATAGGATATCAAATCTTTTAATGATGAATTAAAAGGATCTGATTTTATGATCCTGAAAAAAAACATATAAATTTATATATATAATAAAAAATGTGTAGGTATACATATATAAAGTGTTGTATGTTGTATAAAATAAATTGTTTAAAATAAATATATACATTAAACATGGACTCTGCATTAAAAAAATTTAAATATAAAATATTTTTTATTTTTGTCTTTTATAAATTTGCATATACATATAAATATATATACATATATATGTAATTGTAATGTAATCCATAGCTATATATATATATTTAACATTTTATACAAATCTTGTTTCATTGTATATATACTAATTAGTAATCTGGCCTCCTGGTCTAATAAAACTTTTTTTAATTTGAAATTTTTTTATGCAGTTTAGTTATTATGTATATATGTATTTGTTTATTTTAAATTTGTATTTGTTATGTTTATTTTGACTACGGTATAAAATTTGTTGTAATCAAATAATTTGTATTGTCATGTTAATGAACTCTTTTTAAATAATTAAAGCAAGTACACATCTAAATACCTAAGTACTTAAAAATTATTATTTGAATAAAAAATATCAGGAATGATTCATTTTAAAGAATTTTTTCCGTATCTGATATAGATACAACAAGGATTTTAATTGTTTTTAAAAAAATATACCTACATATTTATATATTTTTGTATAACAGATTAATTTGTTTGTTTTTAATGCAATATAAATATGTAGATTCTGATTTGAGAATTTGTAAAATTTGATTATATATTAATATATACATGTACTTGTGATGGAACTTGTGAGATGTAGATTAATATGTTATGTAGATTAAAATACTATTTAAAAAGATTAGTTTATGGTATGTAATATATTTTTATAACAGAATAGTTAACATATAAGTGAAAGATTTTAAAATTAATTGATTAAAAATATGTTTTACTGATAATTAAAGATGTATACAGAGAATAGAAGAGTTTTTAAGTTATTGTAGATTTAAAATATATTTTTTTTTAGTTTAAAGATATTTATTAATTTAAATATTTTATGTGCATATTAAAATTAAACCTATGCTTAGATTGTTTTTTTTGAAGTTGAATTATTAGTAAGTGATACTGAAGTTTGAAAAATTTCTTAAAAACTTATTAAATAGAAAACAGGTAGAGATGCAGATGATTTGGGCTGAATAAACTCTAATAATTTATATAATGTACATGTATTTCATTCTATACTTTTTAATGAGGGACAATGAAAAGTCTCGAAATTCGGCTATTAAAGCTATGTGTGCACCAACAAACCTTTAGTGTGGGACCTATGATACAAATGCACAACTTGGTTTCGAGGTGAAGGATGTGAAAGGATTTTTGAGAATCGGGCTTACGAAATATAGGGTTCTGGTATTATAAAGGATGATAAAAATTGAATGGGATATTTATAGGAAAAATGTTAATGTTCTTTTTAAATTAATCAAAATCGTACAGATATACATTTTCAACTTTGGAGAGCACATAATAATAAGAATTATTAAATTTTGTAATTGATTATTAGCTCCTTTAAATATGCAATAAATTTTATTAAAAAAAAAATTAAGACCGAAAGTTGTTAATTGGTTTTAAGGAGCTGGTCCTGGAGTTAGTTATAATGACCACTCGAACGTTATTACCGCGAGTTAGTACCGCTTTTTTGCCTTCGAGGCTTATATTAAAACTATATCTATATATATAAAAGCGAAAGTTTGTTTATTTGTTTGTTTGTTTGTTTGTTTGTTTGTTTGTTTCTTTGTATGTAACGAGTTGGCTCCTAAACTGCCCAGCCGATTTTCATGAAAATTTGTATATAGAGGTTTTTGGGTACGGAAAGAAATCGTGGCCCAAAAATTTTGCTCTGACGGACCGCCAAGTTGGGGCTGTGGTGCAAGTATTTAAACTTCTTTGTTCTAAAATGAAAACGGTTTTACCGATTGACTTCAAATTTTGTATACGTCATGCTCTTTGAGAATTGAGTTGACACTATTAACAGTTTTGGAATTTGTTAACCCATGTCGGGCCGAAGGGTGGTCAAAAAAAATTTTGGGTCCAAATTTTGTCCGATTTTCCGAAATTCTGCTTTGGCTTAAGAGAAAGCCCTAAAAAAAATTTTGTTGAGTCCATTAACCCATTGCGGCCCGACAGCTTTTTATAGGTTTTTTCAATACTTTACTCTAAATTCGAAACGGTTTGACCGATTGACTTCAAATTTTGTATACGTGATGCTCCTTGAGAATTGAGTTGACACAATTAACAGTTTTGGAATTTGTTAACCCATGTCGGGCCGACGGGTGGTCAAAAAAAATTTTGGGTCCAAATTTTGTCCGATTTTATGAAATTCTGCTTTAACTAAAAAGAAAGCCCCAAAAAAAATTTTGTTGAGTTCCATTACCTAACCCATTGCGGCCCAACAGCTTTTTATAGGTTTTTTCAATACTTAACTCTAAATTAGAAACGGTTTAACCGATTTTTTTCAAATTTTGTATACGTACTCCCCTGTGAGAACTGAGTTGACACTATTAACAGTTTTGGAATTTGTTAACCCATTTCAAGCCGACGGGTGGTCAAAAAAAATTTGGGGGAAAAAATATTGTCCGATTTTACGAAATTCTGCTTTGGCTTAAAAGAAAGCCCTAAAAAAGTTTTGTTGAGTTCCATTAACCCATTGCGGCCCGACAGCTTTTTATAGGTTTTTTCAATACTTTACTCTAAATTCGAAACGGTTTGACCGATTGACTTCAAATTTTGTATACGTGATGCTCCTTGAGAATTGAGTTGACACAATTAACAGCTTTGGAATTTGTTAACCCATGTCGGGCCGACGGGTGGTCAAAAAAAATTTTGGGTCCAAATTTTGTCCGATTTTATGAAATTCTGTTTTAACTAAAAAGAAAGCCCCAAAAAAAATTTTGTTGAGTTCCATTAACCCATTGCGGCCCAACAGCTTTTTATAGGTTTTTTCAATACTTTACTCTAAATTAGAAACAATTTGACCGATTTTTTTATGTGTGAAGCAACTTGAAAATGGAGTTGAGTCTGTTAATAGTCGGTCCTACGTTTGGCCAAAAAAATTTTTTTGGAAGTAAATTACGTCAAATTTTGGAAAGTAGTTTGTACTGCTTTGAATTACAGAAAGTTTCAAAAATTACTAGAATAATCCTAGAAAGTCGTTTTAAAAGATTGATTTCATACATTTTAAAATTTACATGTGATAACCGTGTGTAATTTTTGTGTTAACTTTTTGCAGTAACATCAACTTCAATTAAACCTCCATTGAGAGGCGCAGCAACGCGCACCGGGTATTAGCTAGTTATATATAAAATTGATGTATATATATAAATGTATTTTAAAATTAGACTTTTGAAACAAATAATATAGATATAATATACATCTATATAATAATTACACAAAAAGGGAATTTTAAGACTTTTTAAGGAAATTTTATTTTCATCTTAATTTATTCATTGATATTTCATTATTCGATTGATATAATCATAATTAGTGATTTTTTTTTAAACATTATTGATTAAGATGATTGATGATTAAAAAAAAAAAGAAAAACGTAAAAGTATGAAAAAAATTCAAAATCATTATATTTAGTATATAAGGAAGTTCTTTTGTAACACTTTTATATTCGTCAATTAGGCTTTTAAAATAATCTAGAGGTGGTAGACTTACTAAGAAATCCTCTTTAAAAACAACGCGTCTTTTGTCCCACCGCTACAAAAAGGATAAAAAACTGCAAAATTAATGTATTTAAAAAAAAATTAAACTCAGAGACTCTACAATGACTCTTTGTGCAATTGCACAGGGGATTTCCCTATAGTTTATGTAAAATCTTTTAAAAATTTAAATAAAACATTTTAGAAAAAAAAAATCTGAAATTTATTTGAATACAAAAAAAAAAAAACTTAAAACACTTTAGTTACAACTTGAAACAAAAATACCTTTAACTAAAAATTCATGCTCTGTACATTTTAAAATCTATAAGGACGACTGCAAATACCTTTGGATTGAGAAAGTGTAAGAACTTTGTATATATATGGTAATAATTTTAATTTTTTAATAAAATTTTTCCTTTTTATATATTTATTCTTTTTATAAATTCAAAATTTTTGTATGCAATTCAGTTATTTGTTTTGTATACAATTGCATTTTTAAACAGATGTATATCTGCATTAAATTCCTTTAAGGGTAAAACCTAATGCTTTTTATTTCTATTCTTTGTATATGAAAGGATTCTTTTGATGTAAAATATAAATGAAAGATAAAACATACATATATATACATATCTTTGTTTTTCTCTTGTTAAAATTGTGTATTTTGTTTTTTTTTTGTATATATACACTTGTATAATTTATGCATATATGTATATTTATGTAAATTCAGACACTTTTTTTTCAAATGTTTTTTTTTTTAAATCTAAATTGTATAAGTTTATCTACCAGAAGACCACCCCTACATAGTACAAAACATGTGAATAAATATTTGTATTCAAATAAATCTACAAGATATTAAAGTCAAAGTAAATTCTTAGGGCGTTTATAATTTCTTATGTATTTATTTAATTCTTTTCTTTTAATTCAGAAAAAAATTTATTTAACGCATATCTTTAGATTTCATTTTTTTTTATATTTAATATAATATTAAATAATAATAATTCCACATAAAAATGTATATAAAATCGAATTTAAAACTTATCATATTTTTTATGCGTAAAAAATCTGTTTTTTTTTTTTTTTTTGATTTAATGGTGGGAAAAAAAATGTTTTGCAACCTTCAGGAAAAAGGAAAGACATATAACATTATTCTGTAATTTAAGATTTAATTTTTTATTTAACAAATAAAAAATTGAGGGTTGCCAACTTAATTAAAAAGGAGAGGAAAATAATTAAGTTGTCTTTTAACATGATCTTGAACCTGTTTTCAAAAGAATTTGAGCATTTTTCAAAATGATTTTATCTTTTTTTAAATGAATTTGGTAATTTTTCAAAATAAATATGATCTTTTTTAAATGAATTTAAACTTTTTTCAAATGAATTTAATCTTTTTTAAAATTAATTTAATCTCTTATCAAATGAATTTAAGCTTTTTCAAATGAATTTAGATTTTTTCAAATGAATTTGATCTTTTTCAAATGAATTTAATATTTTTTCGAATGAATTTAATCTTTTTTCAAGTACAAATAGTCCTAAATTTTCAAATTAAATTGGTCTTTTTTTAATCAGTTGCATTTTTTGGGATCCAGTAATCGGATCAACATATTTAAAAAAAGGAATTCACGGATATTATAGTTAAGAAATCAAACCAAGGAAAAAGATCGAACCTTAAGCTTGTTCTAAAAAACGACTTCCAAAAATTTAAGTGGCTTTTTTGGGACTTATTTTAAATTTTTTTTACTGTTTTAGTTTCTATTATAACATTAGGAATTATGATTTCAAATCATGTCAGTTCGATTTCTGAGTCCCAACATACGGGAAAAGTTTTTAAAAAATATTATCAATTTGATTTGTAAAAAGTTTAATTTAATTTGAAAAAAGACCAAATTGATTTGAAAATAGACAAATTTCATCTGAAAAAGGACCAAATTCATGTGAAAAGACTTCATTATATACCTTTAACCTTACTTTAGAATTTTCTGAATCAGTTTTTTTAAAGTTTTTTAATTTTCATCATTTAAAAATTTTCATCAAGGTAATGATAAAATCAGGATTTTACTCTGGTAAAAATCAATCCGATATGCAAAGGAGTAGTTTTTGGCTTGTGGTTTTTAAAAGATTTTCAAGATATTATTTTAAATGATTGATAAACTTCGAAATAAATTACTCGTTTCATTGGTAAAATAATATGATGAAATTATAGTAGAAGTTTAAAGTTTTATAGAGTTGTCAGTATTTAAGAATTAAAACAAGTTTATTACTACGAAATATATTACACTTCCTCATTAGCTACTCCATATTCTTAAAATGAAACTATATAGTACATTAATATTAAACTTGTCATCCTTAGTTTTACAGAACCCTTGCGATAATCTAATCACTATCTAAATGAATTCAAATTTTTTTTTAATTTTACATACATCTGGTAACCCTAAATTTTCTTTTAATTTTTTATTAAATAAATATGATTATGTATATATTGTTGCTGTGTATTTATTCAGGATATCCTTAATAAATAAAAATTGTATTTATATTTATGTATTTATGTATGAACGTGTGTTTATTTTTGAAGGAATATTTCATATATATATATATATACATATATAATATATGTATAATAGAGATAAAAGCATTAATATGAAACGGAAAGAAAAAATTATAAATTAATATTTTTTTTTTTGGAATATTATTATTAAATACATACGTAAAATTCAATTATAATAATATAAATTTACTTACGTATCTACCTACTTAATTATGTACTATAATAATGTATTGTAATATACTATATATACCCTATATATAATATAAATAAGGATTCTTTAAATGGAATTGTTTCGGATTCTTATTTTATTTTTCTTAATAAATTTAAAAATAATTTTAATTTTGCAAATAAAATTTAATTAAAATATAAAAAAATGTTTTTTTAAATGTTAAATAAAATTTATAAGAAAGCCGAACATTAAAATAATTTTTGGCAATTATTTATATAAGTAGCACTTGATGCTAAAAGGAAGTTCTCCACAGTGTTAAAAATTATAAGTTATTAGTTAAGTATTTATAAGGAACAATTAGGGAATCCCAGAATAAGACACGTGTCTGTTGGTATATACAGTAATTAAAATTAGAAGATGAAAGATTTTTTTATAGATTTTTTTGAAGCAAAGGCGGTTGTGTTAAACAGATAATTATCATGAGTTTAAAATACACAATTTTACAAAAATTAAATTAAATAATGTAAGTGTTTAAAAACTCCTAATAGAACCTCAGTGATGTAATAAGTAAGCGCACACCACTTTTATAAACGAGAGGTTGTAAATTCGAATCCCGGACAAGTCACGAGTTCTTAATTGGAAAGTAAATTAAAAGAGTTCAATTCACCATTTAAGGTGAATGGTAAATCCGCAATTCACAACCAGGACATTGTAGGTTTATTTAATTATAAATTAGTATTGAAGTTAGTTCAAGTCATCTAGGAGGTTTACAGTAGAGAAGAAAGTGGCTATAGTGGAAATATTGTAATTATTTTTATTGTAATTGATAATTTTAATTGTGAAGATGTCTAGAAGACCTTTAATAAAAAGAAATTTAGTAATGAAATTCTTAAGAAAACCTTTCAGAAGACTATAGAAGAAAGACGAAGCCAGTCCCGCCGCAACTTAATTTTTTATTGAAAAAACATAGATCGATTTAAAAGTGTAGTTAATAAAAACAATTTCGAACCTTTGTTTTGTTAAGTCTCAGTGTGATGGGTTCGGATTTGGAAATCCATTTACTATCATACAACACTTTTAATTTATAATTATTATATAAATTAATTATTGAATTTAGTTAAATTTTAATTGTATATTGCCTAATTGTATATTGCCTCAATGTTATTTGATTTCTTAAAAAAATAATGAAGTATATAATATATCCACTAAACTGATAGTTAAAGACTTCTCATAGGACGTTTTGAAATTCCCTTAACCAATTTTCTATAAATTAGAGACTAAATTATGATAAAATTTCTTAAATACTCAATAGACTCAAAGATGGTTCCTTACAAGACTTAATAGTCTTTTCTGAATAACCTTTAGAGTCTCTTCCAAAAAGACCTATCAGTCTCTTCTGAAAATATCAAATTTTTATTCTTGGAACGTCTTAGACTCAATTTTGAAAACGCAGAAGAAAATCTTATGAAACTTTAAAGAGTTTCTACGAAAATCACATTTAAAGTCTCTAATGATTTTAAAAACTATATTCTGCTTTAAATTTTCTTAAAATTTTCCTCAGTTTTTTTTTTTAAATACTACAAAAAGTGTTAAAATTTTTGAATTCATTCAAAATATTCATAGTATGCATTAAAAAAATCGACCGTTTACGTAAGACAGAAAAAAAACGTAATTAAGATAATTTATAAAAAAAAACCGTATACCTAAAGAAAATTCACAAATTTTCCAATTTAAAATGCAATTTATAAGAATTCATTAACAATTTTCTTTTTTAATTTTTTTGTTTTTTTTGTTTTAACATTTTCATCACGATTTTTCTTTTCCTTTTCTTTTCCTTTTCTTTTCTTATTTATTTTTTTTTACGAGATTTTCATATTTACTCAGCGGAATCGAATTTTTGGACAATGACTTTTTGTGCATATAAAAGAAGAAAATCGTTTTTTTTTTTGTAAAATTAAAAAAACTGAAAAGGAAAATTAAAAATGAAAATATTCTTTCCTTCAATTTTTTTTTATTTTTGTAAAATTGTAATGGAAGGACACCAACACTATACAGATAAAAACAATATCAGACAATTTAATGTCCTATTTTGCATTTCATTTTAAAATAAAAGATTTTTAATTTTTTTGTTTTTTTATTTTTTTGTGTTTTTTGTTGGTAGGAGTCAAGAGAAAGGAAGTCAATAAACTGAATGTCAACTAAAAAAAAATTTTAAAGTGACCATATGAACTGTTTTTTTAAAATGCTGTACAAAAGGGTTTTTTAGTGTGCTAAAGACAACTAGAAAGTTCATCTGATAGATTTGCCTACAATACGAGTAGATCTCCTACCTTTGAAAGGAAGTCAATATACTGAATGCAACTTAAAATTTATTTAATGTGACCATATATATTATTTTAAAAAATGCTGTATGAATTGGTTTTTGTATGCTAAAGACATTTATAAGGTGCATCTGAAAGATTTTCCTACAATAGAACCTCTACTTTCAAAAGGAAGTCAATAAACTGAATTTCAACTCAAAATTTTTTTTAAGATGACCATATGTGGTGTTTTCAAAAATGCTGTACTAATTGGTTTTCAGTGCTATAGGCAGCTAAGCGCTTCTTTTACTACGGGAAGATAGAAGTAAATTGCTAATGTCAACATAAATTTTTTTAAAGTGACCATATAAAATAAAAATAATATAATTTATAAAAATAATGGCTGATTTAGATTTTATACAACTATGGCTCTCCTGGCTAAATGGTTTGCGCTATGGACTTGAAAATTGTACATTATAAATATACTGTGGGACTAGATTGTAAAACTCCGTTGTAGTACTATTCTCAATTAGACTTAAAGAATTTAGTATACAAAAATTTCTAAATAAATTTTGTGTGCTTAGGCAAATAACAACCGGCTGCATTAAAAATCAGTTGCATTTCGCTATTCCACTTAAATAATCGAATGTATTAATTGAAATATCAATAATTAAAAAAACCATTCAACATAAATGGTCACTCTATTATAATTAAATCCATATACAACAAAATTTGTTGTAAATTGAACTACATATTATATATTGTGTAATTTTTTTAGACTATAGAGCATAGACTAGATTGTATTGGATTGGAGAGTAGAAAGAAAATGAACAATACTATATTACAACAACAACATTTAATAGTTCAATTATACAAGATAACCTAGACAGACTTAATAACTAAAAAAAAAACAAAAAAAAAAACAACAAAAAAAAATTAAAAAGGAAATAATGATAAGAGTATCTATACTATGGGTTCCAAAGGGAACAAATATATTTAGAAAAAAAACAGAAACTGAAATTGTCATCTGAATTAAAAGAAGAGTTCAACTATCAAAATAAAACAAAAAAAAAATTGGTTGGTTGGTTGGTTGAGTTGGGTTTGATATTTGTTGATAAATATTTTGTAGTCTTGTTTTCTAAATAGTTGAAACAAAAAAAACAAAAAAATCAAAAAAAAAAAATTTTTTTTCGTAATTTTTCACAATTGTTTTATAACAAAGGAAAAATGATAAAAAGATTTTAATTATAGAAGAGAGGGATGGAAATATAAAAAGGAAATTTTGTATCTGTGGTTACTTGAAAATAGAAAATATTTTTGGAAACAATTTTGTCAAGTATTTTTTTATCATTTAATGTGGTTTTTCTTAAGTGCTTTTAGATTATATAGAAAAGTGCATATAAAATCAAAGTAGTATGCACATACATATGTATGTACACAAATATTTATTAAAAATACTTTTTGATATAATTTTCTTTTGAAACAGGACATTCAATATGAAATGTGATGAAAAAAATTATAAGAAAATCAAAAAAAAAATTAATCTTGCAGTAAGAAGATTGTAATATGCAATTAGGACATCTATTGATATTATAATGAATGAAATATTAAAGTTTTCTAAAAAAAAAATTCAATTCTATGTGTAGGATAACATTATTACATATATAGTTATCATAGTATATTATGATCCGAGCATTATGGTTAACACATGATGCGATAATTATTTCATTCTTAAATATTCTTAGTCTCTTATCTTTTCTTTTATTTAATAGCACTCTAGACTTTCAACAACTCTTTTCCAATTCAACCTATCTTGGGCTAGGCTCTAAATTTCGATCTACAGTACTCGGCCTTTAATAAATCTTCTACAATCAACCCTAGCTCACTCAAGGCTTTTAGTTTCCATTTATGGTATTCGGTTGTTTTTTAAAGCACTAGATTGACGAGTTTTCCCCAAGCTACCTTAGTTTTTCCCAACTTTTTTCTGCATCCATAGTTGTAGTATAAAACAAGACGTGCCACTGAGATTATTGGATGTCTGAGGATATTATCACGATCCATTCCATTTTCTTTAGTTTAATCAAAAACTAATCAATTACTTAATAATTTATTTAACTTTTAAATTTAATAAATATAAAGTTAATAACTACAACATCAATTACCCCTTACACATCCTGTAATTGTTGCTAAAAACTGAGGCATTCGGCTACTATAACCAATTTTTTATTTTATTTAAAGTGAAATAAGTGCTGTCAGAGAATTTTTATGGTTTTATGATGCAGACTAATAAAAATAATGATTATTTACAATACTTATACAAATAACGAATACTGGGTAATCGTAATCAAAAGTTTTGAATACAATTACAACAATAATTATGATATAATTTTTTGATTACATTTTTTAGTATCTAATTAAAAAACTAATTTATAATTTCTATTGATTATTATTATATATATATATTATTTGGTTTATTTAAAATAAAACTTTAAAAAGTAATTATATTATAGTAATATATAGTAATCAAAAATATCGAAAATTTAATTCAGTTACTCTTAGATTACTGTTAAGTAATCTAAAATAATAAAAGTGAGGCTTATTGATTACTAATAACCGATTTATAAAGTAAATAGTAATCAAAACTTTGGTAACGAGTATTAAGTATTCGTAATATGACTGTAATCATAATTTTACAAGCCTGTGATTTAATCTATACATACTCTAATAAATTTAAATTGTTTGATTAAAACTTTTGGGTAGTAGTAATCAAAACTTTGATAACGATTATTAAGCAGTCCTAATCTGACTGTAATCACAATCTTACAAGTAATCCAAAATAATAATAGGAAGTAAAGATTACTTATTGATTACTAATTACCGATTATTATAGAAAATAGTAATTAAAACTGTAATAAAGATTATTATGTAATTGTAATCTGACTGTAATCACAATTTTACAAGTCTGCGATTTAATTTCTAACAAAATTAAATTGTCTGATTACCACTTTTGGCCACTTTTTGATAGTTTTCCCGGACGTATGGTCCCCTCTATTTGAAACAATTAACGCATTTTCAAAATTAAGATATTAAAAATGTTTTACTTCTAAATTAACTAATTAACAACTAATTTAAAGATTAATTACTTATTTTATCATCTCACATTAAAAAATTATTTTGTATAATCAAATTTCATTAAAACAAAACATATTTATAAAACGTTAACTCTCATTTATTTAAACAGGACATTATGGATCATAATACGTTAATGTATATATATATATATATATATATATATGTATATAATATATATAATATCTGTCCATTATTTTATTAAATATTTATTAGCATATAACGGTGTGGCTAAACTAAAGTCCTTAAATATCCTTTAAAATTCATTTGCCACACAATTCTAAAACAAAAACGCAAAAGCAAAAGACCCCAGAAAAAAAAACACAAAAAAATTAAGTTATGGGTGAACATAAATTAAAAATTAACACCCAAACATAATTTATAAAATAATTTATAAAATACTTTTCACCCTCTAAAGAATATATATATTTTTTTTATTAAACACAAGTATAAATGTATGTATGTGTACATATATATATATAAAATAAACATCCCGTTATCTGTTTTATTTTTTGGTACTTTTTCTTTGGTTCCTTTTGGCTACTCTTGGTTACCTTTTTAAAACAAATTGTTTTTGAAAAATATAGATGCATATAAAATTTTTCCGCATGCATATATGCATCTATTGGTGCATCTATAAGTGCATCTATAGGTGTAGTGCATATATATATATATGCATACCATATAACGCTATATTTACTTTTTTGAAAAAAAAAAATTTAATTCCACAAATTGAGTTATTCGTTTTTCACTCATTCAAATTTGTATGATCATATATATATATACGAGTATGTATATGTATATAATATACATATATGTATGTGAAGAAATATATACATTAAATTATCATTATTTTTAAAAAAATTTAAATCCTGAATTGTTTCGAGCATTTTTTTGGTGTTGCTACTGATTTTTTATATATATGTATGTGCAAGGATTTTCTCACTATGCACATACCTACATATACCTATATATATATATACATACATATAAGTTGTTGGTTCTTACATTCTTTTCTTATCATTTTTATTATTTGTTTTATTTTTCTATTTTTGGCGAACCGATACTATTCCAAGCGGTTAAAAAAAAATCGAGTACTAGCTTCTACATATACATATATATACATATATATACATATATATATATACATATTATATATTTTTTTACTATAAAATACTACTTTTTTTGTTTTTGAAAAAATTTACTATAAGCGTAAGTTGATGTTTTTTTTTTTTGCTTCTGTTTGGTTTATTTCATGTTCATGGGATAAATGTTTCCTTATAAAGTGGGGTTAACTATGGTTCACTGAACTCTGACACAAATAAAAATTCAAAAAAAAAAAAAAAAAACAAATAAAAAAAAAAATTCGTGTGCTCCTAAAACTTTTATACTCGAAGCTAAATAAATATACATAATAAAATTATATATATATATGGTATATATAAAATATAAAATCGTGCATTCCAGACATTTAAATTTTCCAAAATGGGTTAAATAAATATATATATATATATGTATATATATAAAAAAAAATTTGTACGTTGTTTTAAAAAATTATTAGTACACTAATATTGTATACAGTTGGAGTCTAAATTAAAAAATATTGAAAAAATTAGGTAGAAATAGGTAAAAGTAGGTTGTAATGAAAAATTTAAAAATTGTATTCCATTTCAGTTCGCAAGGCCAAGCTATTGGGAGAGAATATGCTATTCCCCATCAAAAAAACAACAACAAATACTATTTGCATATGACTGTAATTTAATTCTAAAAAAATTCATCCTAAAATTATGCAAAATTTATTAATTAAAAAAAATATTTTATACATAGAAAGCTTTTCAAAATAAAGTGAGAAATATTCCATTATCACTCAGTATTGAGCTATCTAGAAAATTTTAGAAGGTTTCTATCTGAATTTTGACGCAAGTTTCTAGCTGAATTCTAAAAATTAGATTAAAGTTGATTACCCAACTTGTACCCTATGGAATGAAAAGAAAGCGAGCCAATAAAAATGTTTAATTAATTTAAGTATGAATTTGATTTTGAATTTGATATTTCTTAATTAATTAACTCTTGGTTCAAAGCTCTTAATTCCTATAAGCTTTTTTAATCATGTAGTCTTAAATCTATTAAATTTTAAATGAAATATAAAATCCAAATTCAATCTTTTTAAAGAATTTAAGTTTGACACTAATTTAGATTTCAATTGGGCACGATCACCTTCTTTAAGAAATTGAAATAATTAATATTTCCAATCAAAGTTTCCAAGGTGCCCCAATATGCGCAATTAAATAAAGTTTAAAAATAAATTCAAAAGAAATCCTCATTATAAAATCCCATTACAAAAACTACTCTAACTCATCCTAACCTCGTCCTCTTACAACGAAACTGTACATTTGTCTTAAGTTTCTAATTCAAAGTTCAAAATTAATAAGGGGAAGAGGAACTTATTTTATTTGGTAGTTAACACTATCTAGGGAAATCTTATGCAGTTACCCAGAGTAGTTCATTAAAGAAGTTATATAACTTTCGAATATTAATATCTGTAGGAAAACATAGTAGATCTGAAGAATTGCTATTTTTACATATGGAGTGGAGTAATTGTTAAATGACTGTGAATTCTATTAGGATGTGTGGGATGATTAACGGACACTCGTAAATAATAAAGAAATGAAGATCAAATTATCCACTCTGATTTATTATTTCCTTATCCAACGCAAAGTAGAATCTTATTAAACTCCAAAATAACTTGTTCCCTGTTAATTAAAAATGGATGCATTTATGAAATCGAATTCCTTTTTGCCTCTGAAGTCAAAATCGAAACATCATTCCTCAGATGAAGCATTTATCGAATCGAATCCCTTGTTGCCTCTGATGTTGAAATCGAAACATCATTCTTCAGATGATTTCAATAGTTGCGAACCCATAATAGTTCTGACATTTTAAAAATCGCTCTTAATTTTACCACCACTGTTAATATAACGTTATACATATACCTAGAAATAAGCATTAAAAACTAACACGACATATGTATGTATATACAAGTTTGACTGTAGAAAAAAAAACAACACAGGAGTTATAAAAAAAAACACAGGAAGCACAAATAATCCAAAATATAAAAAAAAAAAAACAAGAACAACTTCTAAAATTATTTTAACACAGAGAATAAAAAAACAGTCAAAAAAAAAATGTACAGGATCTGGGCTATGTTAGGATGATCTCTTGTGAAAAAAAAGGATTATGCGGTGTATTCCTGTTGCTATACATACACTGACGATATTAACTTTTGATTTGATATTTATAGTACTGCATCTGTTATTATTGAATTTTATAATTTAAAATTTTTTAAGATGAAAAATAAAAAAAAAAAAATTAAAAAAAAAGGAAAAAAAACCCAATATTTTTTTTAAAGGGAAGAAATTAGAAATCAATTTTTTATATATTTTACATACACCCGTACTTATCTGATGCTTTTCAATATATTGGTTTTTGAGAAGTTTAAAAGGTAAATTAAAAAAAACCTAATGAAGATATTGAGTATCTAATAATGAGAAAACTAATTACATATAATTATGATGCACTTAAAAGTAAATTTATTTATTTATATATATAATATATATATATATATATATATATATATAAGTGTAACTTTGAGTGCTTTGAGATCTAGAACAATAAAGTGGATTTTCAATAATTGAAAATTTGTTATATAAAATCTGAATTACAAAGATTTTGAGAATTGTTAGAGCAGAGGAAAAATTTATAATTCCTGAAGGAGGTATTGGTTTAATTCCGGGATATTTTGAAAAATTTATCTTTCGTTTTCTGGGCTTTTAAATAAATGATAGAGACCAGTTATTGATTTATTAGAATTTAATTAATTTATTTAGGTTTTAAAAGATTTTAAATAATAATAAAAATATTTTAAGTTCAGTAATTCATTTATTATACAGTTTGGGAAATTATAAAACTGTTATACAAAACTATTATATAAAAAAAAGAATTTAAAAAATCATTTAAGATTTAGTTTTAACCTGTTGATCCTTATTAACCTTATTTTGTTTTAATAATATGTACAATCTTTACTAATAGATTATCAGTACTGAGATACTAATGGATTAACAGTACTGAGGCATCACTTAAGTAATGGAAATACAAATAATGAGAAGCGAATCTCGAAGTAAAAAATAGATAATTGAAATTTGGAAATACATTTGAAGAAGAGTTGCAAGGGATTCTTTTATCACTCTTACAAAAAGTATCTTTTAATGTTTAAGGCCCGGATTCCAATCTCAGTGAAAGTGAAAAAGCTTTTATCTGGTTTTCCACTCCACTCAGCTACTATTCGTCATTGGGTTCAAATTAATGGTTTAATAATTAATTAATAATTATATATATTTAATAAAGAAACCATAAAAATATCAACAAATAATTTAATTGAATAATATAACTCACAGATATAAAGTATCATATGACTCAAATACAAAATTATTATCATATAAAGTAATAGAATTGTATCTATTGAAAATCTATCTCAGGTTTAAATTTTATGTGGAATTCATTAAGGTCAATTCTAATAATACGAATATTATATTGTTCCCTGTTCCAAGATGTAACTCTGGTACAGCCTGTCTGTTTTTTATTAGCCTAACAGTTGAACAGTTAGCACTTAAAAAAAAAGGGGGTACAGAGAAATAAATATATAGAAAGGGTTGGTTCATCCATTAAATTATATTACACTAAGCTTTAATTTCATAAATTGTCATTTTTACTTAGCCGTCGAGTATTCGACTGTACCTATTGAATAAAATTCCAGTTCCAGCTTAGGTGCCTCTCTTCTTGTTAAGAAATAACACTTTTTAATAAAATCTAATTGCTCAAATTTTTGTTGGAGTTTTCTGTGAGACAATTATCCTGGAACTACTGTATAATATTATAACATAAAGTACTTCTAATGAAATCCAGGGTTATTATGTATCTTCTACTGAATTTAACCTAGATAAAACCTGGAATTTAATACCCTTCCCCATAAGTGGTCTTCAGTTTTTATAATATAACGCACTTCGACTGAATTTCAGGATTATTATATATTTTCTACTGAATTTAACCTGGCGATGTCTGGATTTATAACTCCTATGTGATTGTATATGTTGGATTTTCGTAATAACATATAAAAGAAGGATATACGTCCTTAATTAAAATCAAATCCTATATAAATATAGATTAATATGCTGCATTAAATTTCAAGCAGATTTATAAATAAAATATGGAACAAGGATAACTTATTAAAATAATTATTTTTTTTTTAATTTTTAAATATAACTGTATAACTTATCTTATCTATATCCGACTACTGATTATAAGATTTTTATGTTATCATTTCTAAAAAAAAAAATTAATGATAATCACTTTTATATATTGTATATAATATTCATAAATAAATATCTTCATGTATATATATGTAATATATAAGTTATAATAAATATATAAAATCTTCTTTATTATATTTTATATATTTATTTAATGCTTAACATACATTTGATTGCATTTCATAAATAATGAATCGATTGCAAAAATATAAAATACATACAAATGTATATACTTGTATATTTAAAACAATATTTATATTTTAATAATAATTTTATTTAGAATAAAAAGTTGAGGGTTATTCATTGAACCAATATTTATACTTGATTAAAAATTCAATACTCTTAACCTATATCCTATTTTTCTTCTATTTTTAGAATAGAAAAAGAAAAACTAATTTATATATATATATATATATATATGCATTTGAATAGTAAACAAACATTTACATATATACGTTAGTCGAATCTTGATTTTTAATAAAAAAAAAAACAAAAAAAAAAAAAATTTCAATTTCAATCGCATATTTTATCATATTAAAACTAAAAGTATCTTTAGATGCATATGAATTAAAAAAACAAATATAGAACATTCATTAAATTATTTTTTTTTTATTCTTATACATTTTCTTTCAGATTGAGATTTCATATGAATTATGATTCAATTTTGGGTTATTTTCTTTACATATATATATATATATATAATTCTTTTATATTGGATTGGAGAGGGATGAGATATACTTAATAAAATTTGGATGATAATGATAGGCATAGGTATCTACTTCAGATAAGTTCACTTATCAGCAAATTTCTAAATTAAAGTATTGAAACTCTTAAGTATACGATACCATCCATTGGTCAAAAAATTTTAAATACAGCCCTGTCTTTTGTTGATATATTTGTATGTATTAAAAAAAAATAATGAAAAGAGGTTTTACAGTTACAAACCAAATCTACGCGATTCAATAATTTGTTAAGCTGAGTTTTGAAGATTATTGCCGTTCTTTAAACATTTGGATGGGATTTTAGAAAAAAAAATCAGGATCAAACTTCTTTCCAAAATATTCGTGTATGTATCTGAAAAAAGTCATACATATATGTGTTTCTGAAATTAACTTTAAGAGCTGCAGGTTTTACAGTTATTAACAAAATCTGGCCTTTAATAGTTTGATAAACTGAGATTTGGAGATCAAATAACCACCCTCTGAACTTGTGGATGTGACTAAAGGATACAAAATCAGGATCATACTTTTTTTCAGCAAATGTATGTTTATATATGAAATAACTGATACATATACAGTGGTAAAGTGGATTTTTGCAATAGGACTTTAGACCAACTGCCCCTAGATACTATTTTTTATATGAGTGATTTGTTTTATATGTTATTAACAAATATTTATCCTCTATCATAATAATAGAAATATTGAAATAAAATAATGATGACATCCACAAAAAAAAAAAAAAACAAAAATATAACCAAAATATGAAAATCAGGTTTCTATGTTTTCTATTCACGTTCAAAATCAAGAATTCATCCAATATTATTTGGGTTTTTACTTTTGTTTTTGGAATCCTAAATTCTAATTCCATCCTATACACAAAACAAAAAAATATAATAAAATAGTTTTGTATTTAGGATATTGAATAGGACATTTGAATAAGAATTAAGTTGGTCTAATTTTTCATGGTACTTTATTTTATGTTATTCATATATGCCTTCCTGATCTTATTCTAACCTTTCAAATAAATTGAGGTTAAAATAATTCCGATACAAAAAAAAACCAAAAAAAATTGAATAATTGAATTATTTTATTTGTAACCGACTTAACAATTGGAAAATCATATTGATAAAATGTTTAAAAATCCAAAAGGACTTGATTAGTTAAAGAAATTGAAAGGAAGAAATGATACAGTACAGGAACTTCAAAATTGTGATGGAAATGTTGAATTGTATACAATATTAAATATTTATAAAATTAAATTTAATTTGAAAAAATGAATTATATCAAAATTTTTTTTTTAACAATTTTTTGGTATTTAAAACATATACAAAATAATGGTTTGATATCAATTTCAATGATGCGAGTGTTACCTCAACGCTCATTTCACTCAGCCATCGTCATACTGTTGGGTCACTGACTTTGTTTTATAGATATCTTGTAGGGACTAACACCTGTTCTAAAGATATCAAACAATTTATGCCTCCTTTCAAGATTTTCCAATGGGGAACCAGGAGGGCAACAGATGCTCATTCCTACACAGTTGAGCTAGCCTGTTAGCGTAACACGGTTTATGGATATTCATTTGTTATGCGCTCATGCGCTCATATTCCACCAAATGTGTTCTCCAAATTTGATAATGTATATAGATACGATTTAGCTAAATTTAAGAAGAACATTAACATTTTTCTTCTAAATTCCTATTCAATTTTGCCCATCTAATATTAACATGAAATCTCTAATAACTTCCAACATAATCCCAAATCCTTCTATATCCCCATCCCTGTAACGAAACTGTATATTTGTATTACAGATTCCCTTATAAAAATTGGTTCAAAAAGTGTGTGGTTTTGGTGTGTTAAAATCGCAAACACTACCCAAAGAAACACCGCACAGTTTCCATTTCCTCGTATACTTTTAAAAATACTCTTTAACTAAAGTACAATGGCAAAAATTCAAACCATATCGGTCGTTTTGTGCCACACTGTATAACATGTAGAAAAATCTTAGATTTTTTATATTTTTCATAACTTTTCGTAATTTTTGATCGCTGTTCTGTTGCGTACTGTTGCATTTCCAATTCTCCAAGTTTTCTTCATAAAATTCTGAAATAAAAATAAAAAATATAAATAAATTTAAAAAGTTATTAAACATTCAAAATATATCGGTTGTTTTGCGCCACCCTGTGTTAGAATAAGCATATATAACTCCACTATTATTAATAGTTTTTCATTATCATTTCAGCAGTCAACATTCTGATAAAAGTCTGAATTTGCAAATTTTAATAATTAACTTATTTATTACTGTAAATTTACAATAAAACTTATTTACTTATTTAAAATTTGTAATGGGCACAAATTAATTTCTACTTTCTGACATTTTGTTACATACTAAATTTTACCACTCATTCATTCTTATTAAATTTTTAATTTGTTTAATTATATAACAACAGGTAAATTTAATATGTATATATGTACATTAACTTAAAATATCCTTGGCAGACAAATTCATATACGGATACAGTTATTGAAATTATACCGTTAGAGTCAACACCTTATGAAATCTGATTCACCTGTTCTGAAATGTAAAATATAAAAACACATATGGGTATGTATATAAACATATCACATTTAAAATTATATTTGTATGTAAACATACCTCATTTGAAATTATATTTGTATATATACAAATATATATACAATCATACATATTTTATGTAAATTAAATAAAAAAAAACGGAAATTCTTTTATTATAATTAAATTACAATCAACAAATATTTGTCAAAATTGTATTGTGTTAGCTTCTCCTTAAAAAACAATTTATAATAAATTTCTGATTTGATTCTTTTGTTTTTTTTTATTTTTTTGTTATTATGGCAACACCACAATTAAAAAAAGTTTTAAGTCTAATATTTGACATTTAATATACAAACAGTGCGGATTAACTTAAAAAATAATAATAATAATGATTGTGATATTAATATAAAAATAAACAAACTATATTATAATAAATATATATATATATATATATATATATATATATATATATATAAACAATATTAATATCAAAAGAAAACAGTTATGTTTATAGCAACAAAACAAAAGAACTTTTCAATTGTATACATATACATACAGAATGTATTTAAAAAAGTGTAGTAGGTATAAAATAATTTAACATTATTACATACAAATATATTACAATATTAATTAATTATTATAAAATGTAAATTTATACATTTATATTATGTATATTGTATATAAACATATACATACCTACTCAAATGTCTGTCTGAAAAGTCAAAAGCAACCAAAAAAAAAAGAATCAACTGTTGTAAAAATGTTACAATTGCTTTTATTTTCGCAAAAGAAATAAAAATAAAAAGAAAAACAAGAAAAACAAAAAAGAAATAATAATTTTGCAGAAAAATAAAAAAAAATACAAAAATAATTTCCATTCTCATCTCATAAAATATTTCATAAGAAAAACTTCCTAAAACAAAAGAATATTGCAGTTAAAATATTTCAAAATAGGCGTCATTTTGACAGTTCTATATACAATGAAATTTATTTTATACAATAATAACCCCTATTTTTTTAATTCCACATTAATTCCATCATAGACAAAATAAAATTCATATTGTGAATTCAAAAAGTGTTCAAGGATATTATTTTTTCTCCTCTCATATGTAAATGTCACCAACAAGAGAAAAGCTGGAGAAATGGAAAAGTAGAAAATATGAGAGAGAAAGAAATAAAGAATGAGAAAATCCATATAGAGTAAGCCTTGTTAAGTGTTTATACGTAATATGATGGATAAATGAGTCGTGAGTCGTGAGATATAAATTGAAAAGCTTTTTTTTTGTTTTATTTTTAAAAGCTTTGCAGATAATAATAAAGTATATTGTAACTTTGTAAGTTGTTGTTGTATAAGTAACTTTTAAATCAAATGCAATATTAAAACTTTTATTTCTTATATTAGAGAATAATTTCAATTATGATTTATGTGTTTGTGTGTGTTTGTTAGTTAATATAGTTTCTACTATGGAATTTTATATGTGTATACGAGTATATATGCAAAATAAATTGTAATTCTCATCTTTGTGAGAAAATAAAAGTTGAGAAATAAAACTTTTCTCCAATCTGCATCTCGTTAGTCGTTACTCGTATATTCTAAATATTTTTCCATTTCCACCTTTTGGTTCTCTCGTTTTTGTTTTTGCAGCTGTCATTTTACTGTACCAAATAATAACGGGAACTTTTTATATTTTTTTTTTTTTCAAAAAATTCAAATTCTTTTTACATTTAGTAGTTAGTATATGAAAAAAATAAAACAAATATTTTAGTATTTGCCGTGCGGTTGTTATGTTAAAGTTGAAAATTAAAAAAAAAAAAACAAACGGAGAAAAGATTATTTTTAGCGCATTGTAAAAAAATTTTGAAACGGAATATTTGAAAAAAAAATTTTTTTTTTTGTATATTGTGTTTTTTTGATTTTGTTGTTTTTTTTATATATATGGTGATGTGATATTTAGAAGTGAGTAAATAACGGTATTGTGTTGTCATATTTTTAGTAGTTGTTAATTGTTGTTGTTGTTTTTTACAATTATGCCAAAATGATTTTTTATTGAAAAATCGAATATTTTGAAAAAATAAATATTTTTGCAAATATATTTTTTAAAAATATTTAATAAATAATTTATGCAATTTTTTTTTATTTAATATTTAAATTAAATTTGTTTTTTTGTAATTAAAAAAATTGAAAGCAGAGCAAATAAAAGAAATTTTGAAAAAAAAAAAAAAATCATTAAAGAATTTCATAAAATTTTATTCATATTAAATAATTTTTTTTGTTGTTTTTGTTGTTGTTATTGTTGTTTATTTTTTTTATTAGAAAAAAGGTAATAATAGGTAAAAAAAAGTATATATAGAAATTGTGCAATTTTATATTTGAGTGAATTTCAAAAATTAATAAAAGATGAGTAAAAAAAGAAAAAAATAAAAAAATTTGAATGTGTGAGATAAAAAAAAATAGAAGAAGAAGAAGAAAATGAGAAATAAAAAGGACTCCCTTGTTATGAGTCATTAAGTGAATGAAACAAAAAAAAGTATAAAATAAAAAAATAATAAAAATAGCAAAAAAAAAAGCAAAAGCAATAATAATAAAAAAAAATTAAAAATAACAGGGCAATAAGAAAATTGGGTCGCTAGAGAGAAAAATTAAATTGTCTTTGTTTGATTTTTTTTTTTTTTTAATTTATTTTATTGTCAAAAGTTTTGTTTTTATTTTGATTTTAATTCGTTTAATTTTTTTTTATTTTTTATTATTTTAATTTATTTTCAAAAGAGTTGTTGGGTTTTTGATTTTTTTTTTTTAAATTGTAGAAAAATAAAAAAAATAATTAATTTAATTAAAAAAGTCAATTTGACTTTTTGTCAAATATTGTCAAATTTTCCGAAATCACAAATTCCAAAAATTTTTTACGACGTATTATTTTCTTTCTCTTTCTTTCATTCATGTTTTGTTTTTGTATGTTTATTATATTTTTTTATTTTGTTAATTTTTAAAAGAAAACACCGTATTTATTATGTACACATAAATGTTATATAGTATATCCTTAAACGTGTAGAAATATATACATATATATATATATATATATTTCAATATATTAATAATTTTTTTATCCTTATAAATAAATATGTATGTACAAATGTAAAACATAGACGAAGGCATAGATAGAACCGCATACTATAAGTATATAGGAGTATAATACATAAGGTTATATAATATATAGCTACATGTATATGAAATAAAACATATTTTACTATACTGCATAGTATATATATATAGATATTAAAAATAAACTTGCCACATATATATAGATAGAAATAATCAATATATATATATATAATATATCCTTATTTATATACACACACGCTTCAACTTTTATATATTTTATTTTCCTTTGATTATCGTATGTTTTTATAGTTGTTGTTGTTTTGTTTGTGTTATACATTTTTGTTATACATTTTTGTTATATTTTTACTGTTATTTAAAATTTATACTGTCATACTAGTAATATTATGAGGATACTATATAGATAGGAGTACATACAATTCTATATACATAGTACATACATATAAATATGTATATACTTTATATATTCAAAGGAAATATAAAAAAAAGAAAAAGGAAAGGAATTGATTACGAAACTCGTGTATTTTGTAAATGTTTTACTTTGAAAAAAAAATAAAAATAACGGTAATTTATATATATATATGTGATATGTTTGATGAAAACAAAATAAAAGTAGAAACACTTGGGAAATAATATAAAAAAAAAAAAAAATATATAACATAGAAACAAACAATTATATATTTATAACAAACAATATCGTATGTAGAAGAGTTAAACAATGGCAAAGTAATAGAAAAATTATAATAAAAATAATGAAAATGAAAATAAAAACAAATGGAAAATATTATTACTGTTATAATAAAAATTAATAATAATAATAATAATTTAATATATATATATATACATGAAATATAAATGTACGCATAACGATGTACATACAAAAAAATATAAAAAAACAAAAACAAATAAACAAAATAATAAAAAAATAACTAATAAAAGAATAACATACAGAATAAAGATACTTTCTGTGTCATTTTTTTTTTATTATTATGATTACAAAATAATTTTTTTTTTTTTTACCGTTTAAAAATTTTCCTTTCGTTTTTCTTTTATACCATCTTTTATACATACATAAACACATACTTATATAAAACAAAAGTTGTATCTCCGATGATGATGTGTATAACACGTTTCTTATAAAATCAAGTTAACAAAAGAATTTTCTTTTTTTGTACAAAAAAAAAAACATACGCAATTTACAAAATAACACCTTAAGTCAACTTTTCCATTTTTATATGACAAAGAAAATATAAATGGAAAAACATTGTTGTTGTTATTAAATATGGTGTTGTGTTCTTCTGTAATGTTGACAATAAATGTTTTGTTTATTTTTTTTTTAAAACATGATGAAAAATTTTGAAAAAAAAAGTAAAGTACAAGTAAAAAATTTGGTGTGTGTAGAAAAAAAAAGGAAACTTGTGTTGAATCAACAAAAAAAATTACTTAATAATAAATAATTAAATTAATTGATTAAAAATTATGTAAATTATAAAAGAAAAAGAAAAAGCAAAAACAAATGATTTAATTAATTCTAAGAATTAAAGATTTATCTAGATTCTAGAAAGTGTGTACAGGATAATTAATAAAAGATTTTCAAGGATAATTCTTATACATAATAATATTAAATCCTATTAAATTTGTATTAATTTTATTGGAATTTTTACATTATTTCAATTTTTTAAATTTGTTATTTGAAATAACTTGTAATTTCCTTTAAAAACGAGAAAATTGTGAAATATATATCATATTGCATATTTTAAGGCGCACAGGAAATATTGTTTTATATATTGCATATGTTAAGGCGCATAATAAAGATTGTTTTTTTAATATTTATGTATAATTTTAGTATATATATAACTTTAATATATATATAAGTGTGTGTATGAAAGTGCATTTAAATTACCTGGAAATGAGAAATAAGAAATCCAACAACAAAATTATTTCGCTACGTCATCATTTGTTTTTTGAAGGACAAAGTTTATATTTTTGCTCCTGTATTTTTTTGTTGTTGTTAATTTTATGCGAAAATAAAATCGATATTTTTAAAGTTTCATTAAATAATTTATTATTGTCATTTGTATTTTAAAGGACAATTGAAAAAAAAAGTAGTAATTTAAAAAAGTTTAATATATTTCTCAGCTTTCCAGGATTTTAATGTGAATTTAAAATAAAAAAAATATTTTATATAAAATTTAAAGCTTCAGTATAGATAAAAATGAAAAATTTTTTTTAATTAATTAATTTGATAGAAAAATGGCTTAATTCTGATCTGAAAATTAATTTTGATTTGAAAATTAATTTTCACTCCTAATTATATGCAAAAAAATAAAAAATTGTAATTTATATAATAAAAAATTTGCTCTTTAGATTACAGAAAGATGAACTAGGGTCAGGGAGAGATTAATAGGAATTTTTATACTAGAAAGATCTGTGTTGTTTTTGTTATTGTTGTTAATTTTTCTCTGTAAAATTTTACTTTAAATGGAATGTATTTTCTATGTAATTTGTGGATTCGGTTGTATTTTTATTTTTTTTCAGGATTTAATATTGTATTACTTATACTTAAGTAAAATTTATTGTTAGGGATTATTACATTGTTTTAGTTTTTTTTTTTTTTAAATTCTGTGTCTTATTCTTTTAAGGAAAATAGGTGTAGAATTTATACAGGATTTTCTCTTACATAATTTATTTTATATTTGAAATTTAGGGATGGGATGTTTCGTGAAGAAGCTGGGATCATAATAGAAACATGGAATTTATTTTCTAATAATTTTCGCAATAAATATATAAAGTCTATGTTGATCCACTAGTGCTAAACATTCATTATATAGTATTATTTAGTAGAAAATTAAAAAAAAATAGAATTTACTTAGAATTGTTTTTGTTTTACAAAATTAAAGAAACATTCTAAAGCATAAACCGAAGGACAGGGCTGTATTTTAGGTTAACAATATTTAAAAAATTGTAAATTTTTAGTTGCTAGTCCAATACAGCTTCTAAGGAACTTAAAAACGTTGCTTCATATACACATATTTTCGAAAATGACTCATACTAATTTCCAAGGATCTACCTTTTCTTAAAATTTCAAATTTCTCAAGTAACGGTAAATTAAAATATCGTGCTGTAAATTTATGTATTTTTGAACACCAAAGTTGTTTGAGAATTAGCCTAATAGATGAAAATCACAAAGAGTCAGAGCCAGATTAAAGAATTGCCTTATAAAACTTGTGTAGATAAATTTATATAAAGGACTCATTCGAACCCTGGGAAATTTTTTGAAAATGTAATAAAAAGCAAATAGCTGAATGATTTTTAAATAACTTTGTCCTACTACTCCTAAAATAAAGAAGTTTGACCTTTATTTAGTCTTAAATTTATAAATCTATTAATATAATGACAATAAAATTAAAATTAAATCCAATTTATTTAAAAGTCAATATTTAAAATAAAATATCGCAATAAATGTTTCAGTTTTATTTCATAAAACTCTTTTTTTCAATAAAGTTAATGAAATTTTTAATTTAATAATTTAAATTTTTAATATCTTCGTATAAGAGCAAAGTAATTTAATAAAATTGGCAAATTAAATAAAGTTTAAAAAGGAATCAATTACTTTTCGTTATCATATTATTGAATGTCATTTAAAATATTTATTATAATACAATTTATAAGTAATTAGTATAAATTAAAAAAAATGAATAAAAAAATATTAAGTGAAATATTTCATTCCAATGAAATATTGTAAAGATTTTATGAAGAGTAATTATTATTTAATTGACAGGATAATTTATTTAAATCTTTCTGTATAGTAAGTTACTACTATAGACTACAGATTTATAATATCAGAAGTTTTTAAATATTTTTGCATATTTAAAGTCTATGTTCAATTTTCTAGGTCTTTTGTATAAAATAGTGTTTTATAAATGAAAATTTAATGAAAATGTGAAGTAATTCGTTTAATATTCATAAATATTAAATATAGAAGCTAATTTTAGTTCTGTGAATAGGAAATTACTTCCAGTCGGTAATATTATAGTCAAATATATGGAATTTTTTTAAATGGTTTTAACGAACTGGTCCTAAAATTAAATTAGTTGAAGAGTTCACTTCTATATAGTACATATGGTTTTAGTTTTCCCCCAAATAAGATAATATTTGTAAAATTTTAAAGAATAAATATAATTTTATATGTAAAAATTTGCCAGTAAATAATAAGTAAATTCTAAATATGAAACTTAAGTAATATTTGCAATAAATAATATTAATCTAATTTATTACAAGAAATTGGGTATAACCCTATTCAAGATATTGTAATAAAACCTTAATAAATTTACATTTTTCTGGAAAATTTGTAAAAATAAATCAAAAAATACATGCACGTCCAATTTTTATTTTATTTTTTTTATTCAAATAAATTAATGCATTTCCTTTTATGAAATATTATACTTAAATTCTTAGTGTTTATTAAAAACTGGCAAATTTTGTATATTTTGGTAAAATTTTACTACACTTTCTAATAAAATGATATTATATATTTCCATACTTACTATTTTACAAGTCATTACATTTGTAATAAAATGTAATAAATTTTTATAACAAACTAAAATAAATAAGAAAATATTATAAATATTTCTTACCAATACTCATATCCCAAAAACCAACTAATGTTTTGGGCATCCTAAAATATCTTATTTAAAAATAAATTATTCTAGAATTTATTTTTTTGCCAAATGTGAATACAGATTCAAATATAACTACTCTGCAAATATAACTACTCAACAAATTTTTTATATTTTGATATTGAATTCCCACATTTAATCTAATCCAATATAGTATACGTACCAATTTACTTATTTTGTATTTATTTAGATATAGAAAATATAAGTATACAAAACTCAATATAAATATAAATTAAGTGTCTGCCCTCTGGGTTATTAAACTTCTATTATCATTATAAAATGTTATCCAAATAATAAATGTATACATATATATAAATTTTAAATTAGTAAAAATATACAAAATTATATTTGAAAAAATGTATATATAATGCTTTTATAAATATTTTAAGTTTATTTAAAAATTACAAAATATAAAATGATGTGGTTATAATAATACATAAATAATTTGCATAAGTGTAGGCACTGTCCTTAAAAAAAATTAAAACCCAGACTTTTAGTAAAAATATTTTCAGGTTTTATATACATTATTTAGAAAACTATATGCTTTATAGACTTGTTTTGTAGCCAAAACTCAGTTACGAACTCTCCGTAAATAATTTGCCTAAAAATATGCAATTTTTTTTTTACATATTCAAAATTAATTTTTGAAGTACCTTTTAAGCATATTTGCATAATTTGCTTGAAATAAAATTTTAAATAAATAATATTTTATGAATAATTATAGTGAAATTAATTATACATAAAATGTATATTATATATGTACATATTATTAGGCTTAATTACTTGTGCCAAAATTTATGCAAATATTTCAATTATAATTTTATTTTTTAATTTGAAATAAATTTTATATGTCAAATATTTTTTTATTTTTACTGAATAAATTTTAATTTAATCCGCTAAAAGAATTATTATGTTTATTGAATATAAATTGAGAATTATTTTAAATAAAATTTTTTAAATAAAATAAAAAACGTGTTTAAATAAATAATAATATTAAATAATTAAATTAAAAATATTTGAGTGTAGGTAGGGTTGTTTATAATGCATACTGTTTTTTTTTTTTTGAGATTTTTTATTATTATGTACATATATTAAATATAATTAAATTTTCAAAAAAAAAAAACTGAAAATTTATTTTCAAACCGATCTAACCACATTATTACATTTTATTTTGTTATACTTTTGGTTTTTTTTTGTTTTTATATCCATATAAATTTTAATTTTCATTATTTTTTTCTGGAAAAAAAAAAATTATTTTTTTTTGTCATTTAAGGGGATACCACAAACGACCTATATTAATGGGGACTTCATTTAATGGAGTATGTTGCTTTTTTTTCAAAATAAAATAATAATAATATAATAATGATAAAAAAAAATTTTTTATTTATGATTATTTCTATATTAATATTACAATTTAATTCCTATGAATTTGGATATACTGATATACATATAAACATAAATACATAAATACAGTGTACATCAATATATGTGTGTGTATATATATATAATTCTTTAATTCGTCCTGTATCTATAATGAATTCCTACGCTCGTATCATTAAATTTGAAAATTCTTTTTAAGGTCACTTAAGATTTTTATTTTTATATTATAACTGTATATCCTTACTCTCCCTCTTTTTTAAACTTTAAGAGATCCTTGTCCGTTTTTAAGGGACATTCGTATGTGCTTCTTATTATTTTATAGTAAATTTAATAAATTTAGATGTTCTCAAGTCCTTGGAAGCTTCTGATATTTTATTTAGTTAGTGTTGGTGTTTTTTTTACTTTTAGTCGTAAATATGAGGACATTTTTCTTAGATGATCCCTGCATTTTAAGTTTGTAGTAGTTTTTAATTTTTTTCGTAGTATTTTTTTAAGATATTGACTTAAGATCGTCTAAGATCACTAATTACTAAAAAAATTTGAAATGTGTTAATTAATTCAAAATATAAATATTTTAAACATTTCTTTCAAAGTTATTAAACTTAGTTTTAAACTAAATTTTCGAATTATTTCATGTTTTTTATTTCATATCGAATTATTTCAACTTTTAGTTAATGATATTTTGACTTGGGTCTTATTTTAATTAGGGATGTTAAAAAATGTCTTATATATCAAAGGAGTCATAATTTTAAAGAATTTTTGAGCAACAAATGATTTTACCTGGGCCTGGGTTACTGAATACTGGTATAATAATTATAGAATTTGAGATGTAAATTCAAGGTCAGTTTTTTGCATTCGACAAATTGAGTCAAATATAACTCAAAATTAAAAAAATTTAACATAAAATATTTCACTTGAACTTTTTTGTCGTATGTTATAAACGAAATTTAAATATAAAACATTCTTAATATTTTACAAAATAAGTTTCAACAATATTAAAAAATACTTGTAATCGTTTTAAAAATTTTCCAAAAATTTTCCATAGATTTTGAATTATCAAATAAAAAAAATAAATAAAATTATTTAAATTTTTTTGATTGTATTTGTTTACATTATTTACATATATTTGTTTCATCCTTTAATTATGTAAATTTTATTCAAATTATTTTTATTTTTTTCTTTTTTTTTCAATTTTTCTCTTAGGAAAATGTAAAACAAATAAATAAAAAAAAAATTTTTGGAGCCGTAATGTATGCAATAATAATAAAAATCAATTGTATATGAAATTTTCATTTAGTATATTTAAAAACATAAAAAAAACAAGGATTAAAACATATATGTGTGCGTGTATGTGTAAAAAATTAATTTTTGAAAATAAATTTGTAATATAAAAAAAAAATATCAAATACAAAATGGAATATGTTTAATGTTAAATATTATAAATGATAATTTTCAATAAAAAAAAAAAAATATAAAAATGTATAATATATTTAATAGTGTTTGTATTACTACTATTACTGCTACTATTTTACTATAGTTAAATTCGGTTATTAAATTAAAATTATATTAATAATAACACTGTAAAGAATATTTAATCGAAAAGGAAGAAAAAGGATGACAAAACATAATAACATATAAAAAACTGTAAATGGTGTCTTTATCATATTTTTTTTATTTAAAATAAATGTAAAAGAAAATCTAAATAAGTAAATTATCTTATAAATAATTAATAATATCTAATAAAAAATATATATATTAAAAAAATAAAATTTTTAATATCATTCTTGGTGTATAAAATTTTGCATTTCATTAAAAAAATAATTCCAAAAAAAAATGTTCTAAATTAAATGTTATTTAAAAAAATAATAACCAAATTGAAATTAAATTAGTTTGAAAAAAAAAGTTTAAAATGATTTAATTGCGGTATTAAATTATAATAATAATTATTTAATTATATTATAAATAATAAAAATATATAATATTATACTAACATAGATAGTGTTTGTGTTTTATTTTTTTTTTCTAAATAATTAAATTAAAATTTAATAAATAAATATACTAAAAAAAATTAATTAATTTTTTTCGTCCTTTTTTTTGAATTCAAATTAAATAAAAAAATTTAATAAAAAACGTATTTTGTAAAAGAAAATTTCGGTATAATAATATTTACAAAATTAAATTTAATAACTTTGTAATATTTTAAGGTTTAATACGAATAAACCTATTTGATTTTTGAGAAAGTCCAGCTAAAAAAAAATGTAAGTATGAAACTATTATTTCTTTTTAATTAAATTTTCAAAAATTTATATTTATTTTTTTTTAATTTAATTGAAATTATAATATTTTATAACTATAGAATCTGATGGAAGGAGAGTACTTATAAGTATTCCTATATTGAATACTTAATAATGAAAATGTATGATAAGTTCTGAGAATACATTTTATTCAGGATATGATTTTGGTCCATTTCTTATTCTGGAATTACTGTTATCAAATGAATTTTTAATATTCAGTATTCTATATTCTTTCATCTTAATCCTGAAGTTGTCATTCACCAATAATGCAGATTTTAAATCTCAACTTCTTTTCTCATCTTCGTTTTCAAAATAATTAGAATATTTGCGAGTTTTATAAATGGTGGTACTTAATACAATAAAAAATTATTATATGTTTTGTATTTATATTAAAATTTAATATCTAAGACAATTTGGGTATAAAAAACTGTTACTATATCAGGGGATTTTGATAGTAAAGCAAATAAAAAGGAGTGCTTATTCCTTTTTTGGATCCGCCAAAATTCCAAAAGAAAGTGAGTATTTTTTCATCTGAATTATTTATTTAAAGTCAATCATTGACAAACTAATATATTCCTGTTCTTATATTCACGATTCCTATACTTTTCCTCTATAGTTTTTCTAGTCTTCACCCATTGTTCAAGGGTGTGTTTCAAATTAATTCTGTAAATGGGAAAGATATGTTTAGTTGTTTATATAAAAGAAATCAATTGCAAAATACAAAGAATCCTTAGCTTCATAGTGTCCTTTGAAAATATTTCAACATTTGAGATATTTTTAATTTTGAAGACGACCCCCACTTTGGAACTTTGAAACATATATTTGAAATTTAATTTTGTTTCAATTTCTCTCTTTTTTAATTCCATTTTAATTTAATTTAACCTTTTTAAACCTAAAATATATTTCAAGGAATTGAAGAATATTTAATTTTTATTTTTAAATTCCATTATCCTTTGGGACCGAACATCTTATTCCCTTAAACTCTACTACATCAAATAAAACAAATTATTTTAAAAATGCACTTTTTCTAATTAATTTCTTTAAAAATTTTTTACATTTAGAG
The DNA here is from genome assembly GCA_963082915.1 of Dolichopus griseipennis. Lineage (NCBI taxonomy): Eukaryota > Metazoa > Arthropoda > Insecta > Diptera > Dolichopodidae > Dolichopus > Dolichopus griseipennis. The sequence continues at coordinate 6,482,845 of OY720444.1, forward strand.
CAAAATTCACATGTAAATTATTACATGTAACATATAACATAACATGTAACATTTGTTATAAAAAATATATGCAGAGCCTTAAAATGTAAGTCATTAATTCTTAATTGTTTTGTTAACAATTACAACTGGATTTACATGAACTTTTGTTTTAAATTTTTTTTTTTCTTTATACCTTTTATATAATTATCCTTTAGCATCCTTAAAACATCCTTTCACATTACATCCTTTCTCTCATTTCCCATCAGTTCTAATTTCATCCTATTTTTATGTTTTTTTTTTCAAAAATTTATTTGTCTTCAAATGTAAAAAAAATGTATAGTTCCACAAATTATTAGAATTGTTGTTGTTGTTTGTTTTTTTTGATACTTTATGACAATGTAAAAATTGCACGTTTTTTGAGTATGTGTAATATATACACATATATATACAAATTTTTATACAAATGTGTTTTAAGTGAAAAATGCACTTTAGAAAATTATGAATCTTTGGAAATAGAAACAGTAGAGTTACGTATATATATATATATAATATATATATAGAATTTTTCTATTGTATTAGGTTAAGTGTATGTTGATATTCTGTATGAATATAATTTTTTTTAAAAACTATTTTAACCCCACTGTAGAATTCTTTTAAAAGATACAAAGGTTGAAAAAATTTGTAATAAATTTTTTTTTTTAAAAATTACAACTGATAGTTTTTGTTTTTTTTTTTTTTTTTGTATTTTTTTAATTTTTAAGGAAAAACTCGGTCAATTGAAAATTGTTTCAAGGTTGTTTACGGTTAAGTGTTTTACCTTGAAAGGAAAATCCGCACACAGATAAAGGAAATATATATATATATATATATACAATAATAGAAATAGAATTTGAAAAGGAATGACAAAAATAGATGAGGGTTTTTATCATTTTTTTTTTTTTAAATGCAGGCAAGAAAAATTTTATAAAGAAAATTAAAAAAAAAAATTAAAAAAAATGAAAATGACAGATGTTTTGTATAGTTTTTTAATATTTTAAAAAATGGTTTTTGTGTTCAAAATTTTATTAAAATGGAATTAAAAAACAAAAAAATTTAGGTCATAAAATATTAGAAATTCTGGGTTTTTGAAACTAATAAATAAGTTGCATTTATATTGAATATAAACTGATTTTAATAAATAGTTTTTTTAAAAAAAGAAATTAATATGCAAATTGTGCAATTTTTTATGCAATTTTCAATGCAATTTTCAATACAATTAATATGCAAAAAAATGCATTTAAAAATCAATTTTTTTTAATATAAAAATTGATATTGAAATTAAAGAATTTGCATATTAATTGAATAATGCAAGTAGGCATATATTTAATATTTAAATTAAAATTTACTACTGACAGTAGTTTTTCATTTTTAATATATTATAAAGGATTTTGATTGATGACATTGACGAAAATTTGACATAAATTGGGGAAAATTTTGAGTGTATATATACATAAATAGTAAATGGCAATTATTTTCATATTACATAATATCATTAATCAATATGTCATGGATTCATCTTTATATTATACATTATATTATATTATACTACTCACAATAAAAATTTTGTAATTTGTGCCCTAGGACCTTTTTAACTCACAGAGCTTTTCTGAATTTTCTTAATAAGGGTAGTTTTTGTTTTTTTTTTAAAAAACTCTGTAGAAGTTTTTTAGTTGAATATATAATGTGGCCACACAATGAGAAGTCCTTTAGAAGGACGAAGAAATTTCCATTTGAAATTTTAAAGTCATGTTTTTTTCCAAGTATACCTTTTAAAATTTCGGATTATTATATGAGAATAATTTGAGACATTTTATTTTAGCTAATTTTAGAGATCCCATCGATTGCAGAGTGGATGGGACATAAGTCTTTCAATAGAAGGATTTCGAATTCTAACCCTGGTCAGATCTAATACAATAAAATAAATATAACTGATATTATACTTAATATGTATAAATTATATATACTTTCTACACCTAAAGTGGAAAAGTTGATATACTCGATTATCACATTGAAGGAGTAGGGGATTGCATATTTATAAATAAAAAGTTTTAGAATTAGAATCTTGAGAAATCCCTTATTTTCCAGTTTCCAAATTATATTTTAATAAAAAATAACCCTATATTTTCACTTAAAATTTAAAATAGAATCTTGCATTTTTCTATTTAAAATAAAATTTTTTAAGAATTTTTCTAAAACCTCTTTGGAAATTTCAATTTAAATACAATTTTTTATATTTTGTGACAGAATAACTTCAAGAATGTGAAGTATCTGTTTATTTTTCATATCTTTATTGTCATTGAATAAATTTTTTTAAATAACTAGACAAGTTTATTTAATTTGCTTTATTTTCAGCGATTTCATTCACTTTTCATAGTTGGTTGCGTATAAATTACTTAGGAAATTCCTTAAAATATAAATGTATATATTCTTAAGATACAATGTATAAAATAGTGAATTTTCAATTGAGGAAAAGAAGTGTTTATAGAGATACAAAAGATTTTAAATATATAAGAAATTGTTATAAGAGATCCTTTACAATTATTATATTTGTGATCTTTCGTTTTTGTCACTAGTTAAACCTTCGGATAATTCTCATTTTTCTTCACCACTTAATCTTAAATTCGAGTGATTTAGAAATTGGATTCTTTTCAAAAATTGGGCATTTGACTAAAAAAGGCCCAGATAAAACGAGTAGTTTCCTTTTAATTTCGCTAAAATTATTTATTTTTACAAATATCAGTATTTCGTCTATGACATGCAGACTTCTTCAGTGCTATTACTAGATTTCTTGTTAAATATCTTTTTAAACCTACAGTTGTACACTTCAGTTGAAATCAAAAGTATTGTGATACTAATGTTTGGTATAATTTAGTATTGTGATAATAAATGCCTAATGTTTTTTTATAAAGTCTTAAATGGCATCTATCAGACCAAAAGTGTAGATCATAGTCCTAATAAGTTCACTAATTTGTATTGAAACTAAGTATTTATAAAATTTCAAAGACAGTATTTGATACAAATCGATATTAGTTTAGATTCAAGCCACTTCAATTAAAATATTGCACACGACCTATTGATTCTATATTTACCATCTTATAATATTAAGGGAATATAAATTTCCTGTGACAAATTGCAAAATCTTATGTTATAGAATTCCAATTAGTCAGAATTTAATAATTTCCTATTTAAATTTTTAATTAACTTAAAATCTTTAGAATTTCTTCATAAAGAAGTATACTAATTTTGATACAGAGGTGTTGGTGTTGAAAAGAACTGAAAAACTTTCACAAAAACACTTTTTATTCTTGGTATATATGTACATTTTCTTTATAATTCATTTTTGAAAGAAAGTGTTGATTTAAATTTATCATAATTAATTTTTCTTTTAATTTCTGTATTTTTTCATCATTAATTTTAATTTTAAAGGGTTAAAATTCAAAAGAAAAATACTTGTTAAATACTTAAAATGTTTTTATATTTTTTGGTTACAACTTTTTGTGTGAAAAGAAAAAGAAAAGAAAAAAATTTCAATACAATCATAATTCAACAAGGGTTTTTTATATATGTATATATAGGTGAAAAGTCTGAACTTTGAAAGTGCTGCAGAGATGAATTTTCGTTTATAAGAAATTTTACACCTCCATAATAACATTTTTCAAAACCAAAGAAACCCTTTTCAAATACAAATTTCCAAAAACTGTTTTTAAATTTAAAAAGGTTGAATTTGATTTGAAAAGACTGTATTTGATTGTAAAAAAGTTGAATTTTCTTTTAAAAACCTTTGCTTTTAATTTTGATATTGTTAAATGTTTGAAAAAACTGTTTTTAATTTTAAAAAAGTTGAATTTGGTTCCTGAAAATCTCTTTTTGACTTGAAATATATTGCATTTGTTTTGGAAAAAGTTTAATTCAGTTTTAAAAACCTGTTTTTAGTTTTAAAAAGGTTGAATTTTGTTTTTGAAAGCTCTTTTTGACTTGAAATAATTTGCATTTGTTTTGGAAAAAGTTTAATTTCACTTTAAAAAAACTTTTTTTAATTTTAAAAAAGTTGAATTTGGTTCTGAAAGTCTTTTTTGACTTGAAATAGTTTGAATTTGTTTCGGAAAAAGTTTAATTTAGTTTTAAAAACCTGTTTTTGAATTTGAAAAGATCTTTTTGATAGTTGATTTTAAAAATTTTATAAAAAAGTTTGCATTTGGTTTTGGAAAAGTTTAATTTGGTTTTGATAAACCTTTTTGAACTAGAGCTTGACTTTAAAAAGTCTGATTTTGATTTTGAGAAGCTTTAATAAGAAAATTGGATTTATTATATTTGTTAACCATTATTCCATACTATTTTAAAAAAAAAGTGAAGATTACAATTTTTGGTAGAAAGGAAATATCAATCGGCTCTAATCCGGTATCCAGTACAATTTATTTTAAAATCCCTTAAGTAAATGAAATTTCTAAATACATAGTTATTTTCTTATCAAAATTACTTTACTAACTAAATTATATTGTTAAAAATCTTCAAATATTGTTTGGAGTTAAAAACGTTCAATGTTTAGACATTCTAGAAACTCGAACATCCTTCTTCGATTAGAAAAATATATAATATAAGTAATAACGTGTCAGATTTATATTCTTAAACTGCCTGACTACAATTTTCTTCCATTTAAATATTAAAGAACTTCGCAATGAATTCAATTTTCATAAACAAAAACAGAAAACCAAAAAAAAAAAAATTCCTTTGTATTATTCTTATTCCCTCAGGTGTAATTTATATGTTTTTCCATTTATTTTTTTTTCTCTTTTCATTTTAATCTATGGTTTCCTTTTATATATATATATATATATTTAATTTACAAAAAAATCACCTTGTTTCATATTTTTTTTCAACTTATTTTAACAAAAGATAATATTTTTAGAACATAAAAATACACAGAAATCCGTTTGTGTTAAAACAAATCCGAACAACAGGAAAATTCAATATATATCCCCTAAAAGTATGCAATTTGATGTATTAAATTGTTTTAGAAGGAAAAATTCTTTAATAAAATTCAATTATGTTTTTGAAAAACCAAATAATCGAATTTTGTTGTTGTTTTTTTTTTGACCTAAATAGGAAATTAATGAAAAAGTATCGAAAAATAAGCCAAATAAAATATAAAAAAAAAACAAAAAAGGAAAATCAAAAAAAAACAATTGAAAAACAAAAGAAAATAGAATAACAAGTTTTTATTATTTCAGTTTTTTTAAAAATTCAATTTTTTCTTTTAAATAAAAATTATTGTATTGTATTTTGTTTTGGTTTTTCTTGGTTTTTGGTGAAGAAAACTTATCAGATTTTCTCTTTTTATTTGTATTGTCAATAGATGGACATAAAATTTATTAAAAAATTGTATAAAAGTATAAAAACAAAATGAAATTGAAAATTAAGAAATAAATAAAAGAAAATATAAAATTAATGCCAATAACATAAAAAATCGATTTGTAAAAATTGTTGTTTTTTGGATTTTTATTCAATTTTTCATTTCCTTATTGTTGTTGTTTTTTTGTTAATGGAATTTATTTGAGATTTTTAGGTTTCAAGATATAAAATCTTTTGTAGGTTAATAAAATTCTTGCAAAAATTTATATAGGTTACCTGTGAATTATAGTTTCTAGAGAGTTTTTCTGATTTTCTTAAATAAATTATTTGGTTACCTAGTGATTTATTCGGAAATCTTTATTTGGAACTAGTTAATTAATCAAGAGCAAGAGAATGAATAATTTCCAGGAATATTTGAGGATTAATATTTGATTAAAATGGTATATGAAAGTGGAAGTTTAATATCGATTAAAAAATTGTAGTAAGGGGTTGATGAAACATAGTATTTTTAGTTTATGAGTTCTTTAATAAAGGAAAATTCACATGGTTTCAGTAAATCGAAGTTTGAGAGTAACATCCTCATTAGTATATCTTCCATTCCTAATCCCCCTCTCGTTTTGGGAAGTGCAAGACAAGCTGGAGAAGCCTCGAAAAATTTTGAAACTAGTTAAAATAAGGGATAGAAGATTGTTTTGATTGAAGGATAGTGTCGAGTATATTATAATTGATCCTTCCTTTTCCACATATGAAATTAGGTATGCTAGAGTATCTTAGGAATCTACCCAAGTGTAGGCGCTAGATTAATACAGATATGAAAATCGATCGATGTTCAAAAAGTGTTCCTCAATCTATACTCAGCACGATTCCTCACAAACTCATAAAGAATTAGGATTACATCCTATGATATTAAAAGCAATTTCGAAGACTCCATTTTTTTTTAAATGGGAACCTAGCTTTTGAAGTTGGTTGCCTTGCATATTCTTTGACCAGTTTCCGGATCCTTATAAGAATTACGGTTTTGGAAATTGTAAAGTTTAAAACAAATACAACTTTATACATCTTTATACAAATTTAACAAAATTACAAATTCTGCTTATATTTGTTCATAGCTTATTACAATACGATCCTGAACATTATCCAGATCAAAGTCTAGGAAAGTTGTGTCATAATGCAACTTATTTGGACACAAGTCCTTTGAATAAAATTTTATTAATAAAGACGTGGAGCTTCAACTAAAATATAAAAACTTGCCATAATATGTTACATTTAAACATTATAATGGTTTCACACTTGAATCCAAGAGTTGCTAAGGACAACTATATTCTCTTTCATTTTTTGTTAGGGTTTCATTCATTTAATTTAAAATTTTTATAGAAATTTTTTCTTACAACAATTTTTTCTAAAGGAAACCTTTGAAAAAAGCAAAATTCATAATGGAAAACATTTTTTAAATAATCAATCAAAACCTTCACAATTTTTATTTTTAGTTTTTTTTTCCAAAAAGGACGAGGTTTAAAGTAAAAAGTAGAGTTACTTTCATTCTTTAACATTTTTCTTCAACATTTCTTTTTTATTATTGAAGACAACAATGAAAAGAAGCAACAAAATAAAAAGGACGAAACACAATAATCTCTTGAGAACAACAACATTCAATTCAATAGTTTATTTTTGTACTTGTATACTAGTGAATATAGTGACATCCTTTTTTTTGTTTGATGGAACGTTTATTGTGCAATTTCTTTTCTATTGAACATCAATTTTTATAGCTTGTAAGTTTATATTGTTTTTTTTTTGTATTTTTTATGACTAGGGTTCGAACTTTGTATTGGCAACAATTTAAAACAATGATTGTTGAAAAAAACAAGAATTACTATTTAAGTACATTTTATATTTAGTTCGTTTTTATTAGTTGGAGATTTATTAAGGGTAAGGTCATAGTTTTTGAAAGATATCAGTAATACTTTGAATCTTATGAAGTAGACTCTGTATAGAATATTTGAATAAAATAAAAAGGTTGTGTAAAAATAGACAAAGTTGTTTGTTTTTTTATTACTTCTATTGAAAATAATATAGAATTGAAATGTTATTGACTAAATATGATCCCTAGTTTGATAAACTTAAATTAGTTATTAAGTTCGGATGAGAAGAGGATTATGAGGTTAAGAAGAGGTCTAAGAATTGTTTTTTATTATTGATTATATCCTACAATGTTTTCTGTATTCATTCTATTAAATTATAAAAGCACTGGCACTGCAGTGTTTCTCCCTTTTCCACTTGATCTCTTTCACAGGTTTCATTTTATACCTGAGGTTATAGACTTAAGTTTTGAAGTTTTAAGGAATTCCTTAAAATTGATTTAAATATTCCTGAAGATATAATAAAGTTGTATAATCCACATTTTCTTTCACCAAAACCCAATTTCACCAACCACTTATCACTTGTTTCATAAAAATTGTATTTGAAAACAAATCAATAAAGTTTGATTAATAAAAAATACTTACTTAACCAAATAGTATTTTTTGATTAGATTTGACCACAAATAATATTTCAATTAGGCCCAGATCTTAGTCATTAATTGTAGATAAGTTCTTTTCTTTTATTTGATTATTTATAGTTGCTTTACACGATAACGTTTTCCTCCATGTTATTGTCCTTTGTGTTCACCTTTCGTGTATTCTACTTTCTACTTATAGTGCAGAAGGAACCTCTCCACCTTGCTCTATCTCTTAATATGTCCATTCATTATATTTATATTTAATTCATTATAAAAATTTAAATTTTAAAATTAAATCAAAAGCAAATAATAATATAAATTTTCTAAAAAAAAATTATTCAAAAACCGGAAATGACAAAACCGGAAATTTGCAAAATAAACAAACATAATATCAACTAATTTAAAATTTAAACTATACTTAATATTATGATCCCTTTTTCGTGAATGGACATTAATTTTAATTTGACACAATCAATACCCCCCAATCCCCATTCAAAAATACATTAGTATTAAATTTAATATTAACACGTTTTTTATATTTGATTTGTACACCATGATGTGGTGAGTTTTGAAATATGAAATTTTCCAAAATTATTTTAATATAATATTGATAAAACAATAGAATTTAGAAAAGCGTAGGATATTTAAATATCCTTGAAGGTCAATTGAGAATTATGTAGATTATAAAGGACATCTGCATAGAAAAAATCTTCAATTAAGGATTTTAATGTACTTAACACAACGTGACTTCATTATTTAATCATTTTTCAGTTATATACTCGCCAAAACGAATTTACACAAAATATTCTTGAAATGATCCGAAATAAATATTTAAAATAACAAAAATTTCCATCAACAGTTTAAATTTGTTAATTTTTCTTCAAAATTAAAATTTTTTAATTAAACTCCAGGATACAAGTAATATTAGCTACCGTCAGTCCAATTTAAATTTACAATAAAAATTTTTAATTACAACAGAACAGCCAAAAAATTGAACTCTATAATCAAGAGAACTGACATTAAATACCATTTTAATTACTTTTATTTCTCTTGTTGACTTTTTGTTATCCCTTAATATGATGGTGTTAGTAAATCCTTGTATTTTTGCATAATTATATTTTGAAATAAATCTTATCCAAGATAATCCTTTTCATTTTATACTCTGTATAAAAATGTTTTCAATTCACTAGAGATAATTCAGTATAATTTTACTTTTGTTTTTTTATTTTTTTTTCAAAAATAAGTTAATAATAGGGTAAAATTTTAAAAATTGGCCAGGTATGTAAGAACAATACGAAAAGTGTTTTACTTGGAATTGATTTGGTTTATTTTAGAAAAGTTTTCAAAGTAAAGTTAGTGAGAGAAGATTAATCTAAAATTTACAAAATAAATAGGCTACCATTTTAATAATTGGTTAAGTAGGAAAGTTCAGGAAAATAATTATAATTTCAATGGTTTAATTTATCATAGAAAATATATTTTCTAAAGTGGAGTAAATGAATGAGGATTAAATCTAAAAATTAAAAAAAATAGGGTAAAATTATAATAGTTGCCCACTGGAAACACCACTAAGCGAACTTTTTTTCAAAATTTCTTAACAACAATCTAGACCCAATTTCTTCAAATATAAAAAAAAGCCGGTATACCATATTTCTGGGGCACAAAGGTAAAGTTTGCAGAAAACATAAAATAATAAAAAAAATTTCAATTAATTATAAAATTACACGTTAATACATGGAGTATTGTACTAAAATATTATCATTATATATATATATGTGTGTAATGTAAAATGAAATAATAAATATATAATATAAATGATGCTGGAGGTTAAAGATATATTCAGAAAACTAATTTTTTAACTATTAAAATAAAAGTTTAATTCTCCGTCAACCCTCTATTCGGTTTATGAAACTGTCATTTGCTGCTACTCTGTAAAATTTTTACTATTCACTACTGCTCAGGTTTCTTGAACAGGTATCTACATGTTTCAAATCTTGTATTAAATCTTATTATACAAGTTTCACCTTTCACAATTGTTTTTGCATATATTTAGGCTTTATATAGTAAAACTAATTTTTGCATACATTTAGGCTGATAATTACAAGTTTTCTAAAAGAAGCTTATTTTATCAATTACAGTGTCCTGTTAATTACTTATTTTTCAAAAATTAAGAAAAGCTAAACAACGACCTCAGTAACAAATGTATACGTATACAAATATACCCAACTGTTTATTAGTTGATCCCAAAATTAAACGTTAAATATACAACCTTGATATCAAGTAAATTAAACAAAATAGAAAACACCGTGCAACTTGGGAATTAAATAAATTTAATAAAGTAAATCTAAATTTTTAACTAGAAGTTTTTGAATTATTTTTATAAACAAGGATATGGTACGGGATTATGGAACTTTGTTTCATAATATTTTTCAAGTTAATTCAATTTTTTTAAAATGAAAATTATAATTATGAAATTTATTTAAATTTTATTCAACTTTATGAAAATTTTTTTTAAAAATTGAATTAAAATATAAGATTTTGTTGAACTTTATTGCTTAGATTTAATTATGAATTAGTATATATGTATATATATAGTATATTATATGGAATTTAGAAGTAATGAAATGATTTTTTAGAAAAAAGATTTTTAAATTAATTTATTACAAATCATGCTGAAAACTATTATTTACATTTTTTAAAAGGTCCTTACACGTACAATATTAATTAGGGGATATTTAAGACATCTTTCGGGTTATTATGATTAGCTTTACTTCTGAGAGTCTAGGAAATTTTAAGACCTACAATTAAATTAAAGAATGATTGAAATAAATAAATGCTCCTGATGAAATTAATTAGTGACTATTTCTATTTAATTTGTTAATTTAAAATTATATAGTAAAAGTCTAATATCTAGATCTAGAAAAGGAATGGGTTTTAATTAAGCCGAAATATATATACTTATTCATCATTCGTATAAGTTTATTTCTAAGTAGTACTTATTTAATTAAAAAATAAAAATGCTAATAGGATTTATTTAATCGAAATACCATTTAAATAATATTTCATAGGAAATAATATATAATTTATATAATAACTAGTTAATTGCATTTCTTTATTCAATTTATATTTATAAAATTTAGTATAAAATTACCAATAAATGCTACTAATAATTTTCTCAGTATTCGATAATTACATTATTTTAATTGGAATTTGTTATTTTTAAGTTCTGACTTCTTAATGGCTTTGGCTAAACTACCTGTTCGTACCATGGGTCTATATTGGAAGAAGAAGGAAGGTACTTAATATAAAGTATTGTAATTTCTACGCAAAAAGGGAAAACCCAGACTTTTGTACCCAACTCCAGAATACAAATTCTGAAAATAGTTTCTGGGAATTTTTTTGCAGGATATGTATAAAAAGTAATACTGGATTTTAAACTTGGAGGGTTTTTAAACTAGGGTTATTTCCTTTTCCAGAATATTTACACCTTAGTCAATCAAAAATCGAATTTAAAATCAGGATCAAAATAATTTAATCAAGTTCTAGTTTAAATTTGAACTTGATCAACTGTTACTGTTAAACGGGTTTAAGCTCAGGTTCCTTTAAAGTCCCTTTATTATTTTCAAATATAAATTTATAATCTAATTTTACTTTTTCCAAGTTTTCTTTCCGGCACTGGAAAATTCTCAAATATTTACATTAGATACTTAATTAGATTTTCATTCATGTTAACTAAATCTTTAGTAATTAAAAATAAAATCCCTTGAAAATGTTTCAATACTTAGTGATGCTTAAAAATTATATATATATATACATATAATTATACAAAATTGAAATAATCTTGTAAAAATATTTAAAAAATTCTTCAAAAATTATTTTATTAGAATATTTTGTATAAAAACTTAGATACTTGAATTGTAAAAGAATTTCTGAATCTAAAAATTCTATTTAAAAATTACATTTTAGCACTAATTCTATTTGCTATATTATATTTATTATTCATATATAATATAATTAGTATAATTTATAAATATATTTGTTACATATTATTTTTTAACATTAAATACAACATGAAAATCTTCTTATCAGCTTTCCTTCAGTTTTATATTTTTACTTTTCCTTAGTTCTAACTTAACATTTAATTATATTACTACTACTATTATTATTATTATTTAGTATTTGGATGCATACAAAAATGATTTCATATATAATATATATACAAAAATGTTATTTATTTTCAATTTAAATTGTTACATACATAATGTTTATGTATAAACAAGGAAAAACAGTTTTTATGTATTCTAAATATGATGATTTTCCTTCTAAGCAATTCAGTAATTTTTTTTTATTATATAATAGATAATATTTGTATATATATAATTAAATATTTATACAAAATATGGTATACCAAAGCTATATACAGTTATTCTAAACTTCTTTTATCGATTTGAAGACTTACTTGTTATTTAATTTTATTTAACTTATTTAATTCAGCTAGAATCACTGTAAGTGATTCTTCTGGACAGATTTGAGCTTAAGCTATTTAAACCTCAACATATTTAAAGATCAGACATGAATCTCTAAAAATAAATTGGGTTATTTGTTTTTCGGAGAAAATTTGAAAAGGAAAATAAGGAGAATGATAATTTATTAACTTTTAAGGACACTTTAGCTGGTTATTGATTCCATAATCTCAAAATTAACCTTATTTTTAAATCAAAGGAATTCTGCTAGTTTTGAAAATTTATCCAGCGTACCCAAACCTTTAAGAGTTTTTCAAACTGCCCCTCCAAATGAAAAATTAATTAATTTACAAAACCCAGCAGTAGAAGCTTCATTTAAATATTTCTTTGTCCTTACTGTTATTCTTTCATTTCTACAAACCCCTATTTGATGGCACATGTAATTTTTCTTTTGAACTCAAGGCTTTTCGGAAAAAATCTCCAGTTTTGCAAAAAAATTCTTGTTAGTAAAACCAACAAAATTCTACACAAGTAAACAAAATTAAATTAAATCCTTGAATTGACCAAAAACCCCAGACTGTATAATTTAATTGGTTTCCTTTTTTATATTTTGTATACGTTTTATATTTTACATAATATAATTTAACATATCCTTTAGCAAATTATCTCATTAGTAGTATATTTACATACATATATACAAAATATAAAAGATAATTAAAATGTATCAAAATTGTTAAACATTAGAGTGTATCATTTTTTTTGACTAATGAAAGCATGAAAAAATTTTTGTAACGCCTGAAGATATGCAATTATACTGAATTTTGTATATTACAATTTTATTTTTGATGTTTTAATTTTTCAGAATTTTCAGAAAAAAAAATAAATGTTAAAATAGGTCAATTACTTATATTATATACTTGGAAAATACATATATTTTTCTTTTATTTCATTTTTGTGGAAATTCTCTGGTTCCTCCCCCCACACTTTTCCTCTACCAAAAGATAGGAAGTTATTACAAGTTTTGTAAAGAAAATTTCTGTAAGATGGAAAATTATGGAAAATTTTTTCTTTTAAATAAATTCTTTTATGTGATGATTTTTATTTTTCAAAAAAAAAATAGAGATAGTAATTACAACATAGTAGCAATTTTGATAAGTAGCATTTTATAGAAAATTGTATTTAGTAATTTTTTCAAATTACTTTTGATGTGGTAAAGCAATTCAATTAGAATCTAATGGGAATGAACACTCTGAAGTAAATGGAAGTTCTAAACCAAATTTTAAAATGTTTTCCTGCTCTGCTGTTACTTTGATCAATTAGTGGTTAAAGTTTTTCCAAAAGTTAATTATAAATAGTATTAAAGTAATAAGTAGGTACTATATTAGTAGAGCATAATTAAGGATATCATTTCCTCACTGAGTTTGTCATATTTTTGATACCGTATAACAGTTAAACATCCTTAATGATTTAAATGAGGTTTCAGTGAATAGAAATTAGATAGTTGGAAAATAAAATTTCTTGGTTAAAACCCAAAATATTCTCCAGTATCCCAAAAGTTACAGTTAATATCATAATACTTATTTGTTTAAGCTTTTTTACTAAATTAAAACAAATATGGAATGTTTTTTTTAGAAAAACATGTAAATAAAAATAAACATTAAAAATTGGTCATATTTGAGTTTTGCAAATTATAATATAAAACAAATATACTATAAAATTATCAGCCTAAAGTTATCCCATTTAATAAATTTTGAAGGCGTATTTGTTAGAAAAATAAATAAGCCTTATATTTTTGTAAAATAATTTTTTTTAATCAAATAAATTAAAAAATTTTAGCATAATTTATTTTAGAGTGACCATTTTTTATATATTTTCAATTTTTAATTAATTTAAATTAAAAATCTACGACCATATATTCTTTATAATATTGATATTGAACTATTTTTCAATTTGTAATGTAGATTTCTAAATTATTTGAAATTCTGCATAACTTTTATATATTACAAACTTAGTATTGACCTTTACTTTCACTTGTGTCCCGGAATCACATTTTGACTTCCACATTTATTTAAAACATCAATTAAATGTTTTACAAAGAAGGGTTTTTCTTAAAAAATATATTTGACCTGGTCACTATTAACTGTATAATCATTTAAAATTTCCATTATAATTTCTTTTGTTAACAAAAATCAATATAAAGTTTTATAGAATTTTGAAATTCAATCCTATATTGATAAACATTTGCTATTATAGTTTTTTACATATACAGGGTGTTTGAAGAGTACTCAGAATTTTTTAATCTAGGAAGTTGACGGGAGTTTAAAGTGTGTAAAAAAATTTGAAAAGAGAAATGGACACATGGTGCGTTGCTTGGAATGTGTTATTGTAAAACTGTTATACATACAAAGAACAGTATGTATAACAGTTTTATTATACGATTTAAATAAGTACAGTTTTTGATAGTGTTACAACAGTCTAGTAACTAAAAGCCTTTAGAGAAAAACTGGACGAAGGAAACCTGGAAAGAAACCTGGACCCTCTTGGACCATAATAACTTAATAATCATTTTTGTGATTAAGGGAGTCTATTTTTTAACCAATCGTCGTTCGTTCATTTTCAAATGTGGTTTTGATGCAACTAAAGTTTATCAATAAAATGATTATTTGATTAGCAATAAGTTATTGATGCAATACGGCTTTTTTAATTATTTTAAGTCTAACAGTTTTTAAAAAAATCCCAGAATCACTGTACGGGGTTCATCTAGGTAGTATTTGACTTTTACTAAAACCACTTTATTTAAAATAAACTTGGAATAGACCTAAAATACATATGCATTGCTTGCTTTTTAGGATCAGGGTTTGGAAAGCAAATTTAAGATAATATTTGAGAGTTATGGATTAAGTTGAATAAAGGAAAAAATTTTGAAAATTGAAGGAACCTCTTCTCTTTATATTTGAATACCGCGTTTTATAAAACTGTTATACATATTAAACAACCACAGACACTTGACAATTCGTAGCGTTAAATATAATTTACTAAGCTTCAAATGATACAAAATTTCCACGGACTAGGCATGAAATTAAAATTTTTAACAGTTATAAATTAAGAAAGGGGTAAGTAACGAATTTTAGAAAAGAGGAAGTTTTCAGCTTCTAAAACTATTTACAGGGTTTTTTAAACTATTTAAGTATAACTGATATAATCCAATTATAATTTATAACTAATATACTACAATCTCAATTGTTAAAGTTATTATCTCAGTAAGAAAGTATGAAATATCTCAGTAACAATTAAAAATCTCACTGCCTTACGTGTTTTACCTATTCTAATCTCTTCCTAAAATTAAGCTCTTCGTTTCACAGACACCCTGCATATATAAGTATACAAATTTTTATAATTTCTTTCGAATAATTTTTCACTTGACTAAATTGGAAAACTTGAGTGGAAAAATAAATTTTAAAAAATTAAAATTTCCTCTTTTACATACATATACAAACAAACTATTATCTAGAATATTATAAGTATTGTTGGGTTTCGATTTTCAAAATCATCAAAAGTAATTTGCTATCATAATAAGTTTTTTAAGTTTAATTTTTGTTTTTTTTTTTTTATTTTTGTTTTTTTTTTATATCAGACATAAATAAACTTAAATATAAGTTTGTTGGCGACATAATTTTGTTTTTGCTTTTTTTTTACATTATAAATATTTTCAAGGATATTCAAAGCTTTTTTTTCTATACTGCTCGTCCTTTTTATCTTTTATTTGATTCTGAGTGTATTTGTTTTTGTTTTTTTTTAATATTAGCGAAATGTTTTTTTCATTGTGTTCTTCTTTTGTACTAGTATAAGTAGTAAGTAAGTAAGTTAATATACCAAAGCTAAGTATTATATATTTTAAAGAGCTTTTTACATTGATGATGGTTATTACTTATAACTTATTAGTTATTCCTAATATATTTATACAAGAAAACGATATTCGAATGAATTGATTTCAAATATGCCTTGTCAGATCCAATAATAAAATAAAAATATATGAAAAAATTAAATTGGAATAAATTAAATTGAAAAGTCGAATGAATATATAAAAAATTCATAATAATAAAAAAATAAAATTATAATATGTTTTGACGTTATTTTGACATTGTTTTGACGTTTTATTGTTTTAAATTTCATATTTTTTTATTTTTTCAAGTCAAAGTTTGTTGAATATTTCATGAAGTACACGTAAAAAGTAATATGAGCTTATGTTGGGTAGTAAAATAGAAAAGTAAATAAGTGTTATATACTTGTATTTACAAGTAGACTTAAGAGGCTTTTGTAAGAAAAAGATAAAGATATTCTTTTATAAGGGGGGAGGAGATGTATAATATTTTATAGGTGGATTTGGTATGTGTTTTTAAATTAGAAAAGAGAAAATTCATAAGAAATTCTTTGTAAATTGAAGGTTCTTCTTCTTCCACTTGGTTTTTTTTGAGTCTTTTATTCTGAAAATTAAATTGTATTTTATTTTGAAGAATTTTATTTTATCTTTGGGTTTATTTTATGCGTTTTTCAGGTATTATTTAAGTTTTATTCTGTTTAAATGTTTTAATTTGAAAGTTCTAGGTATTCTGTGGTTCACTTGGGATCTTCTTTTTTTAATTCATTCAAAAAATTTAACCTATATGAATTGCACGTTTATGGAACCGTATTCCACCAAATGTGTTCCCCAAAATTGATAATGTATGTGAAAAATTATGAAAAATTTTTGTAACGCCTGAAGATATGCAATTCTATATTAAAATTTTATTTTTGATGTTTTAATTTTCAGAAAAAATTGATAATGTGCGCATGTACGATTTAGCCAAATTTAAGAAGAACATTAGGATTTTTCTTCGTAATATCCCATCCAATTTTTCCCATCCCGCATAATCCAGAAATCCCAAATAACTTTCATCATAATTCCAAATCCTTCCATATCCCCATCCCTGCAAACGAACCTTACATTTGTGTCACAGGTTCCCTCCTAAAGTCGCACACTACCCAAAGAAACACCGAGTCTGCCTTTCGAGTTTTCCACTCCCTCACAAAAAAAAAAACCTTTTACTGCTTAACTAATTTCCAGTTTCCGAGGCAATTTTAATTTAAATAATAAAAAAAAAATATCTTTTATAAGTCAGGATTATTATTTAACTCAGTCCCTTACTAACTTATCAAGTATTTAGTGTACTACTTTGCTATCAGTTTGTGGGAATTACTGCACTATCCCAGTTACAGAGGAAAACGGTTTTACTGAGGATTGTCCTCATATATTTAGGAATTGTAGATTCTCTAGTATTTTTTGAAGGCTATAATCCCTCTTTATAAAAACACAAGGGGTTCATTACTGAAAACTACAAGGCTTATCAATTAAAAGCAGTTAGATAGTTCTTTAATAAGAGAGGATATTTTAAATATTTAATATTAATCGATCTGAAAGCTTCCGACTGTTAGAATATACTAATCTACCATCCGAGAGTTTCATTTTAACTTTTTAGGAGAACATTATATGTACTTTTACTGGTATTCCATATGATCGTACCCTATTATACCAAAATTATTTTTAGTTAAGTTTTTGTTAAACTTAGTAAAACTTAGTAAAATTTTAATATATGAAAAGTTTATTGTATATTTGATAAATTAAATTTGTACTTGCTGCAGGGACCAAACTTTATTTAATAATCACAGGATAATTATAGGGATATTTGAGTTTTATACTATGGTATATATATTTACAATTTACTTCATTTTAAGTTCTTTAATATCTTCACAAAACAAAGTCTTTAATTTTCTAACTCAAAACTACATGTATCAAATTCAATATGTCCTTCAAGTCCTTTTAGAAATACCATTTAATTTCACCGACTTCTTCTAACAATTTTCATCATCCCTTACTTTATTATACTTGAATTATTGAGTTACTTTTGTATACTAAAGTAATTTAAATAGATAATTACTATCATTATTAAAAGGATTTTAAGAGTTCCACACCACATTGTCTAACAAGGACACCTACATATATAAGAATTGGAAACACAGAACAATTACCATAACTACGTAAAATTAACATCTATGTAAATAATCCCCATTTTTTTGTTAGTTGCTTTTTTGTGATACATACAATACAATATATTATTTGTTATACTATTTATTTATTATTCCAATTAATCATTTTTTTAAATAATGTCCTTTTTGTTCCTGATAATTTATCCCAAATTTTTTTTTTGTATTTTACTATTTTGTTATATAGACATTAATTTAACAACTATACAACTACAAAAGTATAAAAGAAAAAAAAAACTGGACATTATCCTTGTTTTATATTTTTCGTCCTTTTGTAAATGGTTTTTTTTTTCGTCCTTTATTGTGTAAATGATTTTTTATTTTGGTTTTTCTTGTATGTCTCACTCTGTTTCTCTTGTGATCTTGTGAATTTACATTTATTTTATAAATATATGGAATTTTTACAATAAAGGAAAGGAGGAATAGTTTATGTCTTTTAATGTCATGTGAGAGGACGGAAGATTTAAAAGAATTTGAGAAAGAAAGAAAGGATTAATCAACGTTTTTATAATTTTTGTAGTTATAGTTTTTGATTTTGAAGGGATTTTGGAGAAGAAGGGATGTCTTAAGTTTTTTTTTTATGCTTCTCATAATTTTAATAAAAGAATATTAATGATTTATTACAGAAAAATGGATTAAAGATGAATAATATCAATTAAATATATTTATTTTATTTGTATTTAAGTATGCATGTGTAGTTTGTGGTTTAAACACATTTTATAATAAAATACCCACAAAAAATATCCGCAATAAATTATGAAATTGGGGAAGCAATCATTGTTCCTGTTAATGGTGTTAATAGGAAGGTTAGAACTCTTGATTGAAATATTTTTCAATTGGAGAATTATCTCTAAATTGCATAATTTTTGAAAAATAGGAGGCTAGGTGATTTAACCCATAGCTTATTACCGGAGGTTGTAAAAATGCAAATCTTGCTTTAGTCGCACGAAATCAATTGGTGCAAAAATTTTTTAAAATTAAAAGTTATAACGAAATGCAGCAAAAAGCATGTCCTTACACATTGACCCTTTGATCCTTTCGTAAATCCCATTGTCATTAGTTTCTATTAATTTATAATTTAAGAAGTTTAGAAAATAATAAGTTTTAGTTGGAAAATTTTCTTCTAATTAAAATGGATTAATTGTGCTGGAATCTAGCTCCCTCGGGTAATAAGCAATGCATTTAATCGAAGCCCATAAAATATTAATACTTCTGAACAAACTTCGGTTGTCACTAAGTATATGATCTTATATAAAAAGTATTTAAAAGTATATTCATATTCTTCTCTATTTTAAAATGTAAGACTGCTCTCGCTTTGCTTATCACAATACATGCGTTATAGAGAATACCTCCAAAACCACAAATTTCTTATTTCATTGAAACCATATTAAATTTTATTCTCTCAATCGAGTTGTATTTAGCCATGAAATATTGATAATTAGAATAAAGGCTAGCAATATACACCATGATAATGAAATACAAATTTAAGAAATAGAAATAGTCAAACTATTTTTCTATACACTTAAGTTCTAGTACAATTATTTAACACTTTGTCCTAACTATTACATTTAAAATTAAATAATATAATAAAGAGATCTGTTATCCTTCGAATTAATTTTCAGAAACAATTACAATATACGAAAAATTTTATAAGAAAAATTTCCGCAAATATTGTATCCATTTTAATAAAATCTTATTTTCAAGGTGACATTTTTTATATAATTTTTTGACAGTTAATATATATATATATTCTACATTTCTATTTTGTTACAGCATCCTTTCCATCTAAGATCAAAGTTAAAGGATAAAACATATAAATTGAAATTACTCCAATCTTCTTATTATAAAAATTTTCTTCAGTTCCTTTAAACATATATCTATAGGCCCTTTTCAATATTATAGATTCAACTATAAATTTGTTTTTATTTTATTTTTTTTTATTAAAGTCTCCTAGAAGTCTCTTAAAGATTCATAAATTTCATGAGATTTTATATATTCATATATTCTCTTATATTTTATGATTTTTTATTTTCCTCTTGTATACGCAATTTTTAAGTTACTTTTGCTACACAAGCATATAATTTAGTTTACTATACAAGTGATATATATATATATATATATATATATATATATATATATATATATATATATATATATATATAAAAGCATTTATATTGATATGTATATGTAAAAATATGTGATTCTATAACACTATATATTAAACATACAAAGCAAAAAATAAAATGAAGAATATTACATTTCATTTATTATATTATGAATATAAAATAAAATTGAGTTGAACACAAAAGCCTTAATAAAGGACGATGTTTATCGTTGTCATTTCTAATATTGCGAAACGAATGTTCCTTTTCTTTAATCAAAAAAAAAATTGTTGAATCAAATCAAGTGGGGGAAAAAAAAAATAAAATGGCGTGTCAAATTTTTATCGTTATTATATTAAGGTTAACGTAATTTTTATATACTTGTATATTTTTTTTGAATTTTGTTGTGTATAAAAAATATTTTCCCTAAAAGTATGCAATTTCTGTAAAATTGCCAGGTCAGTTACTAAATTTACAATATCAACATTTTTAACAAAATTATATTCGGAATTTATATAGTTGTATATATTTTTTAACTTTATTATATTGAAAACAAAAAAAACAGATTGTCCCTTAAAGTATGCAATTTCTTAAAAATTGCAAGGATTTGTAACTAAAACTTTAAATATTAAAATTTCATTCAAATTGAAAACATATTTTGTAGTTTCTTAACTTTACAATTGATTCCAAAATCTAAACTGTAGACTTTTAATAGACCTAGTCAATATTTGGCAGGCTAGATATAATCAATATTTCGCTTTAGGGATTAAGATTAAGACAATATTCTCTAAATTTGGATGAGAACTACTGACTTATGAAAAGTACAAAATTACTAGAATTAGGTATATATAGAAAGGAATTTCTCAATCACGGTAGAGTGTCATAATTTGGGTTGCAATAGCATCAAGTGAATAGGTGACACTTTTGTTCTTGAAAGCTAAGGAAACCTGAAGATAGTATTTTAAAAGTTGCACCGAACTGAAAGGTAGATATGTGCCAGACGATGCGTATTTCAAACCTAAAAAACCATTTTAAAAAACCCAATACTACTTTTAAACGATTTTTCACAAAACAAAGAAAATCTTATCAGTTTTTCATCTCACCTTACACATATAATATCCTTATTTTGTTTTTCATTTTCATTTTTCGCCCAATCAATTTAAGGATAACGAATGTTAAAACAAGGATCAAAAAATGTGATATGTGATTTTACAGATAACTTCATAATAAATATTTTCCTTCTAACTTTGTTATTGTTGTTGTTTATTTTTTAAGGATGGAATTTGTATTTTATGATCTTCATACTTTGAAGATTTTCTTACATATCGCTATTGTTCAATGTTCCGCTGTTAAGAATTGCAAAACATACACGAGTTCTTTAAATTTTTTTTGATTCTATTGTATCGTGTATATTTTTTTTTTTTGTTATATGAAAGAAAATATTAAAGGATAATGGCAAATAAATCTTAAATAAAATGTTGTTTGTTTTTTTTCATATGTGTGAGTGTATGTTAGTTAATAAAATGTATGGTAAACTGTATTAACTTCTTTTTAAACCAATTTTTTATGATGTTTACATTTATGAATTTATTTAAACTGTGCATAAATTATAAAATATACATATGAAATATTTAAAAATACATTGATATATTAAGGATTTAATAAGGAATTATTTATTAAATAAATTTTATAGGTATGTAAAATAAATTTCAAGTAGGTTAATAAATTTCAAGTAAAATACAAAATAACCTGGAAAATATTTAATTTTCACAAAATTATAACTCATATATGGTTGTAATTTTAAAACCCTTTTTAATTAAAAAACTTGTAAATTTTTTTTATACAAAAAAAAAAAAAATAAATGACATAAAATTAAAAAAATGTTTCTTAGCCTTTGTTTATTTGCAATCCACAAAAAGGAAAACCCACGAGGTAAAGAAAAACTATAAAATAATAAAAAAATGGAAAATATGGAAAAATTAAATTTAATAATACAGTTAAGGAATAATCCCAGATAATTTTTGCAACAAATACAAAAATATTTACATTACAAAAAAAAATAAGAAAAAATAATAAAAAAATAAGAAAAGAAAACCACTATATTTTTTATAAACACCACTTACCGTTAATATCCTTGAAAAAAAAAAAAAATTTTTTTTCACCTCCAATTAAGTTAAGTTCAAGGAAAAATAAAAAAAAAACTGAAACTGAAAATAGTATATAACAGTTTTTCATAAGTTTTTCTTTTTTTTACAAAAACCATTTTTCCAACTTTTAATTCTTATTTGAAATTTTAAAGTGACCAGATATTTTAAATGTGAATGAAGGATAATTAATTTGTTTGATGGGTTTTATTTATCTGAAGGTTTTTTAGGGGGCTGTTTTGAACACAAGTTGTATGTGGGATGTACATATGATAATATTAATATTATAAGTATATTTTAAATTTATTTTATATTCGGTTACCAAGGGGATTTTGCAAAGAAATATTATTTTATAACCTGTTACTGGAATCGAATTTGCACACTCTTGGTTAATAATTTGGCATACCCACTACACGACTCAGACCCCAAACTATTACTTTTTGAATTTCATATTTGTACAAACATCTGGTACTATATGCTGAAGTTTTAATCATCGTCTATTCTACAATTCGAAAGGATTCTGCTCTATTATTCATTTATTTTTATAAATTCCTAAATGTGTACTGCTTCTAAAAATTTTTACTTCGTTTACTCGCAAATTCATCGACCAAATATTCATTATAGCTATTAAAAATCGTATCCCACAATAACGTCTTTATTGATTTTTAGTAATATAAACTTTATTTCCACCGGCTTCAAGCTGAGTTTCTTTTCTGATTTCCAAAACTAAGTCCTAGACCTTTAAAAATTAGAAAAAATAAGACTTTTGAATGTGCAATGAGAATGGGAATAGGGAATACGAAGGAAATTTGTTGAATGAAATTTTTGGATACCATAAAGTTTGGTTAAAGTTCAAGAACCTCATGTTACTTCCTTGGTATAACATAATTATTATTTTCCTCCCACTTTTCTTAAAAAACCAGTTTGAAGTTTAATTAGAAAAAAAAACTATGCTCCCTTTAAAATACCGGCCAAATGGTAACTTTATAAAAAGGTTTTCCATTTTTTTAATTCTTTGGTTTAATAATGAGGGATGAAAAAAACAATTTTACCATGAACTTATATAACTTTTATTATATACTTATATTATGAGTTATAAGTATATAACCATCATTACCATTTTATATGGAATATTTCTTAATAACGGTATAAAAAAACACACACATTCAAAGAAAAAAAAAAAGTATTTAAAAGAGAAAGGAAATCCTTTTTTCTTTTTTGTTTTCTGTGTTTGTTTATATTGCGATTTTTTGTTTCGGTTTTTTTTTTTTACTGTATAATCTTTGGTGATATTGCCATAAGGTGGTTCTAAGTGTACCACAAAGAGGAAAATACAAGGTAAAAAGAAAAAACAAATTATTGCAAAATATGTTTGGGTGTGTACTTAAGGAGTTTCTAATGTTAATAATATTTAAAAATCTAAATAAAACTATAATCAGTGAAAAAGACGAAGGTGGCGATACTTACTTCAATTTCTAAAATGAAATAAAAGAAGGTTTTAAGTTATAAAATAAAAGGACAACAATACTTGGAAAATGCCTTGCCTTTTTGGAAATAGGGTATTTAAAGATGTTTAAGGATTATAGTAGTTAGGATATAATTATTAATCCTTTATATATATAATGAACAAGAAGTCAGTGAATGATAAAAATGAATGAAAAGAAGAAGTAACGGTATTTCCTACATGCTGTAAAATATGGTGTAACCTTTCCTTTCTTCAACTTTTGATGAATTTTCTTAATTTTTAATGGTTTTTCCACAAGTTAAGAAAATTCAAATTAATTTTTGTTAAAATGTTTATGTGGTATTTTTTTGAACAAATAAATTTTCATAAAAGAATGGATCGTTTGTTAAAGAGTATAATTAAGTTTAAGTGTTTTGTGGGATAAATACACATATATATATATATATATCTGATATGTAAAAGAGTACGTTATGCTTATATGACATTTATAAAAAAAATGGAGGATCGTGGTGGAAATCTATTACTTGAAAACTACCACTTTTTTCAGTTTTTCCAGTTTGCGTATGATTAATAGTGTGGAACTTCCTTTAGTATGAATTAAAGTTGGTATTATTGCTACGAATACAAGTTAAAATAGAATTAAACATAAAGGAAGCTATTTAGTGAAGTTGCAGTCCCGTTGACGTCAGTAAGGAAATCAGATTGGTTTTTAAGGCTCCATTTTAAGTTTCTTTTTTCATTATTTCTCTTGAACTAAGAGTCCTGATATTGAAGTTCAAGCTTTAAAAAAATTCTTTACAAAATTAAAAAAATTTGACGCTGGAGCTAAATTAACCAATATATTGTGAAAAATATGTTGTAGATGTTTATATATTTACTCAAATGATATTAAAACTTAAATTAACTTGTAAATTGCACCAGAGTAGAACTTCAAATCTTTTTTGCAATATATTTCAATGGTTCAATTAATAAAAACAAAATAATTGAATATATTTGCATATCTTAATATATAAAAAACCAATTTGAATTAATTTTATTTTGCAAAAGTTTCCTTTATATTTTGATTTAAGTACCAATATTAAACTTAAGATATTCTTTATACAACTAATATTGAACAATCAACCTTCACCTTATATACAGTTCTATTTAAATTTTCTTTGTTCATTTCAGTGATTTTGTCGAGTTTCATTAACCTTCTAATGCATTTTTATTCATAATAAGTAATAACCCAACTCAATCAAAACCAACTTTCTTTAGAAATAATACAACAAATAAAAAGCAAGTATAAAAGAATAAGCACTCCATAGAGAGTATATATGTAGAGTATTTTTGCATATATACAGAGTGTATCAAATTTAAGTGTATTGCTATATAGAACTAAATAAATACTTATGTGGGTGGTTGTGTTCAAAATCTTCATTATTGTTTGATACCTACAAGACACTAAGATTTGCTAATCTTAGTTTGTATAAGCAAAAGTAAGTTTGACTCAATTTCAATAGAATAGATTATCTTGAATCCTAGAAGATCTTCAACTCAGTTTATCGTGAATTCTAGAAGATCGTCATCTTATCTCGGGTCCTAAAATTCGCTGCTTGGTTCATCTTGAACTTCCTCACTTTCGTTTATCAGAAGCCTTTCAGCTTAGTTCGATCTTGAATACTTAAATATTCTAAATCTAGTATGTCTTTGATCTTCGAAGCCTTTAGCTTAGTTTATCTCGTAGGATTTCAATTTAGTTTATTATGGATGTCAAGATATCCTCAATTTAGTCGAACAAGAAGAACCACAGTTTGGTTACTTAGTAGATCCTTAAATAAGTTTATCTAGAAAATCTTGAGTGCAGTTTTTGGAAACTTCAATTAAGTTTATCTTGGATAATAAAAGAGATTATAAGGTTGGATTAGGGATTAAGGATTATTATATCTTGGAAACCTTCAGCTTAGTGTATCTAGAAGACTTCAACTTAGTTTATCTTGAAACCTAGAAAATTCTCAGTTTATCTCGGGTTGTAGAAAATCCGTAGTCTGGATTATCTTGAATTTCCCCAGTTGAGTTTATCTAGAATCCTTTCATCTTAGCTTATCGTGGATCTTAGAAGATCTTCGCCTTAGTTTGATCTTGA
This sequence comes from Dolichopus griseipennis, assembly GCA_963082915.1. NCBI lineage: Eukaryota > Metazoa > Arthropoda > Insecta > Diptera > Dolichopodidae > Dolichopus > Dolichopus griseipennis. Next base: position 6,509,086 of record OY720444.1, read on the forward strand.
ATCCCAGATGATCCTCAGTCTAGTAAGCCTTAGAGCCTTCATGATACGTAGCTTAAAATATCTTGAATTTAATCAGTTTAGCTTATCTAGAAGCCTTCAGCAAAATACCCTCAATTTAGTCTAATAAGAAGATTTTGGGCTGAAATTATCTAGATGTTCTTAAAAAGGATTAAAGGAAAGGAACTGCAGAATCCCTAGGACTGTGTAACACCCTGTATAAATACTTTTATCCTTTTTTTTGATCCTTTACTGTTTTTTTTTTAATTCAGAATTAAAAAAAAGAATAAAAATGGCAGAAAAATACACAAGAAAACTGAATTATATATATTAGAGAAAATATACACAAAAAATAATGCTAACAACATTGAAATTCAACAATTTTCAAAAGAACACCATTACATACAAATAAAAAAAAAAAGGATTTGATTTACATCAAGGATATTTATTTTTTAAAAAGTACACAAAAGAAAAAAGAAATAACAAACAGACCTCTAAAGAATTCTTTCGTTTTTTTTTGTACTAAAACTTCACCAAATTTTGTTATAGAAGAAACTCTTGGTCCATAATTTACATAAGATTTATTATGTCTGGAATATATTCTTGAAGTTTTATATAAATTGAAGTTTTTCAAAAAAAAAAAAAAAAACAACAACAAAACAATAATAAAAATAAACAATAAAATGCATATATGCACACTTTACTTTATTCAGGTGTACCTCGGTTTTCAAAAAAAGTACGAAAAATTTTCCAGTACACCATTGTTGAAAAGTTTTAATATTATAGTTATTAAGTTGTAAAAAAAAAATTTTTCCAGTTTTTTGATAAGTTTTCCTTGAAGCAATCAACAACAGAAATCACACTTATACATACTTATATAAATTTTATGATGCCAGGGTAAAATTTCTCACTTATAAGCAAAAAAAAAAAACAGAATTTGATTCACAAACGATGTCTAGAGTATTTTTAAAAAGTTAAATTTTGAAGTTATTTCGTTTTTTTAATTTTTGGGAAATATTTTTAATGTTGGATGAAAGTTAAAATGGAAGTTTATTAACACTTATATTAATAATATAAAGTTAATTAAAAAAAAAAAAAATTGAAGTAATAAAGGAATGAAATTTTATAGCAATTAATTTTCAGATATAATTATTATTTCATGGAATAGTAAAGTTCAAACGAGAGTGCCTTGTTAATTGGATTCTGTATAAGTAATATAAGTATTCGAAGAATATAATTTAATTAAAATATTAATCAATTTAATTTATTAATTTGGCAAGTTTTTTGGCCAGAATTTTAAATATATTCACTGTTTGAATATAGTCCTTTTCCATGAATTTTGTCCTTTTTCACAAGAAATTTGTCTATTTTCAAATTAATTTGATCCTTTTTAAAAAATTTCCCCGTATCTTGGGATCCAGAATTTGAAAAAAACTTAATTTGAAAAACTTAATTCCAAATTCTTAAAAACGTTCTCGTATCTAAGGATCTAGAATTCGGAATAATTTAATTTAAAAAACCTAGTGCCCAATTCTTAAAAACATCCCCGTATCTTAGGATACAGAATTCGGAATAACTTAATTTCAAAAAACCTAGTTCCCAATTCTTAAAACCGTCCTCGTATCTTAGGATACAGAATTCGGAATAACTTAATTTAAAAATCCTAGTTCCCAATTCTTAAAAATGTCCCCGTATTTTGAGATCCAAAATTCGGAATAACTTAATTTCGAAAAACCTAGTTCCCAATTCTTAAAAACGTCCCCATATTTTAGGACCCAGAATTTGGAATAACTTAATTTAAAAAACCTAGTTCCCAATTCTTAAAAACGTCCCCGTATCTTAGGAAACAGAATTAGTAATAACTTAATTTCAAAAAACCTAGTTCCGAATTCTTAAAAACATGCCCGTATCTAAGGATCCAGAATTCGGAATAACTTAATTTAAAAAACCTAGTTCCCAATTCTTAAAAACGTCCCCGTGTCTTAGGATACAGAATTCGGAATAACTTAATTTCAAAAAACCTAGTTCCGAATTCTTAAAAACGTGCCCGTATCTTAGGTTACAGAATTCGGAATAACTTAATTTATAAAACCTAGTTGCCAATTATTAAAAATGTGCCCGTATCTTAGGATACAGAATTTTCAGTTGCAAAATTCCCAATTTCAAAATCTTCAAAATCAAGGTCCCTAAAACTAAAATCTCCAATGACTTTAACAAAATATTTATATATTTAATTATATTGCGCATGATCCTGAATCAGCAGAGAACTTATGATGTGTTCCAAAATTAGAATTTTGCACGTTTTCCAGAATATTTATGGGGATTTTATACTTAGTTTGTTCCCAAATAAGTATTTTGAATTTTGGGGATTCTGGTTTTGGAGAAACTGACTTGGGTATTTTTTCTTTAGAATTATATTGGGTTTAGAGTTTATATTGGGGACTTCGTAATCAACTCACCATCAATGACAATAATATATTCCTTATTTATTGTTAGTTTCGCTTTTATGAAAGTCAAATTTCGAATTTCCCTAAAAAAATCCTTAACTAAAGCTCTATTTTAAAAATCTCCCTTGTTCAATTAAGCCATTAAATAATCCCATTTAGGAACCCATTCTTCTATTAATTTAATATTATCAAATAAAAAACTATAAAAAATTAAAAAATTGGTCTTATTAATTGAATAAAAAAAACTTCTCAATACTTTAAGTCTAATCTTCTTAAATAAAATATTTCAATTTATTTATTTATTTTTTTTTTTGTATATAAAAATGTACATAAGCCATTAAATATTTCTAATGTTGTACGTTGTAAATCTAAATAAAATAAATATTTACAGAATTTTTGTTTTTTATTTCTAAGTTATTTTATTGTATAAAATAACCGTTTGTGTATATGTATGTGTTTTTAAGGACATTGAACAAAAATAAATCTTATTAAATTGAGGAAGAGTGTAGAAGAGTAGAGTGTGTTAACTCTAGGATTGGTAAAATTTTAAATGCACAACTTATTAGAGTTCCACAACTTATTAGAGTTATGTATAAATGAAATTATAAGCAGCTGTTCCAACCTCTTCTACTAGTCCGACTATATTTTCTTCAGACATTGACCAATAAAGTTAACAATTATTGACAAAATTACAAAGACCCAGCTTCATTAGGTATAGAGTAATACTCATATAAAAAAAAAAGAAGTTGTATGACAGCTACTCGATTCCACTGGATTAGCCCAATTAAATTTTAAACAAACTTTGGCAATAAAACTAAACAATTTTTGGCCCAATTTCAAACACCCAGATCCATTAGGTATAAATTAATGCTCACATAAAATATGAAGTTGTATGGCAACTACTCGATTCCATTTACTTTTCGATTTTGATCCAATTCATACCTTTGAGTATATATCTCCCTCCCTCTTTCTCTGCATCATAAACGTAAAGGCAAATTCATTATACCCCTTTTGTCGTATAGTCATACGGATATAAAATCTTTTTAGAAAATTCTATAGTGAAAAATAAAATCTAAGAATACACAACGACATACATCTATATATGTATTATGTCATTCTGTAAGAAAATTGCAGTTATAATATATATATATATATATATATATATTACATACATATATTCGAATACAAGAAAATGGGAAAAATTTTCCAAGTTTTCCTAGTATTTATATTTCATTTTATAAATCCAAAATAAAATTCCATAAGGAGAATAGTAAATATTCCTGGAAAATTCTTAATTTTACAGTACTTTGTATATGTATATTATGTAAGTATGTATATTTATATATTTGTTGATTGCAGTTTTCGTTATATAATTAAATAATAAAAAAAAAAAACATCTTTTACATTCTTAAGGTATTTTTCTTATATCTACTTTATATATTTTTTAAAAGTAACCTAGATTTTCATTATTTACAACATCATTTTAGAATTCTAACATTTTTATACCCTACACCTATAGAATAGGTAAAGGGGTATATTAACTTTGGTATGGTGTTTGTAACCACCTAAAGGAAGCGAGCTAGATATGGAAAAGTATATATATTTGTGATCAGCGTGACCGCCTTAGTCGATATAGCCATGTCCGTCCGTCCGTCCGTCCGTCCGTCCGTCCGTAGGCACGATAACTCAAAAAATAATGGAGCTATCTTCATGAAATCTTAACTGTAGGTTACTAGGACTGAAAGTACGGCGGGGATTGCATATGGGCGAAATCGGCCCATGGGTTCGGATTCTGGACCTTTTAATCGGTTTCAGGGCTAACGAACAAATATAAAAAATCACGATAACTCAACAACTAATGACACTATCTTCATCAAATTTGTGCTGTAGGTTATTGGTAATGAAACTACGGCGGTGATTACGTACGGTGAGGATTGGACAATGGGTTCGGAACTTAGAACTTTTTGATCGAATTTAGGCCAAACGAGCATAATTCCGAAACCAATGAAGATAGAACCTCCAAATTTAGTATCAGGGTGTCCCTTCCTATTTCCTAAGTGTCTTGTGAATTTGGGTCCCATTGGAGTAGTGCGTCGGGGACCAGCCACACATTTCCGAAGATCTTAAAGCATATCTTTAAAATTAATAAAGATAACAACTTGAAAAAATGTAGAAGCTTCCAATTTGCCACAAGGGTGTTCTTTGCTATCTCTTGCGTGTTCCCCTAATTTGGGATCAATTGGAGTGGTGGTTCTGTACCCCTCTCAGACCTCCCAAGTTTTAAAGGCTTATAATCGAAATTACTAAAAATAGTTACTTAAAATTAGGATAGACCGTTCAAATTATGTACAAGGGTTAACTAGTACTATAAGTACAGCGCGGACTATATAAGGGCGAAATCAGCCCAACGGTTCGGATTCCGGACCTTTTAATCGATGTCAGGGCTAAGGAACATATATAAAAGATCACGATAACTCAACAACTAATGAGGCTATCTTCATGAAATTTGTGCTGTAGGTTATTGGCAGCGAAACTACGGCGGTGATTACGTACGGTGAGGATTGGACAATGGGTTCGGAACTTAGAACTTTTTGATCGAATTTAGGCCAAACGAGCATAATTCCGAAACCAATGAAGATAGAACCTCCAAATTTGGTATCAGGGTGTCCCTTCCTATTTCGTAAATGTCTTTGAAATTTGGGCCCCATTGGAGTAGTGGATCGAAGACCAGCCACTCAGTTCTTAGGCCCTTAAAGCATATTTTCGAAATTAATAAAGATAGTTACTTGAAACAAATGTAGAAGCTTCCAATTTGCCACAAGGGTGTTCTTTACTATTTCTTGCGTGCCCTCCTAATTTGGGATCAATTGGAGTGGTGGTTCAGAACTTCTCTTAAACCCCCCAATGTGTAAAAGCTTATCATCGAAATTAATAAAACTAGTAACTTAAAATTAAGATAGAGCGTTCCAATTGTGTACAAGGGTTAACTAGTATTGAAAGTATGACGGGACTGCATATGGGCGAAATCGTACCATAATTTCGGGTCCTGGAACCCTTGAAAAGTTCAAGGACCAACAAACATATATCTTAAAAACACCATAACTCAAAAAATAATGCCGGTATTTAGATGAAATTTAACAGTAGGTTACTAGTAATGAAAGTACCATGGGAATTGGTTGTGGTCGAGTTTAATTTCGAAGCCAAAGAATATATTTCCTATGTCCTATGTGTCTCCGAAATCTAGACTTAATTGTAGTGGTTCAGCTATGTTCAAAGGTACTTACTGCATTTATGTAAAATTTATTTTTATATTTAAATGAATTATATGAAAAGGTGTAAATTTTTAATTGTATTTTAGAAATACATTTATTGCATATTTTGCGTTTATAAGTTTTTCTATTAGGTATATAAACTAACCATTTAAAATAATTGCAATTTTTAAAAATTTGGATTATTAAATATATTATGCTTTGATTATCTTTTTATCACAAAATTTAATAATTAGAATTTTTTCATTTTGTAATTGAATTGGAATAAATATATTTTCATTTATTTCAAGTTTGTTTGTTTTTTAATATTTTTAAATAGATAAATTAGTAAGAATTTATAGTATTTTTTAATAGATAGGGTAATTAGAAAATGTTTTTAGTATTATACAGTTAATTTGGTTAGCTATGTCTTACGATCAAATTAATAACAGCTTCTATGGTGTTAAAATGACTTATGGATATGTCCTTAAATTTGAACCAAATAGGTGTAGGGTATTTCTAAGTCGGTTGCACCGACTGACTGTTTCTTTACTTGTTTAATATATATTTATATAAATGTATATAAGCTTTTCTTAGTATATATTTATTTAAAAAAAATGTAAGTAAATATATAGTAAATATAAAAATAAATGTAAGAATGTGTATGTGTTATTAAAATGAAATATCTTAAGGAATTAAAAGAGATAAATTTTAAAAGAATGTAAAAATTAAATGAAAAATTTTTATTTACAAGTGAATATTCAGTAAATTCTTTTATACAATTTATATATTTTTTTTTATTATTATTTTTCAACATGATGTCAAATTTTATTAGGAGGCTGTTTAAATATTCATTATTTCTAGGAGTTTTGCAATTAAAATTTATCGTAGTCCTGGAAATATTAGGAAGTCCTTTGATAGAATCTGAAATTAATAAGATTTTATATTTAACAAGGATATAATAACAGTTTATCACATTTTAACACTCCCATTTGGTATCTGACCGGTCGGAAGTTGATGACTATTAGAATAATGTAGGATCTCTGAAAAGACTTTTGCGTTAGACTCCCAGAAAACAACTTTAAAAAGTTCTTGAGGGTCTTTGAATGTTAATTATTAGTGCATAGTTAAATGCAAAATTTAGTTGGTCTATTGCAGATTTCTCGAGTGGCTGCCATACAACTCCTTCTAACATTGTTACAAAGAAACTTTAAAAATATATTAAGAGGGGCTAAGGAAATATAAAACTGTATTTCACATACATATAATTTTTGTATTCATTTATTTGACTGGCTTTCCATAACCAACATTATGATAAATTTTTCACACAAATCTCACAACCAATGCCATTTACAATAATTGGAAATGCCCAAACTCTGTTTAACAAAATATTGAAAATCTTGATTTTATGCAACCCCTACCTAGAATAACTGTAAAACCTCTACTTAATTGTTTTTTCACTGAATAACTGTAAAACCCCTATTCAGTTGTTTTTTCACTTTTCAATTTAGGCGGCAGTAAATTTCTGCTTATGTTTTACATATATATCAAATAAAAAAGTAATTAAATGGAGTACATTCTTATAAAACACTGGCAACAGGAACAACCCCTTATAAAGTATATGGTCAATTAATAATACAGGCACTTTCCAAAAAATACAGGCACCTGCGAGTATTCAAAAATATTTTTTCCTAATATTCTTAAAAGTAATCTAATTTGAAAACTTTTCGAAGACTTTTTTGGAAGCACCCTGCAAACTTATACCCTATAATAGGATAAGTTATCAATGATACAGACAGTTCAGAGCTTAGGAAGTACGAACTTAAATTTTGAAATTCAGATATTTTAAACAATTTTACCGTAGATTTGAAAATTAATATCATCTTCCACCAGTCAACAAGTCTGATGTATACCTATATCTTACGGTAAGATAAGTTAACAATAATACATACAATTAGGAGGTACGAACTTTATTTTCGGAATTCAGATATTTTAAACAATTTTACCGTAGATTTGAAAATTAAAATCGTCTTCCACGAGAGTTTTAAGAGCACCCTATGATTCAGTAAATCTTCATGTATAACTATATCTTACGGTAAAATAAGTTAACAATAATACAAACAGTTCAGAGCTTAGGAAACACGAACATAATATTCAGAATTCAGGTATTTTGAACAATTTTACCGCATATTTCAAAATTAAAATTCTCTTCCACGAGCCAATTAGAATCACCCTGTTATTCAATACTCTACAATTTAAGAAAAATGTGATTCAAAGCCCAACTTCATACACATGTACAATGTCTACTTAATATAAATTCATTTTTTGTCTTATTAAGTTATTATTTACAGTCCCTTGTAGCAGGACCGTTTATTATTATCATTATTATTCTTTATTTACTGTTAATTAAAATATATAGGTGAGTTTGTATAAGGACCGATTCAATTAGAGCTTAAAAAAAAATTTTGAATGAATCTCTTGTAAATACAATATACAAGTATTTTACTTTTGTTTTTTAACTCTTTAAGATACAAAAAAAACAGAATTGTTATTACTTTATTTATTTATACATTTATTTATTTATTTATTTTTTTTTATTATTTTAATAAACTTTTGGAAATTTTAGCAAAAGATACAATTGTGATTCTGAGAATATTAAATAAGAAACGTACAAGATACATACATAGTGTTTTGTACTAAATGAAGATAAGTTTGAAAAACTTTAGAACTCAAAACTAGAGCAAGTAAAAAGAAGAAACAAAAATTAAATAAATAAGTAAATAAAACGAACGAACGAATGAATGTGTGTCAAGTGACTTAAAAAAAAGTTTTTTTAACTTTCTTCACTGTGTTTTTTTTTTTAGTTGAATGAATGTTGAATATCTGTTAAGTGCAAATGCAAATTTTTCAAGTGCTACGATACTTTTTTTTCAACCCTATAAACATGACAAACTGTAAAATGGAAAATGGAAAATTTTTCCCACTTGAATTAGTTAAAAAATGAAAAAAAAAAAAAAAAAATTTTCTTTTAATATGTAAAAATTTTCTTTTAAAAGTTTTAGTTTTTCTTTTATTTTTTGGAAAAACATTTATTTTGCAATTTTAAATGTGAAAGTTCAACGACTGTTTTCTATTTTAATAAAAGGAAAAATGATAAGTGTTAACGAACTTAAGTTTTTCTTTATAATTAGTTTATTGGGTTCATTTTATCATGTGGTGGTAGTAAATAGGTATGTATGCGTGATTTAAATGAAAAATTTTTTTCTATGAATTGAATAGGTCTAATATATTTCCTAGAAATTATTTTGTATTATATACTTAATGTAATTAAGTGAACCAAAATTAGGTTTTAAATGAAAATAGGCATATGAGTACTGTATAAGTACTGTAAATACGAGTGTATATTGTATATATTATTAAAATGTGTGCAGGTAATTGTAAATATATGTACGTGATATTTTAGCTAATTTTTTGAAATTTGTTTACGCAGAGTGTTGGACGCAATCCTTTTATTGATGAGGGTTAAGATTCGAACATAGGCCAGGACTCTTTTGAACTAACAACTTATCACTAATCAAATAATGAAATTTTTAATTAAGCTCCATCGTACTAAAACGATATTTGACAACAAGTGAATGAAGTTTAATTAGAAAAACACACTGACTTATCAAAATATGATTATTTGATTGGTGATAATTGGTTGATGCAATTGGATCCAGTCTAAGTTAGAATCTTAATCCTCATCAATAAAAGGGTTGTGTCCGACACTCTGTGTAAATAAATTTCGAAGTTAAAATAATATAGTCTTCTGACATGGAGGCTGAACCTATTGTGACTTTTTGAGAACTCTATAACCTGTGGAGGTGGGCAGATGAACAACAAGCTTGATTAAGGTTTTTTTAATCTAATATACTTAATATAATTTAGATTTTGAAAACTAATGATATCACTTTAAAAAGTTTACTTCTCCAAGATTTTAAAGATTTTCTAAAAATTTTCAAAATTTATAGAGTTACCACACTAATTCGAGGAAAACTTTGTTTAAACTCGTTAAAAATATAACACTGCAATTTTTTAACATACAATTTTCTAATATTGAAAAAGTTTTTACTTTAATATGTGGTGAAAAAATAGATCAATTGTACATTAATGAATTATGAAATTTACTCCCTCTTCTAGCTTAATGCAATATTCAATCCTAGAAATATGCAATTTTCAATTTTACATATGCACATTTATGAATTATTGAATTTACTCCCATTCGAATTTTGAACAGAACAATTAAGGGCAAATAATGTAGTTACACTAGAAATTTAATATACATTAATATTAATTATATCAAATAAGTTTGAAGGCACTTATCAGTGTATATAAAACTATATAATCTTCAAAGAAGGATTTCTAAGAAGGACCTTACTAAGTAAATGAAAATTACATGAAAAATATTGATTTCCTTTTGCAATCAAAAAGGGCAAAATTGATACAAATAACTATAATTATTTGTGTCTAGGAACACACTTACGCCCAAAATATATATCCGTAAAAAAATCAATCAAATAATCAAGTAATTACATAGTACTCAAGAATTTCCTCTGCAAAGGCACGCAATAGAATTTTTTATTTTAAAAAATTCTTCAACATTTATAAATAATTAACACTGATACAAACTCTAAAATTATAAATAAATTACTTTGTAAATATTTGTACGTATATAGTATGTAATTGTATGAGTAAATTAATCGACCATTGTTTATACAATGTACGTAATATATTGACAATTTTTTTTTTTAAAACAAAGTCATTCAAAATAAAAGTATTGTTTTTTATTTTGCCATTCATTAATTTGTTTTTGTTGTGTTTTTTATTACTACACCAAAGGCAATTATTAGTTTAACCCAATAAACCCAACACGAAATCAGTTTTTTTGTTAATGTATAATAAATAAGTTGTTTTGTCGTCCCTAAAGGAATTTAACGTAAATTGAAAAGACCACAGGTGGTAAATTACATTTTAACTTAACTTGTTGAATACGTTTTTTTATTATTTTTTTTTTACTTCCGCCTTTTCGTAATCATCAATAATTCAAAAACTCCTTCTTCATTACATGTATACTTATTTATTTTGTTTTTGTTTTTAATTTTCGGTCTCTTTCTTTATATTTTTCCTCCCTTTCTATTTGCCTCACTTTTCTTTTGATTTGTTTTCCATTCTAAGTATTTTAACAGTATTTTGTTTTGTTTTTAAAAAATTTTAAATTAAAAATTAAATGAGCCTAAAGTTATGCAATAATAATATATACTTTAAATATATACTTTAAAAATTTTTGGATTAAGATCAAAAGGAATTTGATGTAATTACGAGGTCTTTGTTTAAAAAATTACATTTGGAATAAAATACATTATTCTAAAATATTTTGGTCTAAAAAATAAAATTTTGTGATCCTAAAGTTATGCAAATATAATATTTATTTACTTTAATATCAAAAAAATTCAAAAAATGTTAAAAGCTAACTAATTTTGTGTATTATTGAAGTTTTTGTTTAAAAATATTAAATTAAGAACATGAAATGGAAAACAAATCCACTAGTCTAAAATGTTGTGGTCTAAAGAATTTTAGTCTGAAGATTTTAAACCAGCAAAAGTTCTTTTTCTGAAATTTGTTCTGAACCCCGATATTTTTTAAAAATTTTAAAAAATGAATTAAATTGTAGGTATTATAAAAAAGGTCTAGTATGTTTATTATTAGACTAATGTGTTTTAGAAAAATGACACTGTATCAATAAACTGTTTTTGAAGCCCTTTTAATTTTTTTTTCCGATTTTTTATAAAAACAAAATCCCTTATAACTTCAAAAACACGGTGAGATAAGAGAAAATATGATTTATTTATGTGAAATAAATAAAAACAATCATTTAAAAATTGCTTTTAAGTTTCAAAAAATTCATTAAATAATGATGGCGTGCTGATAAAAATAAAATGATATAAAAAAAAGTCTAGTAGACTAACCTTGATGTGTAAACAAAATAATAAAATAACGTATACTGCCAAAAATAAACACTGTTTTATCTTCTTTGTCATAAAATTCTGTTTTTAAAATTTATGTTCATACTTGTTTATTTTACTTTTAGGGCCTTTTTGTAATTTATTTAAGTTTACATAGGATATTCAAGGGCTTTGTTTAACAAGGTTTTTATTTTGTAAATTAAAAAATAAAATATATTTTAATTGCTTTGTCGTCCTTCATGTATTTCAAGTATTTTGATGCTAGTCACCTTTTTAAAGTTTTTTTTTAACAATTAAAGGTTTTAAGTAATTTTGAATATATTTAAATGTTAACGTTAAATTAATATTATATCAAAAATTTTTTTTAAATAATATACACATTATATAAATAAAAAGCTAAAAAAAAAAATCCCTAACCATATGCAATATCAAATCCTAAAAATAGGCAATTTTTCATTCTGCCAAATAATAAAACTTTTACCCTTACCGCCAATCAGAGATCCAAGTAAAATTGAGTTAACTGGCGATTAGAAAAAAACACTGCCATCATTAATGAAATAAATCAAACAAAACGAAACCCTAAATATATACCAATATCCCATCCTAAAAATATGCAACTTCTTTTATAGGAAATTAATATAACTACCCAATTCACCGTTAATTTAAAAGTCCAAGTACAATGAAGTTAATTATATATTTAAAAAAATCCTGCCCGACAATATAAAAAATTTTCATAAAATTCCTAACTTTATGCAATATTCAATCTTAAAAATATGCAATTTTTCTCCTGAGAAAATAATATAACTTGGCAATTTAAAAATTAAAGATCTCGTTAAAATAAAATAATGACGTGTATATTAAAAAAAAATTAAAAATTTAAATCCTTAAATTTATGCAATTTTTCTATCCTACATGTATGCAATATTCCAATTCATTAAAAATACATGACCAATAACAAAGGATATAATATTTTTTCATTAAAAAAACTTTTAAACAATTTTTTCTTTTTGAAATATAAAATAAATATATTTAAAAAATTTATATTTGAAAAACTTAAAAATTTTTTAGTACTTAATAACTTATAAATAATAACAAAAAATATTCCTTATTTTTCTTTTAATAATTTATCATGTTCCAAAAAATGAAGAACAAAACAAATCCTCTACAGGATATCTTTTATAAAAACAGATGAATTTATTATGAAGGACATTCCGATCATAAAAAAAAAATCAGCAAAATAAATTATTTAATCTTTCATCAAAATATACAAAAAAATAAAAAAAAAAAATTTAAACGATAAGAAAGTTGGATAAAGCCACATAAAATTTTATAACTACATTTATTTGTATTTTTTTTTTTTTAAGATGGTTTTTCATCTCATAATTTTTCATTTCATTTAACTGAAATGGAATTTTTATCCACTTACACATTTTATCAAATACAAAAAAATTAAATTAAGAAATTTTCCAATAATATTTTTTTTTTATTATTATTTATTTTAAATCTGTTACACATCTTTTTTTAATAATGTTTAATTATATTAAAGAAAATTTTCCACAAAATAAATCAATAAATTAATCGATAATTTCCACATTGTTAAATAAATTCTTAACATACGTTGCACATATAAATTTGCTCTTTTTATCTTAAGTATTGACCATTTTGTTTTAGAAGTTATCTTTCATAATTCAATGGAAACAATTTCATTGGTCAGTAATTTTATTTGTTTTAATAAATATTTTTTTGATAAGATATTTATTATCTAATAAGAGTGTATAAGAAAATTCGTATTAGAATTTATTGATAAATAAAACCTAATTAACTGTAACATATTTTATGGATTTTATCTCATATACAAAAGACAAGTATCCGGCAAATTAAGATTGTTTGGAAAATAAGGAAGAAAATTAATGAATTTAAGAATTGTGTCGCTTTCGTCCTTTTTAAAATATTTTCAATAGCAAAATGTAAAGTAAATTTTAGTAAAACCTTATCAGATACGAGACACCACTGTATCTGTCGTTAACATCGAAATAAATACTAATACTTGGTACTATGTTTAAATTTTCAAAGGAATTCCAAATTTTACAGGTCTTCCAGTTTTTAATGCGTTAAAATGTGTAATTTTAATGCCCTATTTGTTTTTAAAAAATTTTAAATTAAATATTAAATGAGCCTATAGTTATGCAATAATAACCCTTATTATTATACTTTAAATTAAAGTAATTCAACAAAATTTTGGATTAAGATCAGAAGGAATTTGATTTCATTTTAGAGGTTTTTGTTCATATTTAGATTAAAAATCCATTCTTCTAAAATATTTTGGTATAAAAATTAAAATATGATAAGCCTTAAGTTATGCAAATGTAATATTTATTTACTTTAATATCACAGTAATTCAAATTTTTTTGAAAGAAAATTAATAAAATTAAGAAATGTGCCTCCTTGTTTCTGCATTTTTTTAAAAGTCTTAATAAATGCCAAATTTTTTTCAAAATATTTTTTGGAAAAAGTGCTAAAAAGTGAAAAGTAGTAAAATATAAGATATTACTTACAGTTTATTCAATTTCACAACGTTGTGGAAAAATTATCAAAATTACGGAAAAAATAATAATATAATTTAATAAAACAATTTTCTTTAGTTGTTTTTAAAAATTTTCCACCAACTTAAATTTCACTTGTATATAATACCTGAAAATCAAATAACGGTTATTTACCGTTTTCATTACACTCCACTAATTAAACATATTATTGTAATTATATTTAAATAAATAAAAAGATTTATATCATGATTTCTTAATTAGTTATTTTCATACTACAGGTAATTCGGGGGTAATATAATAAAAATCTCTTGCCCCGGAAAATTAACATACATTAAAATACTTACTTATTTTTAACCGTTATATTGTGCTTCATAATTTTTTTATTTTTAAGCTTTTCATTTGCATAATAAGATACCGTATTTTTTTCAGTTATTCAATGGCTTGTTTTTGTATTTCGCAATTCGTGGAAAACACTTGTCAAAATAAAACGAATTTTATGAATTGTTTTTTCTTTGTGTGGAAATGAAACATGATAAATTGATAAAATCTAAAATAATGTTCATACCTATATACACAAGTACATATACAATTATATAACATAATGAAATACCTATATACAAAAAAAATACTTTGAAAAAACAATGAAATAAAGCAACAGCTGAAATGATTTTTGAAATATTAGCCAAGTAGGAGGCCAGCATACAAAACAAAATTTATGGCTTCTGTCTGAAATGAAGGAAAAACAAAAAAAAACAAAAAAATAAAAAAATCAGAAAAGAATATTAAAGAAAAAATATACAATACAAAAAAAAGGGTTAGAAAAACAATTGGATTTTTGTTTTGAACTTTTTATGCCGCCTTGTGTTCAAAAATGAAATTTAAGTATTATATTTTCCGCGTAAAATGGTACAACAACAACAACAGCAAGAAGCACAACAACAACAACAACAACAAAACCGAAAATAAACAAATAAATACTACCGGGTGATTTAGAATTAAAACCTGTCTAATTATCTACACAAGTTCTTTTTATTAAAGTGGCGAACATACAAAGTAAACTTCAATTGAGCATTTACCGTTATTATACTTAATTTAAGAAGTGGTTTGAAGTGAAGACAGAATCATGTATTATTTTTTGGAATTTTGGTGTTAGATCTTTATTATTTAAGGGTTATAATTAAAGTTTGAATTTACCTCCGAACCATGGGGTTCTAATGTTAATCGCAGAACAAAAAACAGCTTCCAAAAATGTTAGTGCCATTATTTTCAGACTTTTCTTAATTTTTCCCCCTTTTTAGTTTCTGTCACAGAATCGAAGACGAGGTATTTGACTAATTACTTCGGGTCGACTATTGGATACTAGGATAGGATGCATTAGAATCGGAATTGTTCCACAAAATAACTTAGATTTCAAATTCGGTTTTTGGAACATGATCTATCTAGTTCTATCTAGAACCAAATTAGCGAGGATAAAATGTATTTAGGAAATACTAAGATTTATTCTAATAATGTTTCGGTTCGAATTCTTGTTTCTGATAAATCATTTTTACACCTACAATTATTTTTAAAATAGAGAGGGTGTAGTTAGCAAAACTAACTTAAGGATGGATTTTTAAAAATTTTAGGCTACCAAAACTTATAGAAAATAGTTTATATAAAATTGTTTTTGAATCTTGACTTTGATTCAGTTTTTGAATCAAGAAATAAGAGCTAAAAATAAGCTTAAATTAGTTACTTTCAGATAACGAGGTTTGGAAGCTGAAGGAACCTAGCTTCCGTACAAGTTTGGTTCTAAAGAATAAAATCCCTCAACTTCTATGTTTAATAAAATGACGGGAGATAATTACGGATACTTCCAATTCCAATTAAGTTTAACGAAATTCATACCATTGAATGCGTTGTAAAAATTTCTTGAACGGATGGACAATTTTTCGCACCCCATCACAATTTTTTAAAATTTTTTAATAAAATTGAACTTAACAACTTTTTTGTTTTGTAAGCATTCTCAGAAATCACTTCTCAATGTTTTTTTTTAGATAGAAACCCTGCAAAGGAAAACAGCGATAAGCAAAAACATCAAAATATTTAAAAGTGTGGAAAATCGATCAATGAAAAACATAAAAACAAAATAATTTTTTTTAGAAAACATAGAAATATTTTCATTTTCAACTTTTAAACTTAATTTAAAGCCAACAACAAAAACATGTAATAAATTATTCCCTAAGGAATCCCTTTCGAAAATTTTTTTCAAAATTTTCTTATTTTTTTACTCTAGTTATTTTTGCGTTTTAATATTTCATAATTTTGTATTCTATATCTCTTTCTTTTTTTGTTTTTTAATTTAACCGTGTTGAGTTTTTTATACTCTTACCATACTTTTGTTTTTCTTTAATTTTCTTTAATGATTTTAACCATGGCTTCCCTTTGTTTTCAGTAGTTACCAATGCTACCATCAGAGAAAAAAAAAAGTGTGGAAAGGTAAATAATGAAAAACAAAAAACAAGAATGGCGTATTAAAAATTCCAGGAAAATTGTTTTCTTTGTGTTATTTTTGGGGAAAAAATTTACATAAAGGTGTAAGAGTAAAATTATCCAGAATCGATATTCCACAAAAAAATAAATTCTTCAAAATAAATAATTTTAAAAAACAAATATAAAGACACTCTGTTACACTTAAATAAGGACATGGACAAATTTATATGTAGAGTTTTTTAATACCTGTAGAATTTTCCTAGGTTTTTGGAACTTACCACGGATTTTTTTACAACTTTAGCATTTTTTTGAACACAAAATGTATGTTTAAACGAAAAAAGATTACAAGATCATGACATAGTGTTTGTGCCGAAACGGGTTAACGAACCAAATTCTAAAAAAAAAAACACTCTTTTTCTGAACAAACAAATTCTCTCCAAATTTTATAATTCGCTTTTCAATTTTTTTTTTTAACAAACGTTGTGCTGAAATTGGTTAATGAATTTTAAGTTAGTTTATATAGTCAAACAGTTTGTAAGTGTCCCAATCCTATGTCCCAATTGAGTGAACGGATTCCTATAATCAAAAACTGAATTCCCATTCCGAACTTTGTCGGGAAATCAGTCAGACTAAAAAGGTTTTGTACTCTTACCTAACCTCCTAATCTAAAAACCAAAGTAATTAACTACTTCTATTGTTGTTATCCAATATATATGGCGGTACTAATTGGACTTCCGGTGCTTCTGTTTATAATTCACCCACAAAATTACTATATATAAGCGTTTTTATATGAAAGGGGATCGTTTTTTCAAAAAAAAATATATTTCAACTTGGGCTTCGATAGAACTACAGAACGCTTAAAAAAAGAGATTATTGAAATAAAGGGGCCTTGTCAACTCCTCTAATTAACCCCTTCGATGTTTTGACCATTTCAAAATTCTGAATGAAATTTAATCCTTTTCATTAATGTATATATTTTTTTTAAAAGTTTTAATTAAATGTCTACGTATGTTGCTACACACACCAGTATAAAATAAACCCCATTTAAATACAGCATTACCAATACTTACCAAGACAATCGATTAGAAAAAAGCAGAATAAGGTTAAAAAAATAAACTTATTTATAAATTCTTTTTACAAATTCAGGATAATGTTGATTTTGGTTGGGTTGAGTATAAAGTGAGGGAACATATTGGCGTGATACTTAATATATCATCATATTTATCATATATCATTATAAATATATATTTATAATATAATATAAGTATGTAATTAGCAAAACTTATAGAATTTTAGAATTTTATAAGTGTTTATTTAAAAAGCAAAAAAAAAAAATGATGAATATGATAATGATAACATCAACAATTAAGTATAGCTAGGGTTTGTAAGTGAGTTATCGATTTAAAATTGAAGTTCTTTAAATTAAATGAAATTTAGTTTTGAGATGAAAATTCTGATTATATTTTTTATTTTTTTTTTAACACGCAAGTTAAACCTAAGGAACGAGTTCCATTATACATAGCTAGGAAAATAGATATGTAAGCTTGACAATGAGGCTAAGGAGTTGAAAGGAAAATAGGATAGAAGAGGAGAGTTTGTTTTTTTTATTTGAATTTGTTTCAAAATGTTTCAAATTGTATAATAATCTATTTCTATCAGAAAGGAACACATTGGATGGAAGCATATTCCATATTGTAGCAGTTCTCACAATAAATGAATTTCCATAACCAGTTTTGAGCCACCTAGGGATATCCACTATGTAGAAGTGAGCAATTGAGGCCATCCTGTTGTTGTGTTGGAATTGTTTAAAAAGAAGCATTATTAACCCTTATATTTGGTTTATTATTATAAGAAAAAAACTCCCTAAAAGTATGCAATTTTGAGTTAAATATGGCTAAATGACGAGACATAAGAATTAATTTAAGTTTGAATTAGTCAATATCATAAAATTTCTAATGTATTTAAATTAACGGTATTTTATCGAATAAAAGGAAGATCGAATAAACTCAAATAAGATACAGCGTATAAATATTAAAAAAAAAACAACTTAAGAAACGAATCAATTTTTATGATCCCATAGTTTATAAAAAAAAACTTTTGTAAAAACTTTTCATTAACCTTATAATAAAATAAGTAATATAGAAGTTAATTTCATTATTAAATTATGCAATTTACAATCTTTTACTTTTTTTTTTTTTTTTTTTAATAGCATTTCTTTCAAAGTTTGCATAATTTTAGGTTACTATAACATCGTCATAAAATTAATATTGAAAACTTTTTTTTCATTAATTTTGCATTATTTATTGCATCGGGTTCATAAAATTGTTTTTGTAAATTTCAAGGCTTCTCAATACTGGTAAAATTGACTTTTATTTTTTTTTCGAATTTTTTTTAATGAACAATTTAATGTAATTTTCATTTTACCGTTATCTTAAGATACATTTTTAAAAGTATATATTTCTTATTAATGAATATTAGATACTAAAGTAATATGTATAAAATACCAAAGTATCTAAAACTAAAAGAAATTAAAAAAAAAAATTCTAATAAAATTTTATTTTAGGGTTGAAAAAGTTTTCCATTAGTTTTTCTTTTTAATAAAAAAAAAAAAAAAATACAAAAACTTTTAAAATTTATGAATCAACTTTTTAGACTTTAACAAAAGTTATACTTGGGTGTTTTTATTTTTTTTTAGTTTAAGTTTTTATACCCGTTTTATTACTTTGTTGTTTTTAAATTTTAATTTGAATCTTTTTTTTTTTATTTCTTAATAAGATGGAAAAAAAAAGTTTTTCAGAATATGAGAAAATTGTTTTAAAAGTTTTTTTACACTATGATGACGTTGAAATATTGATAAGAATTTTTAGAATAGAATTTTTTTTACTTATCAATATAAAATGAGGCCGAATTTTATATGAGATCATCAATTTTTTATTGAAGAAAATGGAAAATGTGAAAAATTTTAAAATTGAAAATTATTTGGAAAATAAATTTTTTTTTTTTGTAAATTTTATATCAAGTTTTTAATATTGTACATATTTTTAAGATATTTAATTTGTCTTGACTAATTGGTGAACTTTTTTGAGGGGCTTCAGCATTTGGTTTTGGGTTCAGATTACAGAAGTGGAAAATTATATTATCAAATTATTTAATTATATATTCAAACCAAAGGGTTCTACGTTAAAAATATTAATTAAAAATTATAAATTCCAAATTTTTACTAATTAATTATTTTAATTTCCGGCTTAAGCTTTTCCGGCTTAATTTAAGTATTTTGATGAAGGAGATATTTGCATTTGTATTTTTTCTTCATTTTCAAGTTAAATTAGTACTAAAAGGGGATTTACCGTTAGTATATTAAATTTTTTTAACATTATAAACCATTTTAAATTATTACTGGTGAGGAAAATTTTGGAAATGAATTTTCTCTAATAATTAACATTTTTTGAACCGGAAATGGATCTAAATATACTATTTGAGAAGTATTAATTCACTTATTTCAAACAATTGAAGTTCTATAAACCTGAAAGAAATACTTTAATCAATTTAAGTTCCTAGTTAAGGAGTTTCAATAAAATATACCAAGGAGAAATATTTTTTACAGACTTCATTACAACTTAGGTCTGGTCTTGGAATTTAAAAAACCAATTAAAATTGGGAGAATCAAATCCATCTCTAAAGTGGGTAGGAATAATAGACTAAATTATTACTTAAAAAAAATAATAATTTAGTACAGAATATTTCTGAATTACAAACTAATGCATCAATACACTACATTTTACACATTTTACACATGACTTAATGTTACATAAATTTACAAAATTTAAAATACATAAATTTATTTTTACACTTTTGTTATCAACTCTGTAAAATTACTGAAAAACAATAGTTAGGTTTAATACATTAAAAATTTAGTAATTTACCACATTTATTTCGAAAAAAAAATTACCATAATTTGCTTTACTAGTAAAAAAACAAATTAGATGTGAAATAAATCAAAAAAAAATATTCAATTAATTAAATTTGATTTAAATAAACAAATATAATATTATTAAATATTAAAATAATATTTTTTAAAAAAAATCTGTCGATTTATATTGAAAAAATTAAATTAAAGTTAATATGTTTATTAAAATTTTTTTAAAGCCGCCTAAGTGTATGCAATATATGTTGTTTAGTGATACGTGAAGTAGAAGGCTTTTTTGAAGTGAAGAGTTTTTAGTTATGATTCATTAATATGAGGAGCTAATTTAAACATTTAAGACTAAAACTAATTAGAAAAACTATAAATTATCATACTATATTCTCTTGTAATTAATTTATTATCTTTATTTTATCATTTAAATATCGTTGTAGTTAATTCATTATTTGTTTAATAATATAAATAAATATCCAAATTCCACTGATACTTCATAAATTTTTGAATTTTTCATTAAATGTTTAATTATATCTCTTAATTTATGGATTAAACTAATAAGTTAATCCTTTTTTAGTCCCCCAGACGTAATAATTTTCCAAACATGGGAAAAGGGATTCTTCTATTTTGAACTTCTAATAATAATATTACTTTAGCACGTGTCAAGTAATCAATAATCATGTTTTATTTATAAATTTTTAAGAGCCACCCAATACCCCATAGACTAAAAATTTGATGTTCTGATTAAAAATAACTGTCTCTCCTTTTATACATACTTAAAAATTGAAAACAATGAAAATCAATAAATTTTCTCATAATACAGGTTAATAATTGTATAACACTATCTATAGTTAACATGTTTTTTTTTATACTCAATTCAATAAATGAATTTGCATTAGGATGTCCTTGTAGTTGTCCTTTACAGAAAAGAGTTAGAAAAGAGTTAATTGTGTATTTTTAAATTAATAACTGGTTTATAATAAAATATACACATGTATATAATAAGTACCCATTTCTAATGAGTCATACATTTATAAAATTAACGGTTTTTTATTTTAAAGACGTTTTTTTATATATAATATTATCAAATTAAAATAATAAATTTTATTTCATTACTTCCTAGAGCATAATTGTATATTCTGGCATTAGTTATATTTATTACTTGCTGTCATTGTATTTCGTAAAATTTAATTTATTATATAGAAATAATTTATGCGAGTCAATAGGTCAATATTCTATTAATGAAGGACACTGGATACTTCCAGAGATGAAGGGTTATTTAAATCCACTATATTTAACATTGTAAATTTCAATTTATTGTGAATATTTTAATGAAATTTATAGTCCTGTCAGTTATTTATTAGAAAATTTTACAAATTTTTTTTGCATTGTCCTACTTTACAGATATTTGAAAATGAGATCCAATTAAAATAACATCATCATACAAATATATATATAAATAATATATCTAGTATTTGATAGTTGTGGTATAGTTGTATATCATTAATTTTTAAAACAATTTTTATAAACAATAGAAAATATTTTAAAAATAATGCAAGCATCATTAGATTGTCATTTGTTGTAAAGAATTTAAATTATTCCTATTTTATTTTTTTAACAATTATTCAAAAACTATTTTATATTTTTTGTTTACTGAAAAAAAAACCTTGAAATAATATCTTAAATTTAATTATTTTAATTGCATTCCCATGTTTTATGTTTGGTTTATTGTTATTTAAACAAAACTGCCTAAAAGTATGCAATTTTGAGTTAAGTATGCCTCAATGTTTTCTTAGGTTATCACTGCTGCTTTAAGAATTGTTTTATTTTAGTCCTCGGTCTTCTATCAAAGTATGAGGTCAAAATAATGAATCCTTTTTAGGCACTGTAAACTGAATAAGGATTTACCGTTATTTAAAAAAAAATAAAGATTTACTTAAAGTTGAAGCTAATATTCGTAAGAATTCATTTAATTTGAATTATTCTTAATGTATGACCTCACTTGAATCCTGAAGGATCCTTATAGTCCTTGTTTTTGTAACTCTTATACTTGTATATGACTATGCACCTTAAAACCAATGACAGAATCTTTAATTAAACCTTTGATCATATAAAATGCAATCAAAAAAAAAATGAGATAGAAAATATGAAATAATTAATTTTCATTTTACATAAAAGGAGTTCTACTTAAATTTTCCACTTCTGCTTTTTTAAAGTTGGAAAGTTTTGAGGTATACTTCTCGCTAGTATATAGAGTTTTCATCTTAACTTAAGATAAAGGAGTTCAAGTATGTTTTTCTATTTTAGTGCCACAAAAATAAAATAATAAAAATATAAAAATTTTTAAGTGTGTGCTCATTTGTCTCCCGATTCTCTTTGTAAGAAAGTAATTTTCTCCATAATAAGTTTGTTTGTTGTTTTGTATAAAATTTATAACAAAAATGTTGACAACACTTCATTTATATGCATTCTCTACTTATTGTTGTATAAAAAAATGAGTTTATTGTTTTTCCAAGTTTTTACTTTTTTTTTTGCTGAAGCTCATAAGTTTTATGTGTCCCACTGAAAAAAAGGAGAAGCACTTAAAAGAAGGTAAGGGGACAGAATGAGTATTTAAAAGAAATTGTTGCATGACAATAAATTTTTTGCATCAATGACTTCTCTAGTGGATAATTATTTTCCATTTTCCATTGTTTTTTTTTTGATTTTATCATTTTTATCTCTTTGTTTTTTTTTTAAAGTGATATAATGACGATAATACCATATCAACTTACTAATCACATTATTCAGATTTTCTATAAAAAAAAATAGCACAAGATTTTTAACATTAGTGCTATTGAATTGATTTTCAGGATTTAAGTATAAAATTGCAGGTTCTATGAAATTTTAAGTCAAAGTTAAAAAATAATTAAAATCAAACTATTTGGCTAGCAAACTTCTTTTAAAACCTCCTGCTAGTACAATTAACAGACTACAAATACTATTTTACTACTACTTTTTGTTTCATTAGCGAACATGAAAATCATCAGAAAATCAAATCCTTTTTCCGTTTTATAACTACGCTTGGGCGCTTAAGGTATCCACTTAAATAACTTAATTTGGTTCTAATTTGCGGTATAACATTGACAGGTGACTACTAATAGTATCTATTCAGTACAATGCAATTCTTTTACAGCTGTTTCTGGAATTACTTAAGCTTCAATCCAGCTAGAGCTTCCTGGAAATCATATTTCAGGCCTTCCAATGTTTTATTTCCAATCCATTAGTATTTGTTTGCGCTTTTTTGAGTTTTAATACCATTAACTTCAATAGGATCTTTCAACGCTGTAGATACCCCAGGGTTCCTGTACTCCCTCTGATTTATAACGAAAAAAGTAATGGAAAATCAAACAAACAGGGTAATAATATAAAACAATCGGAAATAATGAATTTATAAGAAGTGTTTGAAGTTCCTACTTGTAAATTTAAATAAACTTAAGGTTATTTAAATGCATTTTTAAACTTATTCAAATTAAAGACATTTTATAAAAATCCAAATTTAAAACGCTTATTATTTTTTGATTTAAACTTATTATCAGTAATTTTTTACAATATATGTATAAATTTTAAAATTGTAAATATCCTTTTGTAAAAGGACGAGTTTTTTGCAATATAAAAACATTGTTGCATCTTATCATCTCTACAATCAATTCTTCATATCTTTGGGTGAATTTTCCTTTTAATATTTCATTTTATACTTCACTTATTTTTATATCCAAATAGCTACTAATGATAATATCTTCAATATTTATACTTTATTTTTTACCTTTTACTTTTTTTTCAAACAAGGATAACACTTTGTATTTTTTTATGAAACTGAAGTCCTTTTTGTAGTACCAACAATATTTGTGTTTTTTTAAATGAAAAAATTTCCATACAATGCAAAATTTTCTTTTCATATGCTGTGCAGATTGTAGAACTTAACAATACATTGAATCCTTTTATAAATATATATATATATATATATGTTTGTATTATTTAATGTCTAGAGTAAAGTAATTATTATAATAACTACTAAGGATAGTTACAAAACAGATATGCAAAAGCAGGATAATAAGTATTTTGTGAATTATAAATACTATTTATTTATATTATGGATGTAAACGTATTGTATATTACATAGGTGTTCCCAAATGATTGTAATTTATTTAATGGAATTTTTAATTATTGCATTAAAGGTGTAGTCGTTCTTTTTGGTGTTGTTCTACTATTTTCATAATGTAATATGTATATTTCATTTGAATACAGGTTCACAAAGACTGACTTTGATTACATAGATATATGTTTTGACGACAAACGATACTGGTGAATAAGTTCAAGTCATTTGATATGACAAATGCTTAATATCTTACTTTGTAAATAATTTTAAAGCTGTTTTTGTGATACAACTTAAGTTGTATTTTTAAAATAACTCCTGGAATCGACATGCCATATTAAGAGCTCTGTGTAAGTTAGATTTTTTGGTCCAATTTAGCTAATCCTTAAGATTATCCAGTCCAGTCTCCCAAAATGACGTCAATTTAAAGTAACTGCAAGAAGTAATTGAATTCAAATATTTTTAAGTCAAGTAGCGCGTATCTAAAACCAATATCTATTTTCTGGGTCAGTTGCTTCTCTTTGATGCCTGAAGGAGGAGTTAAAGGATTAAATTATAGAACAACGAATTACTGAGCGCTCCTTTTAATAGAGCTCTTTTAAATATACCTCTCCCTTGCCTTAATTTCTTTAGATCAAGTGAGGCCTCGACTAGAAGAAGTCAGGGCTTATGGCAATTCAACCAAATGGACGGACCTCAAATTACTTTACATTTAAGTACTTAGGCTCGTGGAAATTTATCGCGCGACAATTTTTTTAGTTTCATTAATATCTGCGCGGAAATGATTTAATTATATTGTTGCGCGGATATATTTTTCTTTAAAATTTTCGCGCAACAATTTATTTTAGGTGAATTAAGAGGTGACCTTAAAGTTTTTATCAAAATAAGTTAATACGCGTTATTCAAAATGAATATGACTTTTTGATGTCATTGCCCAATTCTGGATGACCTTATGTTTATTTTAAAACCCCCTGTATGTAAATAAATATTCCCTATTTTCTTATGAACAAATAATGGGATTATAAAATACAAAATTATTATTATGATAAAAGTGATAAGTGATAAGTGGTTTTACTGCACTTTATAAGAGTGTTATGGCTTTATATAATTCCAACCTATTTCAATATTTACTTCTATACAGATTGAAAGTGATTATTAAATAATTATAAAATTTATTAAAATTAAATTAAATTAATGACAAACACATATTATATATTATATACATATACGTAAATTTGTATTTCTATATTTTTATATATATACATATATATTTAATATGGATTATACGATTGCCTTTTTATTATTAAAGGATATATGATATAAAATTAATTCAAGCATACAATATAGGTCATTTATAAATGATTAAAAAATTAATATATTAGTATTAAACATTTTTGAATTGGAATGTCGAAAATCAAAATAAAATTAAAATTGTATTTAATAATTAAATTTAATCATTTTAACACAAAATAATTATAATTAAAATTACAAAAATTTTTAATTAATTTGTGTAAATACAGAGATTATTTCAAAATTAATCAAAATTAGTAGGGAGAGAGCAGAAATCGACAAATGATTTATTTCCATAGTTTAAGGGTATTAAAAGATTTATAATGCTGTATTTTTTTTTATATAAATAGATATTAAAATTTAAAATATATAATAAATTTTGTATTATAAAAATATTTATTTCTTCCACTGAATTTTCAAATTATTTAATTGTGGATGCAAAATTTTAGGGATTCTTCAAGTTTTTAGGGGAAGTTTTAATGCATTTTATCCTATCTCTATCTTTAGTTGCTGATTCCATCGAATTTTTATTTTTTTTATAAATTGAAACATTAATCTTAACACTTATGTATAGTTTAATTCGATTAAAACAATAGCCCCTAAAAGTATGCAATTTTGAAATTTCTTAACCAACAAATTTCTAAGTACCAGCGATAGCTTTCACCAACTTTCATTAAAAGAATAGCTTTAAAAGCTTAGTGTAATAGTATTTTTTAAACCTTCTCAAGGTTCTTTTAAAACTTTATTGAATTTTTTAAGTGAATCGCAGTCAAATGAATCATAATTTGATATCGAAACTCATTGTAATTTATTTATAAACCTACGATACCTGATAAAAATATCCTTTTTTCAGTGAATCAGTGAATCAGAAATGTATAATATAAAGTGAAGTTAAAGCTTAAACTGTAGAATTTTTAATTCTACTTTGACAAGATAAACCACCGATTTAGCTCTTCATGTTCAAATTAAAAGCACAATGGATCGAACCTCACGTTGAATGCCAAATTTTTGTATAAAACAATATAACGTACACTGATTCATTCTTTCAATTTAATATTTCACTTCGAAATTCAATTATACAATTTCTTTCCATATTTTTTTCATCCATATACTATTCAGATTATTAATTGCATCCACCATTTATTTTTTTATATTTATGTTTCATTAATATTCGATTCAAATATGTTTCATTCTATTTTGTTTTTTTTTCTTTACTATATTTGTAATGGGAATTAATATTGTTAGCATTTCATATTATTATTTTCAGTGTCCTTTTATTTTTGTAATATCCTGAATAATAGTTAAATCTATATTGCTTTTAATATAAAACTTATCCATGCAAATGCTTGAAACCAATTCGCATTAAAAAGCACTTTATTTATAGATGTTGGATGTGGGACTAGAGATTTGCACTTGAAGGCATTTGTTATAGTTAAGAGTACTACTATCTGGAAAAAATGAAAATTATTACTTTCCGGTTCTAACAGAGCTATTTTAGTCCTTTAAAAGTTATGCAGGGAGTTCAATATTCATCCCCGAATACTATCATTAGTGGTATGATTGGAAATTTTTTGTTAAGCCATAGCACTGTAACATTTGAATGGAAATTTGATTCCTGGCCGACCTGCTTGGGTGCTCAATGGATTTTAAATTCCGTAATGCAATAGTCAGGGATACAATTGATTTTTTAAAATGCTATACACTGGTAACTTCTCTGTGTGCTTACATTACAATCCCACATTACTGATTCATATAACTTAAATTTGTAAGTTCTGATATACTCGTACATAATCCATAGAAAATATTTTAATTTATTTTTCTTTTTTTGTGTCTTTTTTTTCTTGGCTTTTGTTAATATAAAAATGAAGTAAATTATTGGAAGCCGATTTAATTACTAATGGGAGTTGGAGAGTTGATATAATTTTGTATTTTATTCAACTTCATGTTGAAAAAAACAAAAAAAAACTTTTACCACTGGGATTTTTTGGTAATTAAATTTCCAAAAAAAAAAAAAATAAACAAAGAAAAAATAAAAATTAAATAAATATTACATAAAAAAAAATATACAATGTAAATTCTATAATGAAAATCCAATATTTCGTTTAGTTTTTAATTTTAAAAAGGATTATATTGCCTTGTTATATGTAAAATCATTTTTTTTTTTATTTATAGTTGAAATTAAATTCTGAACGCCAGACAAATCGTATGTATGTATGTGTATTTAAAAAAAAAGGATTAAAATGAAAATTTTAAAAGAAAAGATACAAATATAACATTTGGAAAATAAAAGTCCAATGACCTGTCAACAATTGGATTGAATATACAATATAAAATGAAAATGAATTGAGAGACAAATATACATAGAATTTTAATGAAAAGTTTTTAAATATTGGTTTTTCATAAAAATATACAATCAATATTTATATTATAATCAATATATTATTTTCGTTTGGTAAGGAATTATTAATTTTACATTCTAATTGTTCAGCTGTTGGACAAATCGGTTTGTACAATGGAGTGGCACCTTGGAACAAAAGCTTGCCTTTCTCTGTTAGATTTAGTAAAATCAGAGTTAGAAACAAGATATTTAGGATTAAGTAGTTTTTAATATACAATATTTAAATATCATCAACAGCTTCTACTATCTAGGGAATACAATAACTTCATAATAGCATACCCAAAGATATCCATGGAAAAATAAACAAAACAGGGAAAACATTCGGAAGGTTTAGACCTATATTGAACATTAAATAAATACCAAGATCAAAAATAATTAAAATATTCGAATCCTGTATTACACGCACATTAAAAAACCGAAGCAAAATTGACTCCAAACGGATTGCAACAAACACGAGCCAAGATTTTAGTAAATAAATACCATAGGAATCATTTGTCAAATATTTTGGCTAAACTCAATTGGTACCAAAGATTTTTTCATCCTTTAAAGATATCCTTTAAATTGGATTATCCTTTTGATTATCCTTTTATTATCAACTTTCAATAGAATCAAGGTTTTACGTAATAATTAAATTAGTTTATATAATAATCCTGATATAATATTAAAATGAATCATATATATATACTTTATTATATTATCAGAAACTATAAACTGTTGATTGGTAGGAGTAAACCTAATTAAATTTAATTAAGTTTAAGTAATAACATAAAAAAGGATAACAACAAAAACAAAATATATTTATTTTGATTAAATAACCCATTCGAGTTTTTTGTCACCTTAATTAAATCTTAATTTATTACAAAAAATTAAGCAAAAATTTTTTTTGGTCCCATAACCTAAATAAACAACAGCCTTACAATGCAAACAATGAAGGATTCTTGGAAAATTCCTGTTGATTTTTCATTTCCATATTAATAGAATATTATTTTTAATAAAAAAAGATACATTGTAAAACACAACAAAGAGACCAATTAGCAGATGTATACTATATATGCCTAAAGGTTTATTATTTCAAAATTTTCAGAAATTTAGAACAGGAGAGGAAAGCGTTGAATGTGTAATAAACAATATACATATACTTAATTATAGTTAGTATTTTTTTTTTTGGAAAATTACATTTTGGAAAATTTTATTTGAATAATAATATTTTCTTAATTAAAAATTAATTATATATACAAAAAAAATACAATGTAATTATTCTTTAAATAAATATATTTTATTTTAATTAGCATATACTTAACAGATGTTTTTCAAATAAACTTGTATTTTTAGTAGGGTTGTATAGGATTGTGTCTTTAATTATATCAGTCCGATTGAAGTTTGTACATTGTTTTTTTTAATATTGTTTTCCATGTTCATTTTCCGATTTCTCCTTTTCTAATTTTAAGTGGGGGTTCCCATCAGCAGGGTAATGAACCTACATAACATTCTAGTTGTAGTCTGTAGTATTATCCTGATATCATTTTAAACTCTGGCTCCGCTAGTTTTTTGGTTAGACTTAAGTGCTGTAATCACTATCGAAATGCATATGATAGGTGGCAGCTTCTGTGCAGTCTTCAATGACGATATGCGTTAATATTTCAGAAAATATCAAAATATTTTATTAAAGTCACTGATAATTGAGTTTCGAATTATCTGTGTAAAATTGTATACAGCAAAAGAATTTCCATAACCAATTATGAACTATCAGCAGTTGAGTGAGTAACAATGAGGTGTTTAAAAGTATTTAAACGACCAATTGCTGCTCCTCAGTTAAACTTCCTTAAAACTAAGTACCCCTTTAAGTTTAGAAATTATTAAAAGTTTGATAGAAATTTTGCTGCAGGAGTTAAATTAAAGATTTTAATTATTTTAAATTCGTTAGTTAGATTATTCACCATAATTAGCAAAGATTTAAACATTTAACCAAATTACCACCTTTAAAATATAACAGATTTTTATTTTGTTTTGGGTTTTAATCTAAAAATTTAAGGTAAATCGAAGAAAAAAGTTTTTTGAAAAGGGTTAAACAATTGGAGCTATTAATAAAGTTTAATATGAAAATTTTCTTGGAAAATTGTAAAATATAACCCTAGTAACACAGAATTACTCGTTCAATATTTCAACGAAAACACCTTTAACACTTTTATGTGGAAAATAATTACAAAAAAAATAAAAATACATTATTGTTGAACATGAAAAATCAATTAACTAATTTTATTTATTATTATTAGTTATTTGCTGTTTGCTGTTTATATTTTTAATTTAAACTAATTTTTTTTTAATTAAAATTACTTTTGCAACTTTAAAATGAAAAAAATGTTTAGAAACATGGAAAATGTTTTGAAATAATTTTAAAAATGATAAGACTATCTTGAGGCGTCTTTTAAAAGTAATTTAATTTAAATTATATTATTTAAGACACAAAAGCACTTAATTGAGCTAACTTTGCTTTGAGCCAATTTATTTAAACTCAAATTTTCACTCAATGTAAATATGAATGTTACAAATCGAGTACAGTTAACTTTTGACTGTATGTACATTATTGAAGTTACATGAGGACTCAAATGGGAAAGCTTTTGAAGGACTCAAATGGGAAAGTGAACAAATTCATAAAAACTCAAATTACTACTCAAAATAATGCTCAACTTAAATTTTAAAATCCGTTAGTGATTTTAGCAATGAGCTTTTCACATAGGTGGACTAAAAACAATGTAGACTAAATATTGAGCTAGAGAAGCCCTCAATTGGAAACTTCGGTTTAAAAAAAACTCAAAGTTCCGCTCAACGTATTACTCAACTTAAAATTTGATTCCTCTGGTACCTTGTGCCATTTACATATGTTTGAAGACTTTGCGGACTCAAATATTGAACGGTATCTGACTTTGATCAGACCTAACTGTAAATTTTAGGAAGAAAATGTTTGAAAACTGTATTAGATAAAGGTCTCAGAGATCTAAGGCTTAAATTGCTTTTTTTTTGAAATTCTAAAAACTTTTTGTATTCGAATTGTTTTTGAAAAGTATTTTGGGACTTCGTAAGCCCCCATATTAATTTGTTTTTATTAATAAAATCGATTTTAAATCTATCATATTATAGGTTTGATAAATTTTTTGCTTTAAAACTTTTATCAGAGTTTTAATGAATTCGTTTTTAAGACAAGAATATGAAATATAAATCTCCTGCCCCCTTTTGATATTCAAAATTGCTCAATTATGTAAATTTTTTCGTTACACGTTTCACATTTAATAATAAACACATTCAGGTGGTAAAATAACAGTAAAATACATATATTTATATTGTATACTGTATACATATCTAAAGGTTATGCAAATTAAGTTTTCCTTTTAAATGTCACTTACAGATTTTTTTTTGCTTCGGAAAATTCTTTCACCTTCGAACAGAAGAAAAATATATATATATATATATATATATATATATATGTGTGTGTATAATTTTATAGATTGATTGAGAAAATGGCTTAACGGTTAACAAGAAAATAATGGAATAAAGTATTAAATTAAATAACTTTATTTAGAAATTTTTGTTTTTTGTGACATTGATGTATTTGACATTAAAAATAAAAATTTTAAACGTCAAATTTTCTGGAATATCAATGAAAAAGGGTAAAAATCTGTAAAATTTTATGATAATCAAAGGTTATGTTCTACAACATTTACCAATTAAAATGTATATGTGTATACATGTACTTATATTTTTGCACCTGATTAAATTATTAAGAAAATTTTGATTTTGTGTTTAATAACATTTTATAATATTTGAAAATTCATATCAAGTATTATTATTAATATATTTGTCTAGGATGAGGTGTAACAAACGCATTCAATTAAATGTGTTTTGTTGGATGTGTTCAATTATAAAATCTCCTAAAAATATGCAAAAAAATTATCAAAATTATTTTGATGGAAAAATTTTTTGAACAAAAAAAAAAACACAATAATAAAAATTTTGTGGAACACGAATGAAAGAAATTTATGTAGATTGCATAATCCTACCCACATTGCATACTTTTAGGATGTGTTTTATTTTCTCATAATCAATATAAAAAATAAATCAAAATCTGTAGGACGCATTCAATTAAATGTGTTTTGTTGGATGTGTTCAATTATAAAAAAATAAAATATTGACGTTTTGTTGGATGTGTTTTATTTTAGAAAATTAAATATCATAAATTATCATAAGCAGGCCAAAAAATATTTTATTTATTTTTAATAAAAAAAAAAAAATTTTTTTTTGAAATAAAATTTACTTATTAGTTTATGAAAAATTTCATTTCAGTTTTAAAAATCACAGAAGATTTTCTGGAAATTTTAAATATATAGTAAGACATTTTGTCAATAAAAATTAAGAAGTCAATGCTTCACAGGAACATTTGTGTAGTTGGTCTTAATAATTTTCAGTAAATATCTGAAATAAGGGCGAAAGCCCAATGTATGCTTTGATGCATTGCTTGGTTTGCTTAAGCAAATAAACCAAGAAATGTAATAAAGTAATTTCAAAGTTTCCCCTCATCTCGCTCTCAACTCTACCTCATCTATCTCTCATCCCTTCCTTCATAACTTTTTAATTATTTATCTATTTAAAAGTTAAAATAGAAAAAAATTATGTAACAACTGACGGTTGGGAAAGTGGGTTCAGGTATACAATACCTCTGAGTTCAATGCACCATAAAAACCAGACAAAATAGATTTTAAACTTAGTTAGGGTTAGATATAATAAAAAAATTTCAAATAAAATTTATAATTTGCATTTGATAATGCAAAACTCAATTCAAAAATCAACATTTATTTAATACAATTTCACGTACATATAAATAGATACATTATTTAGCATGTTGAATAAGTACATTATAGAACGGTTAGCCTTCAAACAAGTATTTTGATTTGAATCTAAACAAAGGAAACAATATAGAATGTATAGCAACATTTTTTAAAAATATGTATACAAAACATTAATAAATGGAGAAATAGATCATTATTGAAACAAAATAAATCTATTTCACATCTCTTATTAACACAAATTTATCGAACTTAATTTTAAAAAGTACGTAATTGAATAAAAAAAAAAATATTAATTGAAATTAAAAAAACATTTCACCAAGAAGGGATTTGAACTAACAGCCCCAAAATTTTTTCAAATTCAAAACATAAAAAAGGTAGACTAAATAAATTATTCATCTTCAAATTTTTAGATACAACAACATATAAGTTTTTGTTTTTTTTGTACATAACTAGAATTGAAGCATAGTCTGTATTACGTAGAATGCAACGGTTACCATTTTATTTAAGAAAATGGTATTGATATATAATATATGTTTATGTAATATATGTAATTAAATTAGAAATAGTTCTTAATTAGAAAAAGTTCTTCTTTCAACTGACCTTCCGTCATTCTGTGACGGGCCAACAGGTAGTATAATATAAAAAACAAGGTTATTACTTACATTGGATATCGTATATATTACTTATATGCATATATCGTATGTATAAGTATAGGAGTTGGAGTCTTTTAAAAAGTGTTTTCACTAATGGATCAATAACATTTTAATTGATTATAAAAATTTTGGAATATGAACTGTGTTCAAAAGTTAATCGATGTCATTTTAATATTGGATATACATGCACAGTTATAGTTGTGTATATATAAAGTATGTTTAGAGTATATCAAGCGTATATATTATATAGAAAATTTTAATCTTTCTCTGATCCGACAGATGAACAGGATAAAGACGTTTCGGCAATGTATTGAAACTCTTTTGTATTCGTGAGCAATTTTGATCATACTCTTAATTGTGTGAAAACCAGTTTAGTCTCTAAGGGTAAAAGATTAGCCAGTTCAGTCTCTAAGGTTACTATTTGATCTTTAAATTTTTGGGCAGCCCTCTCTTCTGACCTTAACGATAAGATGTACATATTCATATATTGTTCTTCAAATTATTTTGCCACAATTGGCTTCTTTTTGCTTAGGAATCATAATAAGAAGATCTCTTTCTTTATGCGCACCCTACAGACCCTCTATATTCCAAAAGTGGTCTATAAAAAATATGGTTCTCAGACGCCCTAGAAAACCACTTCTTAAATATTAATAATTTGCTCATAATCTCAACCTTAAGTGTCTAGGCTTTTGTATAATAGTATTGACCTAGATTACCTTTTAAGAAATATGTAGTTGCAGGGTAAGGATAGTTGGTTCTAATACCAGTTTTGATGAAGCTAGTAGCCAAAATCTTTACCCACACGTTATGTGCGAACCTGATTCTCTCCGCTCCCACATAAATAACGGTATATGAATCCTATTGAATTGAATATCCTATTTTACATAACTTTTCCAGATTTCTAAAAGAACTCGGTTTAATTACATGTCACAATTACTAAAAGATATCCATATTTTTTTGGACCACTCTGTAAATGCACTTAATACAAGTATGCTACACATTAAAATACTTAATAAATTTATTTAATTGAATTTTAAAAGCAAAATTATATTAAAAAACCTTTACTTATAAAGTATGGCTTAATATATATATATATATATATATCTGCTCATTCGTTAATAAAAAATAATTTTATATATTCCATTTATTTTTCATTTTTGTTTCTCTCGAATAATTGAATTGAAAAAATTTTTGAAAAATATTTTCCTAAGAATTTTTACATATTAAATTAAATTTTTCATTTCCGTTTTTTTTTTTTAACTAAAAGAAAATTATTTACATTTTACTGAAGATTTCACACGTACTTGCTTTACATTTTTAATTCATAATACAAAAAAGAAAAACCCTGTTTAACCCTTTAATGTTTGAGTCTCTCATTCCAAACTTTGCAATTTTAAGTACCATTTGAACACCTCATCCTAAAATGTTATTTGATATTATTTTAATTTAATAGTTTTTTTAAAAAAAATGGTTCTAAATAATCAATAACCCTAGAAAACTTATCCTACCTATAACATCTAAATTAAATGCCTTCGGGCAAAACAGGGTTAAAATTAAAAAGAATTTAACCAAAAAATAAAGTAAAAATACTTTTGTTTTTTTTTTAATTGTAAAACTAGGTCATAGATTCGTTATTTTCATTCTCTTTCTTACTTACATTTTTTTTAATATACGAGTATAAATAGTTTAATTGTAAAAAATAGGTTATATATTAATGAAAGAAAGAGATAGATGATATTAAATTTCTTTAAATATATAGAAAAAATTTTTTTAAACTAATTTTAACTAAAGAATTAAATAATAAATTTTTTTTTAGGAAAAACAGAAAGCAATGTAATTACTGAAAGTTTTTAAAGTCTTAAAGTTGCCATTTTGTTTTTAGTTTTCCCATGTAATTGAACAAGAATTTTCCGACTTTTCCTTCGATTTTTTTTTTTAAAGTTATTTTTCCGGCATTTTATTTTTTTAAATAGAAAAGTCATTGTATAGAAAACTGTAGAATATTAATAATCTTAAAAATTATAACAATTGGATCAAAGTTGTGGTTGGATTTACAAAAAAAAACTTTATAAAAAAAACTGGAGGAAAAAAAGCACGAAAATAATTGGCAAAGTTAGAAAACTTAAGAAATACATTGGAATTTGTTGGAATATTG
Source organism: Dolichopus griseipennis (assembly GCA_963082915.1). Classification (NCBI taxonomy): domain Eukaryota; kingdom Metazoa; phylum Arthropoda; class Insecta; order Diptera; family Dolichopodidae; genus Dolichopus; species Dolichopus griseipennis. The sequence continues at coordinate 6,545,183 of OY720444.1, forward strand.
GGTTTTTCGAATATTTATTACTTATTGTATTGTGATATTTGATTTTTAATCAGTTATTAAAATTTAGGGGTCTTAAGCAATCTTAGATTGAAGACTGCACATAATAAATTTCCCATTGGAGTTATATTTTGTGAACAGTAGACTAAAGAGTCAAAGTTTTTAGAATTGTGAATTTTGGTAATAACTTATCAAATTTATCGAATTTTCTACTGTAAAAATTTAAAATTAGGCACATTAATTATCCCTTAAAACCTGGGAGGTTTTATTTGAGATTTAAAGAGAATTAATACCCTGAGGTATATAAAACTCAAATGCTTAAGGATGAATCCCCTAGCTTCTACTGACTTTTCAATTAAATCGACTTCCTGAAAAATTTAGCCTCTATTTCATTTATTACAAAGTACCCTGGAAATTGGAAAATATTTAGATTTGCAATCCCACACTAGTTAAATTAGTTAAAAAGAATAAAAGCATCTGGGCGGTATTTCTCATTAGTAAGTGAGTTAATCTTAAGTCTTAAGTTATGATCTTAATCCTAATCCAAGTTTTCAATTGCCTTTACTAATAATCTATAATATGGACCTAAATGCCGTTGAATATTTATTATATATTGCCTTTCAATTTCTTAACAAAACAGTTTTTTATTGAATTCTTGGATTAATTCAATAATAAAATTTATTTCAACTTATCCAAAAAAAAAAAAAAAATGGAGGATTAAAAATAAAGAAATAGAATAAAAATTATTTAATGGATAAACTTTTATTTTCTATACATTTTGAACTATATTTGAACTATTCAATGTCTTCTGACTTTAAATTATACAGAATAAATAAATAATGCAGAAGAGAGAAATATCAAATTACAATGGACGGATATTGGTATTAAGGATTTGTACTATAAAAAAACTAAAATATATTGTCATGTTGATCTAAATTAAAAATAATCTTTAATCCTTAAAATATCCTTAAAGAATCGAAAAAAATAAAATAATTGGAAAGGATCAAAATAAGGATATGAAAAATATGTTAACAAAATAACATTGAAATTAAAGTTATTTTTCGAAAATTTTATAATAATATTATAGTAGTGTAATATAACTATTTTAGGATATTTTGTGGAAGGACATTTCTAAGTTTCATTTGTTTTTTATGATTATAGATTTAATAGGAAGTAATAGAAATTGGATATTTTTTTTAAAAAGGGGGGAATTTAAAAGTTTTATAATCTGAGTACCTGAGTTGTAAATGGGATAGATGTTCAAAAGGCTGGCTTTCAATTTCTAAACTCCGCACGTTTGGAGAGCTGGATTTGAAATAAGGATATTTCCTCTTTCCAGATCATATTTCTAAATCAGGTTTTAGATTTAGGACTTTTAAAGGCTAAAACCTAAATTATATCTTCTTTTGAGATTCAGAATCAAAATTTTTCCAGGATCAAAATCTCAAAAACCTAGTTACGCATAAACCTCTTTTTTATAGAAAGTTTTATTTTGGTTAAATTCCTTAATTATTTCCTTCTGTTTAGATATTTAATACTAGATTTTAATCTTTAGGCGGGAATGGGGTATTTGAAATTTTAGGATTTTCGAATATAAGAATTTCGTTACAGGTCCTTGGAATGGTTAAAGTATTAAATTTTGCCTTCTATTCTTTAGAAAAAAAGTATAATTTTTGCATCAAATGATTGTTGCTTCAAACCTAATATTTCAATATCAATTAATAATTTAAAAAATAATTTGCGTTTTGTTAATGGAATCACTTAAAATTTTATAATTAAGTTGTTAATATAAATTTAATGAGAGTTTAAATTATTTCATTTCCTTTTATTTTTTTAATGTATTTTCACAATTAACATCGAAATAATTCCAATTATACACATTTTCCAATTAGCTAATGGAAACTCTTAGTTTTTAATTAAAATTTAAAATTATAATTACAATTAATTTTTATTTAAAATTGTAGGAAAAATATAAAAGATTTCTGTTAACGTTTTGTTTAAAGTTCTAAGAAAAATTAAAGATACTTTAATAAATACTAATAATACTTTAAAAGAATACTGAAATAACTAAAATTTCCTAATTTAACCTAAAATCCATATACTAAGTTTTTGTACTAAAAATTTACTCGATTTCTTGAATATGAATTTTTGTCTGATTTAGTCATACCGAGTATTTTAATAAATTTTAATAAATAACCCTGCAACATATATGGCTGCGTGGCACAGTGGTTAGGGTGCTAACTTTCATGCGAAAGGCCCGAGTTTGAATACCAGTGAAAGTGAAAATACTTTGATGGTGTTCGTCTAGACTCAGCTACCATTCGTCATTTGGTTCAAATTAATGGCTTAGTCCGGTTTGTCCGGAAAAACTCTAAATCACTTTTAATTCCAATTTAGAAAATAAAAAAAGAAAAGAAAAATTCTGCATAATATTAAACAAATGCTTTAAAACCCATCGTTTTGCACGCAATATTGAATATTTAAATTAAATTTAATATTCAACTGATGTTTTATTAGTATTTATTTTTTTTATTCCAATTTAAATTTATATTTATTTATCTATTATATTGGGTTTTATACATTTTTTCTGCTATAAAAATTAAAAATTTGTTTTTTGTATAACAGTTAACATAACTTAAGGCTAACTCTTATTTATTACCACAATGTTAAATTCCGTATGAATCACTATTTTGTAGGGGCATATTTTTTTTTCTGCTGTAGAAACTTGTAATATTTTTCGTATAACAGTTAACATACTTTTAGGCTAAACCTGATTTATTTCCATAATATTAAATTCCATATGAATCACTATTTTGTAGGGGTTTATATTTTTTTTTCTGCTATAGAAACTTATATATTAATTGTATAACAGTTAGCATACCTTTAGGCTTAAGTTTTGTTATTATTATTTGAACTTTTTTCGCATGCTTTTACTACGTTGAATTTTCATTAACTGTTGTGTAACTGATCAATTGCAATTGTTCCCTCTATAAGGGTCAGATTTAAGTTTCTCCCCCTTTGTACTAAATTTATTTGAATGTCATACATTCTTTTCAGAAGTCTGTGAGCTCTTTTTTGCTTTAACAAAAAATCACGAATAATCTAAAAAATAATTTTATAATCTAATAAATGTAATAAAAAATTTTTTTATTTGTATATTTTCAGTAAAAATACAAAATGCATTCAGTTGGAATTCATTCAGCATTAGCCATAAAAAGGCAACGAAAAAGGCGTGATGAACAGAAGCGTGCACGTGAAAGACGTTACAGTATTCAAAGCTCAGAAAGCTGTGATACATTACATTCCCCCCATGGTTCAACTAGAAGAAAATTTCATCATCATTCACATACATCAATTAAACGAGTTAATCCAATGATGGAAAGCCAGGTAAATATACTTTTCATATATATATATATATATATTAATTTTTTCAAACTTAATATTTGCTCCGAACTTCCATTCCTTTAATTATTAAATGGCATACGATGAATATTAAAGAGAAACTTTTGCTAATATAATATAAAATTCTCAACGCTGTGTACTTTAAATATTTCAGCCTAAATATATGCAATTAAAAAACATTTTAGCCTAAACATATGCAACACCTGCATATCTTTGTTATCTGATAATAATTGGTAATGTTATAATATATAATTGTATAAATAAGTTTAATTAAATTAAAAAATAATAAGGCAATTAAAATAATATAAAAAAAAAATTTGTAAATTATTATTCAACATCTTTCATAAAAAAAATAACTAAAATATCGAATAAAATAGCAAATCCAATAAATAATAAACTAATTATATTTAAATCATTTCCAAAAGAAGTTGAATTATGTAAAAGACACTCTTTTTTATCAGCAGACCAATAATCACAATTTAAATCTGGAATAATATATAATTTTTAGCATATCGAATTATTCAAAATTAATAAAATATTTATTTATACCTTCAAAATAATCATAAATTAATTTTCCTGGTATATTCACAATAAGTCCAGCTATTGTTAACTGTAAAGCTAAAGAAAGACTTTTATCTTGTGGCAGAGCACTTCTTAATGTTACAAGTAATCGACCAACAATACAAGTGCCTAATAACATGCCACCCAACAACATTAAAATGTGATAAATAATACTCAGCATTTCACAATCTTCATTATTACATGCTCCTGATATTGCTGACCTATTCATTAATACTAAAGATGTGTCATCACCGCATGAACAGTTTGTGTACTTTTGTTAAAAATTAAATTATTTTAAATGAAAATATTTTTAATTTTAATTTAAGATTTGTTGAATATTTTTTACGTTAAGTGAAAACGTTTTAAAATTTTAAGTTAAAAAGATTTTATTAATTCGTTAAATTTAAAATAAATTCTCTTCATTTTAAGTTAAAAAATCATTAAATCTCTACTTAAATGAAAAATTTTTTATTTTTATTCAAAAATCTTCACTTAAAATGAAAATGTCTACTTCAAAGAAATAATCTTCACTTATAGTACAAATGATTTCACTTAAATTAAAAAATCTTAACTTAAAGTGCAAATGTTTACAGAGTGAAATGTTCTATTTTTTTAAAAAAAAATATTATCTTTAAGTGAAAATATCTTTACTTAAAAAAAAAAATGTTCACTTATAGTAAAAACATATTTTCTTAAATTGAAAAACGTTGACAAAGCAAATATTTTCACTTCAAGGAAATATCTGTCATTTATAGTAAAAACATTTTTGCTTTAATTTAAAAAACGTTCACTTAAAGTGAAAATTCCTTCATTTAAAGTAAAAAAAAAAGTAAAATTTAAAAGATACTTAATAAATACTGAATATATATATACTAAAATACTTACAATAATATCATCAATTGATTCAATTGATTTGCAACCAGCATGACATGGTGAATAATATGTTAGAGATGAATAAAGTGAACAAACAGGTGTAAATGGTACATTACAAAAACAATTACTTGAACAATATGGTTGCATTGTTATAATTGTGTAGTTAAATGATGTTGAACAATTTAAAAATATATTTATTATAAATATTAAACATATTAATATTTCAATTATAATATTCCATCTTATTAATTTTTTTATATTTATTCCATATGCTGTTATAATAAAACCACTCAATAAAATTGTTATACTAATTAATACTGGTCGTAATATAATAAATAAAAATCCATCTAGCAATTCATTATTAAATCGATTCGATATTACATTCGATATTATATAAAATCTAGATTTAATATAACTTTCTCCTTTAAGCATATAATTAATAATGGCTGTTTCTATTAACACTAATCCAAATATATTAAATATTAATATTTTATTATAAAATAATCTTTTAATTATTGGCATAAATGTAAATTCTTTTAAATATAAATTTGTTGTAATAATTTTTTTTAATTTTTTTGGAAAAAAATTTATATATATATTGAAAAATAATAATAATATAATTAATATTAACCATCCTGTATTCGGATCTAATAAATTGGATTCAATATTCATTATTATTAATATACCAAATTCTGTACCTAATATATAAGAACCCAAAACAATACCAAAATATAATGGTATTTTTCGATTATTCGAATTATCATGAATATAAGTAATTCCAATACAATAAATAACACCATCAGTTAATGAAACTATTAATTGCATAA